>OZ005656.1:252621640-253221640 GCA_963930645.1 Salticus scenicus | reverse complement strand
ATAATAATAATAATATATAATAATAATATACAAAAATATTTTTATATAATAAAATGAAGTGTCTTGTTAAGAACGAGCGACTTCCTTGGCGCAAGTTAAAATTTCAACGATGCGAACAGGATGTTGAGTTGTTTTCATTGTAAACGGTTTGGCGAGAAAAGACCCTCACATTTGGCGCGCTTATCGATCATTTGGCGACCGTCGCTAAACTCAAAAAGAATATATCTGCCATTGTATAAGAAATGTTAATAATTACCTGATTTTAGGTATTTTACATTATGTTACAGCCAATGTTAAAAACATAAAATACATATAATGTAAAATGTTTTAAAAATCATTTATCAAAGATTAATTTACTGCTTGGAAAGAACAGACTATACAATTGTATGGTACTGAGAAATAGATATTACTTTTTGTTAAGTGACTAGAAGAAATAATTTAAAAGCAAATTTCCCTTAATTAGTTAACTTTCAACACAATCACAAAGCTGTTACTTTCATTACAAGACGTGTTATGAATACAAAAACTGTTAGCCGCGTAGTGTTGTCAGTATAAGATATCCCATTGACATTTTCTTTTCTATGGAGATTTTAACATTCAGCGATAGTCATCTGGGAATCTGCCAGGTTTTAAATACTAAGCGGAAAGTTTCACTTAATTGAGCAATAAGTAGACACGAAGTAAGTTACTAATTGTGTCGAAAAGGAAGTACTGTTTATATTAGAATTTGTTCTTTCTCTCTAATTTCATCATTATTTGCATCGTTGACATTTCATGTTAAGAATTTATATAGAGATTTTTTTCTCTCTATTTGTTATTTGCATGCTTTTTTTAATCTTTTGTAATATTTAACTGCTTTGAAATTGTCACGTGACTGCTATTAATATTTCATTTTGATATCTAGATTGAGTACATTTTTCGCCAATGCCTTTTGTAAAGATATTCATATCATAAACAAATCTGCAAAAATGTTTATTAATGTTTTATTTTTAGGAATAAAAAGCACAAAAATTGCAGCAAATATTTTATACAAGCACTATTTTTGTTCCCAGAACGAGTGTACTTTTATCTATAATAATACAATAAAAAATACATAGATACATTTTAAATAAAAAATATATTCCAGGATTGTTTGAAGCCTTTATGAGTAAAAGATTTCATTTATTTCTATACGCATTCAAAAGGTTTGACCTAAATTTAGATAGAAATTT
This sequence comes from Salticus scenicus, assembly GCA_963930645.1. NCBI lineage: Eukaryota > Metazoa > Arthropoda > Arachnida > Araneae > Salticidae > Salticus > Salticus scenicus. The sequence continues at coordinate 253,220,429 of OZ005656.1, read as the reverse complement.
TCAGATGCATAGTAAAGAGATATATTATATATTTACTAGTTAGTTGTAGGGGGACTAAGTCGCTCGTTGAAAAATGACCAATATAGCAAACTCTTTAATTTAATGCATACAAAATATCTGTGCAAATGAGAATTATTTCTGATATAAATAAAGTCTGATATAAGTCATAAAGACGTCATTTAAAATTATTATTATTATTATTATTATTATTATTATTTTATTTTTTTTTTCACGTGAAAAATATTTCATTTTATCTTTAAAAAAAATTAAATTAAATTAAATTAAAAATTAAAATTTCTATTTTAGAGCTATATATTTGTTTTCATATTTTAATTAATTAAAAAAAAATCTAATCAAGAATTCGTTCCAAATAAGATACCAAATGAAAGGGGTAATGTTTCTGAATCCCTGGGATTAAACACCTTATCGATCGGACAATTAGATTTTTTAAAATTAACTAAAGTATGAAAATTAGGTGGCAACCTTCGTTCATGCACAGACAGAGTCCAAGGAAATCTCTTAGCCATTATACATATCTATACAGCGTAACAGAGTCAGTCAGTGAGTGATGAGCGTAACTATACATCTTGATACTGAAAAAATAAAAATTGTTTTTTAATATATTTATTTTTACTATTTTGTGTGACTGTATAGCAAACTGAGTTAAAATTAATTGAGAAATATTGTGTTCCGTAGAAGCTTAAACCAGACTTTGAATATGTATACATGACATGCAAGAACAAGAAATATAGAAAATATTTAAAGTTTGCTATAGAAGATGACTATCTTAAATAGCAATGCATAAAAATTAGTACATTTAACAATTTTAAGCAGATATTTAAAATGTTAGTATAACAAAAAAGTGTTTATTGTAGTATAAACTAATAGGATAGAATAAATAATAATAACTTTATTCATAGCCTTTAATAGTTTTATTTTTTAGTTTAACAACAAGAAAGTGAAAGAAAAATAAATAGTTGAACGATGATTAGGGATGAATTGCAAATAAATAAAAAGAAGTATTCGTTATGCGTGGATGTTTATAGGAATATTATAAGGTTTTATGCATTTTTTTTTCATTCAATCAATGGTAATACAATACTCGCTGATCGTAAATAAATATTGATAAAACCTTCACTTTTTTTTTCTTTTAGAAGGACTGAAATTCTGTTCATTCAACCACTCATAACTTTTTGAATTTACACAATACTTGTTTTGGGGTTTTCATATAAGTTGTTCAATGCATTTGTCTGTTAAATTATGCAAATGATTTTTTTTTTTTTTTTAATCTAGTGCATTCGTAGATAAAAATTATTTAGTAAAAATGCTCATATTTTGTAAAATATTTAATATTTTTGCATTCTGATTGCAGTATAAATGAAGTATGCCAAAATTACTGAAAACGTCTTTGTTTTGTGTCTAACACACTACGTGTTATAATTTAAAAAGGTGATTTCTTTTTCAATGTTTTTTTTTCTAAACAAACGTTATATCTCCATGAACATATGTGGTAGCCTCTTAAAAATTTATACAGATAATGAAAAAATTCCTCTTAATCACATGCTATAGCCACAATGCTTTTCGAGCATAACTTTTTACATGTTGATCCAGAACATTTTGATATTTCTCTAATTTGATACTGTCCAATTTTCCTTTTCAGGACACAATTTTTACTGAAATATATGAGGTATAACGCGCTCTTTACGCTGCCAAAGTTTCAAGATGATTCCAGAAGTACTTTTCTAGATATTAAATAAAGTATCTTAATTTGAAAGTGTCCAAATACTTAATATTAGGCAGTGTATTATTTAATGATTTACGATGATGCACTGTGCATAAATGAGTGACATTCTTTGTTCTTTTCTTTTTTTTTTCTTTTAGTACTGAAAGTAGCTATTCTATAAACCTCTTTATTTCTCATTAGATCAGAATATACAGTTTTTTTTTTTTCAAATGGTACTAAGAAGAACAATTTTTCAAAGTTTAGAGTGAATATTCTCGATCATTTCTTCTAGTCAGTGAACTTGTTTACCTTATAAACATATCTCTATAGTCTATATTTTTAGCTTAGGAAAATGACTACCTATTTGTTATAGGATTAGGCGGTATATATATATATATATATTTCATCAGTGTACGTTAAATATCCATTTTTGAAGGTTTCTGACAGAATTTGAAGTTTTCTTCTTAAAAAAGAAAATGTATATTACATTTTGATTTTGATTAGTATTGATTTACATTTTCTAGCTTATTAAAATCTATAATAATTTATCAGACTTGAATGTACATGACATCTAGAATCTCAATTGAAGCCCTAGAAAAATAGTTCCGTGTCATCCTTATAAATTCTAGTCCCATTTGAAAGCGATTTCTACAAACCCCTATTAGAATTCTAGAGCGTTTGCCAATGTTCGAGAGGCCAAAGTTATTTAAAAATCTGCAAATGTGAGTACAAAAGGCGGGACTCAGCAACTATAATCTTGGTTTATGACCCAATTCTAGAAAATCAAGCGATTTCTCGCTATACAAAAATTCATTATATCAGAATACACAGAATATTGTTTCACCATCTAGAAATGTATAGACTAGAAATTCTCGATCATTTTGTCTATTCAATTTATTGGCGTGCGTTATGCGCATAGCTCGGAAATCTATATTTCTAGTTTAGGGTTTTAAAAAATGATCACTTAAGCAGCTATCAGACCAGGCAATTTTTCGATCAATTTTTGACCCAACGCTTAATTTGCGCCGATTTTCTGGGAGAAATTGCTTCAACACCCAGTGTGATAGCGATTCTGAGTTTGAACATTTTTTTTTCTTCCATGCCTTAAAAAATTGGGCGTACGAACAACATTTTTCCAGCTTTTAACCAATCAGAGGTATAGGCTGTGTAACGTCATCCTTCAAGATGGCGGACAATACGAAAGAGAGCATCTCTCTGTTAAAATGGAATTTTTAGCAAGGAAATGTTTTAATTGAATGCATTGAAAATTGTAGGCACTGTTCCATGTATTTTCTTTATTGGTGAATGATGCGACTAATTTAAATAAATATTTAAAATTTCAGTGTCTATTTGTATCCATCTGCTATATATGAATATGTGATCTTGAATAGATTTTTATATGTTTTTAAAGCTTCATACTTTACTAAAATAAAATCAATAAAAAACACTTATTAAAATGCTTTATTGATTACCAAGAAAAAGTGTATTATTATTATTATTATTATTATTATTATTATTATTATTATTAAATATTTATTGTTTGTAAATAAATTTAAAAAAAAAAAAACAGCTATGAATACTTAACAATTTTTGCAAAATATTCTTTCAAATCAGCCCTGTTTAAGTTTTGACATATTTTTCTTGAACTTTGTTTTTGCAAAAATTAAAGAAAAATAAATTATTAAGACTCTTATAGAAATGCATATTTTAATTTTTTTAATTTTTATTTATTTATTTATTTTGTGAAAAAAATGCAAGTATAAATATTTTCAGAAAATGAACTCCTCTATATTAATATCTACATAGCACATTTTTTGCATATCAAGTAATAAAATAAGTAATAAAATAATTGAATAACTGGGGCGTAGAAATGGGTGGGATCATGGGATTTAAAGTCCTACCCATTGAATTTAGCATTGTTTTCAAATCCTACCCATTGGTTTTTGCATTGTCTCAAAGTCCTACACAATGGATTTCTTTTTATGCTGTAATGAAAGAAGTATGCTTTTAAAAATATTTATTTTCATGCAATTTTTTATAACTGATATTAGTAAGGTGTAAATATTAATTACTCTTAAAAGCGGATTTTCTTGAAAATAATTTTTATCCATTTTGAAGTAAAATTGTTGAAAAAAAAATATTGATGTTATTTTATTTATATTGACAATATTATTAATTTCCAGGCAATCAAATAAACACAAAACTTGAAAAACATATTTTCATTTATTTAATTTCATAAGCACTAAAAGCGTTTCTATTATTATTGAATAAAATGAAGCAAAACTTGAACTTTGCTAGAACAAAATCAGTGTTCAACGACTTATTTGCGCCAAGAAAAGGCGATACCGATAAATAGTAAATCATAAACCAGTTCTTAAAGCAACTTTTGATACATTAATTATAACCCTTTTTTCTCCTTTCATCCAAAAGGTTGGGGCAAATATTGCCCCAAAAATTGTTTGTTCGAAAAATTGCCTTGTTTGATAGCGGCTTTATTTATTCTAGATGAAGGCGGATTTTTTTTTTTCAGTGTATATTATTTCACTATTTATATTAATTGTTTTAAGTATTTAAACATTTGTATTTTATCTTAAATCTAATATATATATTTTTAAGTTATTAATATATTTTTTTAAATTTAAATTTTGATAATTTATTAAATTTTTGTTTATTACATTTTCTGTTATTGAATAAAATAGGCTTTTTAAAAAAATATATATAACTTTATCTTTGGAAATAATCATTTTTCCTCATACACCTTACATAAATTTTATATTTCTTTGCTCTTCTAAAAGCTTTTCCTGGCAACTGCTTTAACCGAGTAAGAAAGTTTTTGGCTCTGTAACGTGTGAAACGAACGTGTCCGTTTGCTCTGAATATTTAATGATGACAATGTTGAACGTTGTATGAAAAAAAAATTTCACCTGAAAAATAGATTCTCTAATCCAGGTGAATAAAAAAAGCAGATTTGTTTTGTTTATTCAAGATATTTGTGGTATTCTGAAGAAGAAGGGAAAAAAGAAAAAAGAATTGCTTTCCTTAAAAAATAAAAGGAATAAAAGAGAAACCACTGTTTTTTGGAAATAAATTGGTATTTTCTTGGCATTTTGGCTACTTAGTATGGTTAAATTTAGGTTTTGCCATTCATTATTATTTTATTTATTTATTTATTTCAAATAAACTGAATTTATCTTAAAAACTTATATATCTCACTAATTCATGCAAATTTTGTTTAATTGTAGTACAATATTTTTATCATTTTATTTTAATATTTTAATATATCATGTTGTTGATTTGTACATTTAAGAAAGTATCGTACAAATTTATTTATTCAAATAAATAAATAAATAAAATAAATAAATAAATAAATAAAAAGTAAATAAATAAATAAAGCGATATAGAATCTTATTTGTTTATTTCAGTTAATTTCACTTATTTTATTTCATTTAGTTTTCATACAGACTTGTATTTTTCTCACATTATTATTATTATTATTATTATTATTATTATCTATATATTAATAGGCAAACATGGTACACTTTTAACATTTTAATTATGAGAATAATGATATCATTCGAAAGGTATGAATAGCCAGATGTGCAGAATACAAAAATTATTTTCTTACAATGTAAAGAAGGTATTTAAAAATACTTTTATTTTTATGCATTTTTTGATTTTATATACATATTCTTTTACATTAAAAAATACCTAAAAGTAGAAAGTTATTAATTCTGGCAATTTCTTAAAACTCATATAAAACCATAGACACAGTAATCTGTAAAAGAAAGCATCCTATATTCTCGAATACAGGTTTTTTATTCTAAGACAAAACAGTCATTATAAGGGCAGATACTTGAGTGAATGAGAGGAAGATAAAAAGTTTATATTGTTAGAAATATACGTAGTTAAAAAAATATTTGCTTTATGAGAGTTTTAATTATCTTTCAAAATTTTTTAAAGATCTAATTTCTTTTTTCTATTCTTTCTTTCTTTCTTTTTTTTCCCCTTTTATTTTTGTGATTTATGCAGCTTTAATTTGAAGACATATTTTTAAGCAAAAACCTAATGCATTACAATTAATTGAAATTGTCTACTTATTATTACTTCTTTTTCAATGAATTTATTACTATACGCAAGCGAATTGATGACGTCACTGACCGTCCGTGGGACCAATCAAAAAATTTCTAGTGTTAATCGTCCATTAGATTTTTTTTTTTTTTTTTTTTTTTTTTTTAACATTAAGTAAACTTATTTCCCGATTTATCTCCCCATATTTGGGTGTAGTTATTACTGTCTGTAACTGTTTGTATGTGCTGTATTTTCTCTGAAATTCATAAAATTTTAATTTTAAATTTCGCAACTCTGGGAAAAAAAAAAAAAAAACAGTCTTTTGTTTTCGAATTTAAACATAAACAATTTATTTCAATGGAATGAGATTCATTTCAAAAGAACAGATTTGATACCTGGCGTCCTTGGCGGAAGAAAAGATAATAATAAAAGATCGCCAATTTATCTGGCGAACATATTTAATTCCTTTCAAAAATCATGGTTATTTTAATAACGAGCAATCCAGAACATGAAACAATATTTCGTAAAATATACATGTATTACGAAAGTATCTAGCATGTATGTTTTCATATTATGTTTTTGATCGCCAAATACACAAAACACCAAGGAAGAGCAGATATCAATTATATGCCTATTTTGTTTCTAGAGTTTTGAAATTTAAAATTAAACTTTTGTCAATTTGACAGCAAAAACACTTAATGTAACACATGTGCACGATGACTAATTTTTAATTGTACCCAAATATGGGGATTGAAATAGGGAAACAATTTTCGTCAGTAATGTTTTTTGCAAAAGATACAATGGACGATTAATATAGGAAATATTTTACTTGGCCCCAACGACGGTCAGTGACGTCATACTTCGCTTCCCTATACAAGAAGAAAATACATATACAAGAAGAAAATTTAAGATTTGGAAAAACCTTTGTTTTCGATGAATTTACACTTTTTGAGATTTTCTTGCATTTCAATTAACTGAAATTGACTATTTATTTTTACTTTCTTCTATATTCAATAGAAAAAAGTATTGGATTCGTAAAAATTTTCGACCTCGGGTTTTTATGGATTTACACGCTTTGAGAGCTGTAGAACACGATTTGACCATTTTTAGAAAATGTCTGTCTGTGTGTGTGTGACAAAATTTTTTGGCAACTGTATCTCAGGAACTACTGCATAGAACTTCATACAAAATGGTACGTAGTTGACCTCGACATACATTAGTGCCTATCAACTTTTGATAAAAATTGTCTAACAGGTTGCGTTGCCATCCCGCTTTTTCTAAATTTCTAACATGGGGATATAGGACAAAATTTTGTATAAATGTGCATAAAGAGAATTATTTTTTAGTAATCAATATGAAATTTTATAATAGAGATAGTCGGCTGAGAAAAATTTTGGTATGTGTAGGAGCCTCGCCACCCCCCCCCCCTGGGGGGGAAGTCCCCCTCAAAAAAAAAAATATATATTTTTTTTTTACGAAATTTAACCAAACTTGGTATTTAGTTGACACCTGAGATAAACTGGTGCTGATTAGATTTGGGGATCAATCGCTCAACAGATGGCGCTGTGATCGTATTTTTTCTAAATTTTAACATGGCATTATAGGACAAAATTTCGTATAAATGTACATAATGAGAGTTATTCTTTACCTGTGATTCTAAAATTAACATGAATTATTGATAATAGTAGTAGTTAATTAGGAAAAAAATGTTGTGCATGTGGGGGCATGAAAACAAAGTTATCGATTTTTTTTTTTTTTTTTTTTTTTACTTTTAACAACAACAACAAAAAAAAAAAAAGGATTTTTTTTTTTTTTTTTTTTTTTTTTTTATTTTATTGTTACTGAGTGAATTTGTATAGGAAAATATAGAAGAAAGTCTTGTGGTGACCACAGCACACTAGTTTAAAAAATGGATTTATTACTAGCTTCTGAATGTATAAGAAGAAAGTAGAAGATACGGAAATAATTTCGATTTCCAGTTTTCGATGAATTTACACTTTTTTGATATTTTCTTACATTTGAATTAACAGAAATTGACTACTTATTTTTTTTTTTAAGTGGATTTATTATTCTATCCTCTGCATATAAAACAAGAAAGTATGAGATTCAGAAAAAAATTAAGTTTTCGGTTTTTGCCTGAACTGAATTCGATCATTTTTAGAAAATATCTGTCTTTTTGAGTTCGAACACTGTACTTTATGAACCAATGGATTTAATTTAACCAAACTTGATATTTGGTTGGACTTTGGTTTGAATTGCTGCCGATTAACTTTTGGGCTATATCATCGAACAAGCTGCTCTTCCACTTTGCGATTTCCTCTCATTTCAGGAAAGGCTCAGCATATACAGTATACCAATTATATATTGAGTAAAACTCTGCTGATTCACTTTGGATCCATATCATCAAACCATTAGCGCAGCTGTGTTGCAAATTAATTCCGTTTACCAGAAGGCAATTACTTTGCTTTGCTTTGCAAAAAAAAAAAAAAAAAATAAAAATGTGGTTGCTTTTCGACCACTAGGCGATACTAGTTATTATTATTATTTTTGAAAGTCGTAAATTTATTCATCAGATTTTGTCAAATTTGCTAATTAGTAGTAAAAATTTGGTTCCCAGCAAATCACCATTAATAGCTGTAATTTTTATCATAATCTATAATTATACATATTAAGTTCTAAACATATATGTGTGTGATCTTTTTTAATAATAGTTCAAAAATTACAGTATCCTTACCAATGTTAAATACAAACTATCGTTTTACGAAATAAGCTTTTTTTTTTCAATTTTATTTTTATTATTCGAAATATACGCTATCTTTCTTTACACATCTTACATAAATTTTGCATTTCTCCACTTTTTTGAAAGCTTTTTCTGGTTAGGTTTAATTCAATGAGAAAAACATTGGCCATTTAACGTGTGAAACAAACGTGTCCTTTTCACCAGAATATTATAAGACGGCAATGTTCAATTTTGAATGAAGGTGATTTTACAGAAGAAAAACAAAATGTATTCTTCAATAGTATGTGCCTTGAAAAGAATAGGTTACTCATTTTATTCAGGATAAAACAGGTTACTCTTTTCTATTCAGCAGTATTGTGATTTGCTGAAAATTCGTTTCTATCTCTTTTGCTTTTAACATAAAGTAATATTCCAGTAAAACAATTGCTTATTTACTTATGATGTTGCCTGATATAGTTTTAAATTTGTCAGGATAATTAAATTTATAATAATTTAAGTGTTGTTATTAAGCAAAATGTTCTTAAAGCAAAAGGAATTATTTATCAATGATTTTTTCTTTTCTTTTCTTTCGTCTTCTTCTTCTTTTTTTTTTTTTTTTTTTTTTTTAATATAGATATGAAGTTTTATATTTCGTTCAATGTTTTAAAGATAGACTGTTGCTATATTTATGCAATTTATGGAAAATCGTAAAAATATACTTTATTTCTTCAACTTTACTGTAATACAGCAAAATATTTTTAATCGAATATATATTTAAATTATATATATTTAAATATATATTATTTATAATTAATATATATTAATTTTAATAATTAATTTATTTATAATTAATATATATATATATATTTAAATTAACTATTCTTAACTTACGTATTTTTTTTTTATCCATATCCATATGAATTTATAAGAAAATTAAAGGGATAATTTTGTTTCAATTAAAATTTTATTTATTTATTTATTTTTTTTTGAGAATTTTATTGAGCATAATTTTTTTTTTTTTTTTTCAGAAAAATGAAGAATCTCACTTAACCCCTTAACTGCCCGGTCATGCATATCCCCAGAAAACATGCAGAGGCCACATACTTACGTTCTAAAGTTCTTTAAACGGCTGAACCCAGTAGATTTCTTAATACTTATTTTCTTAGTCAGTTTTTAAGCTATAAACCATGGATTATCATAACTTAAACAACAATTAAATTTTTGTGTAAAATGTTTCAACATGCCGGTTTAACGGCCAGGAGGAAAACTATGAAACACGATTCAATTTCTATCGTTCTGTCAAAATTTGTCAAAATCAAATATTAGGTTTCGAAATGCATCCAATTTTTTTAAATTATGAAACTAGTAGAATCATCTATAAATAAACAGTCGAAATATTTACATTAAAAAATAGAAGGATCTATCCATATTTAGTCTCTCAGTAGTAATCCGAAGGCTATAGGGAAGTTTTTTCACAAATAACACTGCTCGGCATGGAAATTGCCCCAGCACCATTTTGGCAAATTCTCATGTAAAATGACCTCCTGAATCCGAATATGACGTCCATTTTGCCCTATCCCCCACTGTTTGTTAGGTACTGGCCCCGATCTTTATCACTTTTCGGTAATTTTATGGCTATAAATTTGATTTTTAGAGGGGGAAGGAATATTTTAACAGTTAAATATCTTCTGTGGGACTACAGAGTTGGAAAATTCTAAAAAATCAACATTTGTGGCAAGGGGAAAATTTAGGAGGGGGGGGGGGGAATTGGCCACTGAAATTGTATATTACATTTCCTATAATTGTTTAATATATTTTTAATGCTATTTATTAAACACACACACACACACACACACACACACACACACACATATATATATATATATATATATATATAAAGTGTTAAATTAATTATTTTTCAATCTCCAAATCAAATTCATAGCCATAAAGTTACCGAACAGTGATAAAAATTGGGGGAGGGGGGTGGTGTCCCGAAAAACGGTGGGTGACTGGCCAAAATGGTAGTCATATTCGAATTCAGAGGGTCATATTGCATAAGAATCAGCAAGAATGGTATCAGGGGTAGAAAAGAAAAAAAAACTTTGGAGCTCAGTGTAGTCACATGTATACCAAATTAGGCATGGATTTTGGCAATCATGTAATACAATAGAAATGGAATTTAAAAGATTACATACGTTTCAAAAACTAAAAAAAAGATTACTTCACTGTTTTTTTAGGTAATTATATAAAACTTTTTATAAAAATCTTTTAGCATGTAAAATAGAGAAACATTTTAAGAGAATTTTATAAAATTATACGAAATAATTACAAGATAAAAAGAACTTTTATATACCATGTTTTTAAATTTTCTGTTGAATCATATAAACGCTACCGAAGGCAGCGGCAACCCGGAGCAATTGGATAAAAGTATTAAAAAAAATTCCTTGCTATCGTGTTTTGAGCTACTATAAAAGTTTCAAATGGCTGTCTAGCCGGGAAGTTAGTTAAAAAATGATTGCAAGCTTTGTACTGCTAACGCTGCCGAAGGCAGCAGGGTCCCGAAGCAATTGGTTAAAAATATTTTTAAAATGCATTTTCACCGTATTCTGAGCTATTTTGAAAGTTTCAAATATCTAGCTACTCGGGTAAATACATTTTCTGTTGAATCATATAAACGCTTCCGAATACAGTAACAGTTGACTAAAAGTATTAAAAAAATGTATTGTCACCGTGTTATGAGCTAGCCTGAAAGTTTCAAATATCTAGCTAGTCGGAAAGTTAGTGAAAAATCGATTGCAAGCTTTGTGCTGATAACGCTGCCGAAGGCAGCAGGAACCCGAAACAGTTGACTAAAGGTATTACAAAAATGCATTTTCACCGTGTTATGAACTATTCTGAAAGTTTCAAATGTCTAGCTAGTCGGGAAGTTAGTTAAAACAATTTTCTCTCGAATCATGTAAGCGCTGCCGAAGGCAGCGGAACCTTAAATAGTTGACTAAAATTATTAAAAAAATGTATTGTCACCGTGTTGTGAGCTGTCCTGAAAATTTCAAATATCTAGATAGTCGGGAAGTTAGTTAAAAATCGATTGCAAGATTTGTACTTTACAAACAAGCAAACAAACATACAAACAAGAATCGAAGGTAAACGAAGGTAAACAAGAATCGAAGGAAACATGGTAAAATTATGGAAAATACAGCCGCTGGGTTTTGGTTTCTAGAAAATTTTGGGAAGATGGTCAGTCACGATTTCTCAAAAACTAATGCACTGATCATATTGAAATTTTATATACGTCTTGAAGATTAGAGCTTGAACGAAAAATTTAAAGAAAAACTCAATTTTAAATATTTGGCAGAGTTGTATACAAAAATAATTCAATTTTCGGTATATTTTACCCCATAAACAGATTTTAAAAATAGTTGTAATCGCCACAAAGAAAAATCATTCATTCTAGTGCTAGTCAATTCTATTTTGAAGAAGTGTATGAAACTGAAATAAGATCGGTGCAGTAGTTCTTGAAAAGACGTCCCACCGCATTTCTGTGTTGTTTCCCGAAATCATGTTCGAACGGACGAGTTTTGCAAATTTTTTCATGAAAATTTTGTAAAATGTTTTTTAAATATAGCCCTTTTATCTGATTAAAATTTTAACTTCTTTTTTTTTTTTTTTTTTTTTTAATCACATTACACTGAGAAAAAATTCTGTAACTGACATCTAGAATCTAAATTGTAGCTCTAGAAAAAAAATAGTTCCATGCCATCCTTATAAATTCTAGTCCCCTTGGAAAGCGATTTCCAGAAGACCTTATTAGAATTCTAGAGCGTTTGCCTATATTCTCGAGGGCAAAGTTATTTAAAAATCTCTGCAAATAAATGAGACTACAAGAGGCGGGTTTCTACAACTATAATCTTGGTTTATTATCAAATTCTAGAAATTCAAGCGAGAATTTCTCGCAATATAAAAGATTCGGAATATTTAGAGCATTCAGAATATTGTTTCACCATCTAGAAATGTGTACACTAGAAATTCTCGATAATTTCTTCTATTCAATTTATTGGCGTGCCTTATCCGCATAGCTCGGAAATCTATATTTCTAGTTAAGGAATTTAGAAAATGGCCACTTATTAATTCTGGAAAAAGGCGGTATATTTTTTTTCTCAGTGTAAAAGATGGAGAAAGTGTGCACTTTCATTTATCCTTCAAAACCCATATAACCATTTAAGAACACGATAAGCAAATTTATTGCCGAAACGTCAGTCTTCCTCCATGTGGAGACTCAAATAGATTTTGGGTTTCTGTGCGTCTATTTGTCTGTTTGTCTGTCTGTCGTACTATAGCGGCCACAAAAATTCACGCTTTTGACTTGCAATTTGGTATACATGTTTACATATAATTTGCTGTATAGTTTTCGGTGTGTATTCACTTTTTAGTTCGTGTACAGGGACACTCCAAAGTTTTTCTTATTATTACGGCATATGAACAGAATTTGTATGTACCACAATAGCGGCCGCGAAAATCTCGTAAATTAGTGCACACGATCAGATTCTGTATAGAAATAGCAGCATAATTTTTAATGTCATTATTGATTATAGATTGTGTACAGGGACACTCAAAAGTTTTTCTTATCATTACTGCCTATATGGGGAATTTCGCTTAAACGCATTATAACATTGTTACTCTGCATCCAACGAAATTAAATTACTGGACATTACTGAGTTGCTTAAACTCACGTTTTCTGCAGAAAATGTATGTGCTTGGGCTTCATAATTAAGGTACAGGATCTTACAAAAGTGTTCCAACAATGTCACGTAATCATCCAATTTATGTCAAATTTTGAGCAATTATTCGTGAAAAACGTAGAATAGGTTGCATAGATTTTACTGGTGTATACAATGTTTATGGTTCGTTTGCAGAAATACACAAAAAAAGTTTGTGACATTAGAGTCTATGGGCAAATTTTTATTGAAGTGCATTTTAACGTGTTTATGCTGCATTAGACAAAATGAAATTAACATCATAAAGATGCTTAAAAGAATGTTTTCTGTAAGAAAAATGTATATACCCTAACAGCATATCTTCTCTAAACGATATCCTCACGGTGTCTTTAGGATGAAAATGATGTCTACAGACATCCTATGGACATCTTCAGGATGCATAATGGACAAGTGTGTTGTTAGGGTATAGACTAATTTATTTACAGAACCACCCAAAGAAATTTTGGACCATTATGGTCTATGGATGGCATTTCTTAAAAGTGTATTTTAATATGGTTACACCCCATTAAATATAATGAAATGTTATTAGAATGTTTAAAAGTATGTTTTTCTATGAGAAAGTTTGGGCATAGATTTGGTAGTTATTTCACATGGTTACACAAAATAATTCCGATATGTTATGCAATAATTTTTTATGAAATTTGATACAAGTACTTATGAGTTAGAATGAAATAATACAAGGCTACCAGTTGCTAGTAATGCATATATATATATATATATACAGACAAATATAGAAAGGGAGAAACAGGGAGGATTTTAAGAAAGCGGTAGCCCCCCCCCCCCCCCTCAGAAACGCATCTGTTTGTGTAGCGAGTCAATAGAGTTAATATATATATTATATATAAAGGAATAAATAAAAATGATCTGCTGACTAAAGTGAGATGCAAATAAGACGTTGAGGCTCATCATCTGCATATCCACTAGTTACATAAGAAATAACACATTTATTACATAAGATTGATAAGCACATTTACAGCCATTTGCAAAAGTTTAAGACCAGTAGCCGATTTTCGGTATTTCAACACATTGCATCATTTGCGCAGATTATTGCGTCATGTCATGTGCCGATTGCATCTTACGCATTCTACTGCAATAAATAAAGGTACCTGGCAAGTTTATCACCGGTTGTTTATTAGATTTTGTCGTAGGCAGTGCTGTTCTGTAATTATTGTAATGGGTAAAAAACTTTCACTTACTGTTATAAAAAGGACTGAAATATTGTACCTGCATAAAATTGGATTTTCTGAACGTCAAATAAATTCGAGGGTAAACGTGAGCAAGACAGCTGTGCATCATGCTATTTGTAAATTTAAAATTTCGGGAAAATTTGTGGACCTTAAGAGAAGCGACCGCCATAGAAAAACGTGTGCACGTGATGATAATGTGATAAGGATGGTCGAACGAGATCCAAGAAACTCCTGCAATACGATTAGATATTCTCAGGCAGCAAAAGGCTCCAACGTCACTTTGAGTACTATTTCAAGACGTTTGGCCAAAGATTTTGGTTTAACATCCCATAAACCTGCAAGGAAACCGCGACTTACTCAAAGTATGAAAAAGAAACGACCCTTAAGGTCCACAAATTTTCCCGAAATTTTAAATTTACTAACAGCTTGATGCACAGCTGTCTTGCATACATTTACTCTCGAACTTATTTGAAGTTCAAAAAATTGAATTTTATGCAGGTTCAATATTTTTACCTGTTTGTAACAGTAAGTGAAGGTTTTTTACCCATTACAATAATTACACAACAGCACTGTCTACGACAAAATCCAATAAACAACCGGCGATAAACGTTCCGAGAACATTTATTTATAGCGTTTGATGCAATGAGCACGTGAGATGATGCAATAACCTGTGCAAATGATGCAATGTGTTAAAATAATGAAAATCGGCTACTAGGTTTAAACTTTTGCATATGTCTATATTATGTAAGACTGTATAATAAATGAAAAAAAAAATAAAACAACATTTTTAAATATTTCCCAACTACATAAAGATGATTGTTTAAAAATAAGAAAAATAATAACCAGCAAACTTTTAAAACTGCTCTTTGAAACAAATGGAAAGGTTTAATTTAATACAGAAAACATAGTAACATATTGATCTTCAGCCTATGAATATCTTTGTTTAAAAATTGATCAAAGAAAAGAAAAAAAAAAAAAAAAAAACAGCTTTTGTGAAAGTTTTTCACTTCATTAATGAATGAAAAAAATACAGATGAAAGGAATACTTTAAAAGCCTGATATTAAAGTTTTATTTAATAAACTTTTAATGGGCTTTAATAAACGAACCCTTTTATTTAAATTACAAATAAAGAAATAAGGAAACAACCTTATTTTTCTTCTGAGATACATTGTATAAAAATGTCATTAATAAAAACTCATTTCCATCCTTGTAATTAGAGATTCATCGTATCTAGTAAATCTAAAATTTAAGAATGAAATATCGTTTAAATAACTAGATTCTTTTTTTTTCTTTTCAAAGATTCCATCTTTTGTTTCGAAGTTGATTATTTTTCATTCATTCTGATTATAAAGCGCAGGCTGATTATATTGCACAGAAAAATAGTTTATTTTATTTTATTTTATTTTAAAGGACTGATTGATACATGCAAGAACTCATTATATATTTATTTATTTTTATATTCCTTTTGTCATCAAATAATTCTTTTGAATAACAGTTTTTTTTTTTTTTAATAATAGCAAATACTTAGTATTTCAATACATTATCGACGTTTAAACACAAGCAAATAAAAGATTATTAACAAACGTTGTAAAATATTTAAAATAATGTAATATTTGAATTATTCACACAAGTCACGCTAAATAGATATCAGTAAATTACGATTACATAATAGCGTTACATTTATAATATTTTATTTGGTATAAAAATTTTTCATATTCTGAATATTTGTAACAAACCTAACAATTAACAATACCCACAGACATTCAGATGATCAGTGGAGTAGTTTGCTGAAGCGTTCATCAAAATTACAATGTATTTGTGTTTGTTTATTTTACGTTTTGTTCCTTTTTACTTGCAATTTATGTATAACAACTAAATTCTGATACATTTAAAAAATTTTTGCCATTCAAAATCTTTTGCCGATATAACATAACATGTGGTAGACGAAATATAATTCTCACTGTTGTGTATATTAATGTTTAATTACAGTGAATAATCAAATTATTAGATTTTTTTTTTTTTTTTAACTTTTTTTCTAAAAAATTACACAGGTCGACATGTAAAATTTTGATTATATAATCTGGATTTTCTTTATGTTTTTTGTTGTGCTGAAACTTAAAATGAAGCCAGTTTTCCTCTATCACCAGTATTCGACTAAGAACATGATTCGACAAGGATTTATTTAACAAAATAGTATTAACTCTACTTTTTTTGTATAGGAATTTTTTCTAGTTTTCGGATACTTTTGTTACCAACTGTACAGTTTTGTCAATACAGGTGCCCACCTACACAATTTCTTCGATTTCTCTTCCACCAATATAATTATATGGTAAGATTTAGAGTATGTTTCCATGATTAATTAATCATGGATAGCTATTGTTATAATTGCGCAGCTCTAGTGCGACGTGAAACCAAACCAACCAACCAACCCATTGTCATGATGCTATATGTAAGAAATTGTATCGGTAAACACTCTGTATGGACAAAAATCTATACGTGATAGAGAAAAATGGGCTGCATTTTCAAATGGCTGAATGGCTGAACGTCAAAAAACATAAAGATCAGCTGAAATCATCAAACAAATTTTGTCAACTTCGTTTTTGTAGACCTGTGTTACTTGACGAAATGGTCCGGAACTTCAGACATGCAAATAACATATCAGAACTCACACTTTTAACTATCGATTTGGTACAGATTGCAATTAGGGGACTAACCACAAACTGAAGAAGAGCAAAACTACTTTTAATCACCCTGTATCACAAAAAATTACAAATTAATTATAACTTTCACATATCGTTACAAATACTGCGTAAAATATTTATCTGTTTTGTCGTGAAAACTGCGCGATTATTTAGGCAGTTATAATTTTTTGCAAAAGTTAATATTTTTTTTTAACAAGTTAATAAGGATTTCCGTAAAACCTTACAAAATTTTCAGAAAAATTGACAAAATATAAACATTATTCTGAAACTTAAAATTCACACGAATAGCATTTGCTGAGGTATGATTATTTATAATATATATATATATATATATATATATACATATATATTTTACTGTGCATGGGCGAAATAGAGAAAAAAAAATATTACATAGTTTGAAAGCTAGATATATAGGGCAACATTTGCCGAAAGTTCATTTAAATAGAGTAAAAATTAAGCAAATTGTTAGCCAAAGAACGAGCTAGATTTCAATTACATTTCAATATCCAAAGTTAAAATTTCATATGTGTTTTTTTTTATGCTTCGTATTAATTATCAAGATACATTTATTTCAACCACGTTGAAAAAGTTCTTTTTTGTGAAAACCCCCAATTGAACTTACAAATCTTAGTAAAAGAAAAAAAAATGTTAGAGTTACAGTGTTACAGTAATGGGTCTCCCCCCCCCCCCGAATATTTATATATATATATATATAAAGAAAGAAAGAAAGAAAAATAAAATAAAAAATAATAAAATAAAATAAAATAAAAACTTTTACAACGTGATTCAAATAAATGGATCTTCTAATTAAAAACGTGGTATACGAAAAACTCTTTATGAAGTTACCAGTCTGGAAAATACCTAAAATTTAGGCCGTTCTTTTGCTGACAATTTGCTTAATTTTTACTTCATTGAAATGAACTTTTAACAAAAGTTGCCCAATATATCTAGCTTTCAACCTATGTAATTGTTTTTTTTCTATATTTCGAGCATGCGCAGTAACAAATATTTACTATAAATACTCATATCTCAATAAATACTACACGTGCGAATTTTATCTTTCCGAATAATACACTGATGGAAAAAAAAAATCCCAACACCAGGAAGGAGCTGTGCTAGATAAACGAAATTTGGTAGGCGTGTTTATACATCTGAAAGATGACGTCGATTCAAATTTCGAGCTACGCGCATAAGTGTGGCGCTAGTTGCGACACTATGAACATGCAAATGAGGTTTGCTTTAAATAAGCGCTGTAAGGTTCGTGATCGTTATTTACAGTTGAGATTTGACGTAGTGGGTTAATGTTAGTCAAGGATGCCTCTAAGAAGACGAAGAAGCCATTATCAACAGCTCACTGAGTTTGAACGAGGTCGTGTAGTAGGGCTACGAGAAGGGGGATTTTTTCCGCGATATTGCAGAAAGACTTGGCAGGAATGTATCCACTGTGCATGAGTGTTGGCAGCAGTGGTAAAGGGAAGGTACTGCCTCAAAAAGACCGGGTTCCGGGCGGCCACGTGGCACTACTGAGAGGGAAGACCGCCGTGTTCGGCGTATGGCTGTGGCTAATCGTACTGCGTCTGCAGCTGAAATTCGAGCTGCAGTTGGCACCACAGTGACACAACGAACTGTTACAAATCGGTTACTTCAAGGACAGCTCCGAGCCAGACGCCCTGTAGCGTGCATTCTACTGACTCCAAACCACTACCGTTTGCGACGTGAGTGGTGTCAAGCTAGAGCTCATTGGAGGACGGAATGGAGATCTGTTGTGTTTTCTGATGAAAGCCGGTTCTGCCTTGGTCGCAGTGATAGCCGTGTGTTGGTTAGAAGGAGGCCAGGTGAACGCCTGCTAGCGACCTGTCTGCGACCTAGACACACATGGCCTACTCCTGGAGTTATGGTTTGGGAGAAATTTCGTATGACAGCAGGAGCACTCTCGTGGTTATCCCACGCACCCTGACTGCAAATTTGTACGTCAGTCTAGTGATACAACCTGTTGTGCTGCCATTCATGAACAGCATTCAAGGGGGTGTTTTCCAACAGGATAATGCTCGCCCTCATACCGCTGTTGTAACCCAACATGCTCTACAGAGTGTCGACATGTTGCCTTGGCCTGCTAGATCACCAGATCTTTCTCCAATCGAGCACGTATGGGACATCATTGGACGACAACTCCAGCGTCATCCACAACCAGCATTAACCGTCCCTGCATTGACCACCCAAGTGCAAGAGGCATGGAACTCCATCCCACAAACGGATATCCGACACCTGTACGACACAATGCATGCACGTTTGCATGCTTGCATTCAAAATTCTGGCGGTTACACCGGTTACTAATGTACCAACATTTCACATTTGAAATGGCTCGACCTGTGATCTTGAAACTGTCATCAATTAAATATGTTACCTAGACAAATGTATTGCTGAAATTTCATTACTGTACAATAATTTTTTCTTGGTGTTGGGATATTTTTTTCCATCGGTGTATATATATATATATATATATGTACTTAATTCTGTTCCAGTTACAAGCACAAAACTTGACAAAAAATTAGTAATTTTTGAAAAAAGAAAACATAAAAAAAATTGATTAAAATATTGAAATAAAATATTGAAAATATTACATATTGAAAAATATTAAAAAAAAATATATATATATATATATATATATGCCTAAATAATTGTGCAATTACTACAACAGAACATATACATATTGCGCATAGTATGTGCAACAACGCTTTAAAGTTACAGGTCATTTATAACTTTTTATGACACAAGGTGTACCAAATTAATTTTGCTATTCTTCAATTTGTGGTTGGTTCCCTCTCTACGAAATCGATAGTGGTAAATGTGAGTTTTAAAATATTCTTTGCATGTCAGAAGTTTTGGAAAATTTCGTCTAGTAGTTTTTTAAGAAAATCGAAAAAAATGTAAAAAAAAAAAAAAAAAAAAAAAAAAAAAAAAAAATGTAAAGAAAAAAAAAAAAAAAAAACTAATAATTTGATCAAACATTGTATTTGTCAGAAATAAAAGCAGATTAAAATTCTTATGACTTATCTAAATTTTGCTGCATTTACATTTCCTTACGAAAAATATAATAAACTTCATATAATGAAAAGAAAAATGAATATTAATTAGGTAGAAATTGAAAGTTTAAAATTTTATATAATTTTACTTATCGTGATGAATCTTTTATAATGGCACTGAAATGAATGAATGCGAAAACAAAAATTTTAAATATTTAAAAGAATCACTGTCATGCACAGATAATGAAGTTTAAAAAATAATAAAATCAAAACCTATCCAACACTGTTAAAAATTTCAGTTCAGACTTGAACCACTGCATGGAGTAAAGTTTTCAGAAAAATCATAATATAATTCAACCTCACGTTTTAGTTTTTTGCTTCTTGCGATTAAATTTCAGTTGCACCAAAATTTGGAGAAGTGTTTCGGCGTACAGTCGGTAACAAAAGTGTCCGAACACTAGCAAAGATTCCTACGTAAAAAAAAGTACACTTCATACGATTCTGTTAAATAAATCCTTATCGAATCATGTTCTTAGACTGACTAAGAAGAGGATTTGACAAGGATTTATTTAACAAAACCGTATGAAGTGTACCTTTTTTACATAAGAATTTTTGCTAGTGTTCGGACACTTTTGTTACCGACTGTACATACAATTGTAATTCCCTTTTATTCAGGAGATGGCGCCACTAGACCGCTGAAAATCACCGGCCGTAAGCCAGAGAGTGAAAATAAAATCTGTGAAGTGAATTCGCGTGTGATTATGTCATTCAAAAGAAACATTCATTACAAAGAAAAAGAAAAGAGCTCTTTATTCAACTGATCACTAACCAGATGTTACTATAAGAAAGTTTATTGAAGTACAGTTGATAACAAAAGTGTCCGAACACTAGCAAAAATTCCTATCTAAAAAAGTGCACTTCACAGGGTTTTGTTTAATAAATCCTTATCGAATCATGTTCTTACACTGACTAAGAACAGGATTCGACAAGGATTTATTTAACAAAATCGTATGAAGTGTACTTTTTTTACATAGGAATTTTTGCTAGTGTTCGGACACTTTTGTTACCGACTGTATATCCTGTTAAGAAAGAGAAAAATGTATTATGTAGTCCAGAAAGTATGAATCAATAAAATTCTTTTGAAACCAAATCAAGCTTAAGTTTAAGAGCGTGGTCGAAAACATAGGGTAAAATGCAAATGCTGTGCATCAACTCACTCATGGGTCAAGGTCAGACCCTAGAAAATTTAGCCTCTTTTATTGTAATCAGCTTAACAGATATACCGAGCCAGAAAGCGTAGCACAGTGCCAGAATGTTAGACTTAAGAAATGAAGGTCACCAGTTCCATCCTTGTTTCAATTGAATGTTTTTTTTTTTTTTTTTTTTTTTTTTTTTTTTCATAATATCAATATTTGGTACAATATAAAATTAACAAATCATGGTAAAAGGCTTAGCAATCATGATAAAGTAGCTGCATCTTGTGGTTTCATCTACTTTAGTACCAAGTTTTAGTTCAAACTAACACTAAATTTTTAACAGAGATTTTTGCCAATAACTTTCGATGATACAAATAAAAAAGTTTAATTTGATACACAAAACATAGTAACATATTGATCTTTAGCGTATAAATATCTTTGGCTAACGGTTAATTAAAATAATAGTAATAATAATATTAAAATAGCGATCGTGAAAGGATTTCAGTTCATTATTGAACATAAAAAAAAAGAGGAGAGTTGAATATTTTAAAAGCCTGATATTAAAGTTTTATTTAATAAATATTTAATGGACTTTAACAAACAGACCTTTTCTATGTTACAAATGAAGGAACACAGAAAAAAAAAAAAAAAGCTTAGATATTTTTTTATAAAAGAAGTCATTAATATAAACTCTTTTATCCTTGTAATTAAAGATTCATCGTATCTAGTGATTCTAAAGTTTATGAGCGAAATATCGCTTTTTTTTTTTTAGAATATACTTCTTTAGATCCAGTTCATTCATACGAGGTTGATTATTTTTCCTTCAGTCTGATTTTTGGCTGATTATAATGCACAGTAAATTAGTTTTTGCAGTTTTTCGTTTTGAAAATAATAATTGACTCGTACGTAAACACAATATAAATTATTATTGTTTTTTTAGATTCCTTTTCTTTTTAAATAATTGATTATATTAGTTTTGTTGCACAGATTTTAAAAAATGTTTCTTTTTTTTTTTTTTCAAATATTATGAACATTAACGCTATAATATCTAAAAATGCTTTTTTAAACGTTCGTCAATGTTAAGAAAAATTAAAATTTTCGTTACCCACCCATCTTGTTTAATGTAGGTCGCAGAATTATAATTCCAATTTACTATCATCATTTTTAAATTGTGACTAATAGAAATAATATGAAAGAATAAAATATGATTTTATTCTGATTTAAAGAAATTCTTAAAACACGTGTTAATACATTTATTTTCCTGCGTTAAATGTTATTAGGGGTGTCATAATTTGTATATTAATAAATTTTTAAAATTACTTATGATTTAAAGTAAAAAAAAAAAAAAAAAAAAAAAAAACTTCTGCTAGCACGTAAAATTTGGATTTGCATTATCCAGTCAGAAGATTTCTGGATGTTCTCGGTCATTCATTTAATAGCACTTTGTAAACCAATTAAAAATATTCTATATTTTAGTACCAACCTATTTTTTTTTTTTTTTTTTCAAAATGTAAATTGTTTTTTGATCGTTAACCGTTGTAACGTTTTTATCCAAAACTCTGCAAGCAACTTCTTTCCACATAAGTGTGGAATAAATTTTTGAAATCAAATTAGTGATAACGTAATAATGTCACCTTTATATTTCTGAATTTTACATCTGTTTTTAATTACTTTAATATTATGTGGTTTTCTGACTGATAGAATCATATCAATAATGCTTTTAAAAGAACATTCGATAGGAATATTCCAAAAACATTCATTATTTCTCATAAGATTTTTTTTTCGTAACTGAGTTTGTAAAAATGCAAAAAAGGTACA
The DNA here is from genome assembly GCA_963930645.1 of Salticus scenicus. Taxonomy (NCBI): domain Eukaryota; kingdom Metazoa; phylum Arthropoda; class Arachnida; order Araneae; family Salticidae; genus Salticus; species Salticus scenicus. Next base: position 253,197,217 of record OZ005656.1, on the reverse strand, counting down.
AATGTAAAAAAGTTATACCTCTCCATTTTATACATACATACATATATATATATATATATATATATATATTTAAGGTTCCTTTACACTGTTTAAAAAAATGTAATTTTGCTGCCAGAAATTTTCTGTAATTTGAGAAAAAAGTCGTACATTACGGAAAAATTACGTTGACAAAACGTATTTTTCTGTAATTACAGAGAATTTCTGGCAGCAAAGTTGTATTTTTTTAACAGTGTAAATAACTTGAAATGCACTTTTATTAAATACGTTAAAAGAATCATTTTAATTTAAAAAATCGTACTAACAGCTTGGGTTATGTAGTTATTGTTTATAATATTCATTAGATTGAAATGAAGGCATTAATCATATGGACACTAAGTTTACTGTTTTGTCATTTATACGCACTTTTAAGATAACTAAGGGGCAAGCAATGAAAATTCATCAACAAAAAATATTTTAATGCGATATTGTTTGGTACTAAAAAGAAATTTTTCTCGTAATTACGTGTTCATTAATTAATTTTAAATTATATTATAGTTTTAAAAGATGAAAGAACACGCTTTTATAGAAATGTGAACTAAAAAGCACAAAAAAAAAAAACTATTTTAGTTTTAAAATGCAGAGTAAGAGAAAATCGTGTGAGTGACACACCATAATATTTACATACATTTAAATCTTTAATTAAAATAATTTAGAATTAAACTAAAACAATTTTTAAAAAATCTCCCCTGACTGGGCTCGACCTTTAGGTTCGTAGCGCGGAGCTTTACCTCACAGCCACAGCGTTCACGTAGGGAAAGCCTTGTTTTACAATATAGATTTTTTGTTTGCTCCCAGAGCGCATACAAACATACATACAGGTGAAGCTATAAAAGCGTGTTAAAAAGTAGTATTTTCAGCCCAGTCTATTTCACGTATCTAAACTAAATTGATATGTTAGGGAAATAAAACTCGCATATATTCATTAAAAAAAAAAAAAAAAAAATCTTACGAAATAAAATTATTATAGTACGGCTGTCGTCTAATTTGAAATAACGTAATAGAATCCATTTTTCGAAGAAATCCAGAATACAATAAAGATCTGAATATATGTTTCTTTGTACCGAGTTCCTGTAACTTATAAACTGATTAAAGTAGTTTTTAAAACGTTTCAAAACTATTTTTTTTTTTTTAGAAAATTCCAAAATATTTTTTTATTTTCAAATCACAAAGTTCACTTTTACTCAGTGCATTACAGTACAGTTTAATAGAGTTTACAGGAATAATTTTTCTAAACATAGACACATAAAGATACCTTTGACGGTCACATAAATGTCTATAAGCGATAGCTTTCAATAAAACACACTACTACCCTTACCTCCAGGATTTTCCCTTTACATACAATTACTTCGCGATGCTTATTTAAAAACTATTCAAAATGTTGCCAGGCTTAATCCTTAAACATAAGTTGTAAAGCTTTGAAAGTGATTTTTTCTAGAACTAGTAATTTCTTCCAAATAAAAGCGAGAAATTACCATGAGATTAGTCCCCACCAGCGGTCGAGATATTATGCTCTAAAAGTTTCAAAACGGGCGATACTGTGCTCAATCACATGCCGCAAACGTCGTTCAGCTATTCGCTGTTTTTCGAAATTTTATCTGAAACTCACGTAATTACAAGCTTGTATTCCTGCGACAAGCATTACACAATCACACAATTTAATTATAACAATATTCAGCAAATTATGATTAAAAAAAATATTATAATGAATAAGAATTTGAAAAGGGTGTTTATAAAGTCCCGGACCCATTTTGATGTTTAATAACTCATAAAATAATAAAGATAGATTAAAATTAATAACATAAATGGTTAGATAGACTCAAAAAGTTTCATGACCCTTGTCAATGAACTTCCACGTGTGCCCCCTTCGTCGCACGGAGAATATCAAGTCGATAGTCAATTTCACGCCAGGTAGCGGCAAGCATATCGGCATCCACAGAGGCTATTGCGGTTGTAATTCTTTTTAGGTCATCAATGTTCGACACTCTCCTCCTGTAAACATTGTCTTTTACAAATCCCCAAAGGAAAAAGTCCAGCGGCGTTATATCAGGTGATCTGGGTGGCCAAGGAATTGGACTTTCTCGCCCAATCCATCTTCCTGGAAAATGTTCATTCAAAGAACTACGAACAATGGTACCCCAATGAGGTGGTTCACCATCTTGTTGCAAAAAGACATGTGGCTGAAGCTCTTCTAGTTGTGGAAATACGAAGTTTTCCAACATATCTAAATATACGACTGATGAGACCGTCTTTTCTGTTAAAAAGAAAGGCCCAATGACTCGGTCGTGCATTAGTCCACACCACACATTAACCTTTGGGGAATCCCTTTGTGCCTCACGGTATTCATGGGGGGTTTCAAAAGAGTCAAAGAGTAAAAAAAAGTCAAAAGAGAGAAAAATGCAATTAAAAGAAAATATATGAGTTATTCCATCAATAAATGGCATAAGTTTGTTTATATCTTCACTATTTTATGAGTTATTAAACATCAAAATGGGTCCGGGACTTTATAAACACCCTGTATTTAAAAATAAAAATATTTTTTTTCTCTTAATATAATTTCAAATTAAATATGACAAGCATTACAAGCAATAATTGTATTGGAAAAAAGCTTTTTGTTTTATGAGTTTTATCTTATTCAACTATCGGATAAAAGTTTTTAATCAAATAACTAAATATCTCTGCGGAATTCAAAATTACAAAGCATTCATATGGTGAGAGATACATACAAATGTATTTTTTTCGGATGTCATAAATTTCGTCTGACGGCCGGATGAAATTGAAAGTTTCGGATTTTGCAACTGTTAAATATTCAGAGCTTTTCAATTGGATACATGCCAGGGTGAAATCTACTAAAGAATTTTTCTAAAAGAGCTCGGACATTAAAAGAGACATCTTCTGTGACCGAATAGTTATGGAATAAAGGATTATAAAAGAGGAATTTGTTAGTTTATGCATACTTATTTCGTTTAATTTATATTTCATGAGTCGCCTTCTCTGAGAAAATGTCGATAGAGGATTATAAAAGAAACACATATTTGCTAATGTGCAGTTTTTTTGTTTACTTTGTTTTCCAGAATTTTGTTTTCCTTTATTTAATAAAGGATCACGATTTTAGGTGTTCTGCCGTTAATTATATAATTATTAAAAGTTACACTACAAATCTACGAGTAATATATAGAAACTAAATGCATTAAAAGTCTTATATGAACGTATATATATATTTCTCATAAGGCATCAATAAAAAATCGTTTTAAGATAATATAATGCAAGTTTGAATATGTAAAATTTCAATACATGAGTTTATACAATTTTGAAAAATTAAATAAATCAAATTATGAGAGTTAATATATATATATATATATATATATATATATATATATATATATATACATACATATATCAGCTTACTCGTTGAATGGTTTGTGTATATGCTGTTATGTTTTAATTCTGTGTGTTCTTTATATTTCATGAGTTGATTTCTCTGTAAAAATAGTACTAGAAGGTCATAAAAGAAGTACATATTTGGTTATGCGTAATTAGTTCGTTTACATTTCAGAGATGACATCTTTTACGCAAATGAATACAGGATAATATATATATATATATATATATATATATATATATATATTCTACTGATAATTAGATACTTATTGTAAATTTAACTACAAAAATGTGGTGATTATATAAGAATAAAATGTATTAAAAGTGATATATTTTGGATTTTTCTTTCATACCTTTAACAAGATATCAATAAGAAAAATCGATTAAAGTTAATGAATACCAGAATGAATAAGAGATTTTTCGATATCAGTGTTTATAATGCTTTCAAAAACTAAACAAATCTAATTATAGAGTTATGAAATAGATTTATATATATATATATATAGTTTTATATTTCAAAATTTTTTAATAATGCAGCGTGATCTATATACTGCATTTCCCATTTCCCATAAGTCTACAGACATTTTAAAAGTCCATACATCCATAAAAATTGATGGAATTGGTTAAATTGAATGCTATTTGCGAAAAAGTTAATCTTGTAGAGGGGCTTCTCTCTCTCTCTCTCTCTCTCTCTTTTTTTTTTTTCCCTTAAAAAAAAAATAAATAAATAAATAAATAAATAAATAATAAAAAAGATAACACTAAGAATAAGAAAAGAAAAGAAAAGAACAGTTAAAATTTTCCAATAGAAGAGGCTGCACAGCCTAACGAGAAATATGCAAATTAGAATCTTATAAATTGCATGATTTTACGATGAAAAATATCATTTTTTATTTTCGCTCCTATCTGAGCATAAAGAAAGTTTTGATTGCGATGTTGTCGTGATGGATACGGCGTTATTGGTGAAGATGTTTTACCTGAGCTAAGTAATGCCGATTGAAGCTGCAATTTGTAGTGTTTTAACTCGTTATTAAATTGTAGCTTATATTGATGGTGGATTCATAAAACAGGAGTTATATGTTTGTAAACATTTCAATGCAAATACATGTATTTTTTTTTTTTATATATATAGAAATGAGTGGTTTTTACTGTACAGAGCCCTCAATCGACAAAAATTTTAACTATTAGTTTTTTCATCACCCCCCCCCCTCCCATTCTTTCTCAAAAGAAAAGAAAAAAAATTAATAATAATAGCCCTTTTTGAGAATAACCTTTTTTACAGACCGCGCTCAATTTTACCAATTTCTTCAATTTTTATAATTTTTTGGAATTTTTACGGACTTAAAGGATACCCGGTATTTTGTCAGATGTTTGCTCTAAACAAAGAGTGAAAGGGGATTATAAAAAACAAACAAATAACAAAAAAAAAAAAAAAAAAAAAAAAACACGTTTGCTACGTTGGTGGGTGGTAGGGAGCCACCTCAATTTAGAATGTAGAAATCGAGGGGGGGAAAAGCTAAAAATCCATAGGAAAAGCATGAGAGGAAAACGAAAAAACTCACATTGTTAAGAGGAAAAAAAAAAAAAAAAGGTTAACACCGGAAGGAATAATAGGACAAAATTGACTAGAAAAAGCCATCGAAGAGCGGGAATGGGTGAGTTGGGGCATTAAAGGTATCGTCGAGGGTTTAATACAATACGACTCACCTAGTATACCGCACTTTACAATGTAAAAAACGAGGGAAAAAAAGCTAAAAATCCATAGAAAAAGCATGGGTTGAAAACGAAAAAAACTCACAATGTTAAGTGTGGGAAAAAGAAAACGGCTGACACCGGAAGAAATAAAAGGACAAAATTGACTAGAAAAAAGACATTGATGAGCGGAAACGAGTGGGTTGTGGCATTATAGCTATCGTCTAGTGTTTAATACGTCTCACTTATTATGTGCTTAATTATATTATGTGCTTATTATGTAATTAATTCGTTTAATTTATATTTCAAAGTTAACTTTTTTCCTTTAATGTATGTACGATACATATATATATATATATATATATATATATATATATATATATATATAATATTCTACTGATAATTATGTAATCATTATAAAATTAAATATGAAAACGTCGTAAATATATAAGAACTGAAGTTATTAAACATTATATATTTTGGATTTTTTATCCATAAATCTTGCAAGAACTCAATGAAAAGACACTTTAAGATAACAAAATACCAATATGAATAAGAGTATAATCAATATCTATATTCAAAATGTTTAAAAAAAAAATCCCATTGCAGAGTTAAAAAATTGGAATCTTTTCTATCATTTTCTTTTTAAATGCGTTGTGAAAAATTCACGTTTATATTAATCCTTTTAAAAGTCTTAAAATTGATAGTGCTCAATACAACTGTTTCCATGCATTACTCTTTCTTTGTACTTAAAATATAATTGACTATTTTTTTTCTAGATTCTCATTAAAATAAACAATAAAATATACCACGTGGTATTATAATTTCAAGTTGGTGTGTCCTCTGGAAATTACGTCAGATGTGTGTTGCTCAAAAACTGAATAATGAAATTTTTAATTTATTGCAAGTATATTAAAAAGTATTTTTTACATTATATAATATTCAGTGTAATAATATTTTTTTGCAATATTTCGCCAGATTTTCTTTAAAAAAACAGAACTTTTACTCAAATACAAATTATTGTAACAATTAAAATGTCATTGTCTCGATTCTACTGCATATGTTTACATATTAATCATTGTTATACACAACATGTTAAATCACCACCTTATAATAAGAATGAGCTGTCATTGTATCATATACTAAAGATAACAGACCATACTTGTATATTCAGATATTTACATGACAGGACTATCCGATGATTATTATCATCTGTCACTATATAAAAGATAACAGATGTAAATAATTATATGATGTAATTTATTGTATCTTATGTTACAAGGAAAATGTAATGATTTGTTTAAAACATTGTTATTTTTTATTAACTGATGAAAATATTTTAAAAACAAACTTCCTTTAATTAATTTATTTTTAGCACAATCACAAAGCTGATAAATGCGTTATAACACGTGTTAGGGATATAAAGACATTTATTTAGCTGTGTAGTGTTGCCAGCATTGCATATTTGATTGATATATATAGATTTTTTCTATATATATTTTAACATTCAGTGAGAATCGTGTGGGATACTGCCAGATTTAAAATATTAAGCAGGAAGTTTCACTTAATTTAGCAATAAGTAGACACGAATCAAGTTACTAATTGTGTCGAAAAGGAAGTATTGTTTATACTAATTTTTTTTTTCTCTCTAAATTCATTATTAAATGCATTGTTGACATTTTATGTTAATAATTGATATATAGATTCTTTTTTCTGTATTTATGACTCGCGTGATTTTCTTATCTTTTGTCATACGTAACTATTTTATATTCCTTACGTGCCTACAAATAATCTTTTATTTTGATATCTAGAATGAGAACATTTTTCCGTAAATGTTTTCTTTTAAGTACATTTCTATCGTAAAAGTTCTATAAATATTTAAAAAAAAAAAGTATTAATACTACAAAATACAGAAAAACTACAATTTTATACCAGAAAAATTTTAATTTTATCTATGTTTAAACTTTTTTTATTATTATTTTTTTTTTTTTAAAGTAAGATATATATTTCAGAATAGGCTTTCATGAGAAAAAAATATTCAGTAAATTTTGTACGTATATAAAAAGTTTGACCCATTTTTAGATATAATTTGTGAAGTTTAACTTTAATATGATTTAACATCCCTCTTTTTGAGCATGTCATTTATAAAATAGACAAAGTTTGTTACGTTTATTTATCTTTAACATTTCGTGATTGTAAAAAGAAAAAAAAAAAAAAAAGAGTTCTATTTCATAGAAAAATGTTATCTTGGAATGTTTCAAAATTGAATTAGTGACAGGGCAGATAATTTGCGATTATATTTCCGGTTTTTATACCAATTTTACTTTTTGACACTCTATTTTCTCTGCATGCAGATTTTTTTTTTTTTCAACTGGAAACATTTATTTTCATTTAAAGTTATTACTTTAAATATTTATCATTAAAATAATTCGAAACTATGTATGTTACTTAATAACTATTACTTGTTATACAATTGTATTACAAAATGCTTTTTTTATATTTTGTGTTTTTTATCTTATTTAACCATGGAACATAGTATTTTATACCGAATATCAAAATATCTCTGCCGAATTTAAAATTACAAAGCATCCAAATGGTGAGAGATGCATACAAGTGTACTTTTTCTGGTGGTGTAAATTCTGTCTGAGAATTTGATGCAAGTGAAAATTTCGGATTTCACAATTGTTAAATATTCAGAGCATTATAACTGGATATATATGCCAGAACGAATAAAAGATTTTTCTAAAAGAGGTCGGGCATTAAATGAGACGTCTTCTTTGACCGAAAAATTTTACAGGACAGGATTGTAAATATATATAATATCATACATAATCATTCAATTTGCTTTATTATATATAAGAAATCTTCTTTAACCGAGTATTTATAATGAATTATAAAAGAGGTATATATTAGTTTATGCGTAATTATTTTATTTTATTTATATATCTGTTAGATACCTTCAATGAATATAAGATAGTAATTTCTGTCTTAGTAATTTATAAGGATGTAATATAATGTAATGTTCATAAAATTAATTTTAGAAATGTAGGAATAACGATAAGAACTAACTCTTAATTTTTATTCATATATACTCGAAGGTATCAATAAATATCCCATTAAACTAATAAAATAAAAATTTGACTAAAATAAAAAATAAATAAATCATTATTTGAGTTTACACAGTTTTGAAAATTTGAATAAATGGAATTATAGGCTTATGAGACACATTTATTTTTTTTCTTCTTCTCTTTAATCGCTTCGCGGATATTTCACGGTTATATTAATGTTTTGAAAGTTCCAATAGTGCTGAGCACATTTACCCTCCCCCCCCCCTTATCTATTTTACTTTTAGGTATTATTTTTTCAGTATTTGATATATATAGATATATATATACATATTTTTTTCTTTCTTTCTTTCTTTCTTTTTATTTTTTTAGCAGATTCTCATTGCACTGGATTCTAAAACCGGACACGTCATTTTGTAGTTTCGGGTTAGTCTGTCGTTAGGTAATTATATCAGACATCAGTTAGTCTAAATTTAATACCGATATTTCTGATTTAAAACATGCATAATATTAACAATAAATTTAATAGTAAAACAATAATCACACTAATAATACTTTCTGGAGACATTTTACCTGACTGTTAGAATGTTGAGCTTATACTCAAACGCAAATTATTATAACAATAAAAAAAAAACTGTTGCCTGAATTTCAGTGCATATGCTTACATATTCGTCATTGTTAATATAAAACAATGATAGATCATTATTTTATAATCATAATTAGATGTCGTTGTATCATATAATATTTTTTTTTTATCATTGTTATATTAACATCGCAATAAATAAATAAATAAATAAATAAATAAAATAAAATAAAAAATATCAGATAATTATTATCATTTGTTATTAAGTAACAAATGTTAATAATTGTACCTGCCAACATACCTGCCAACAACTTTATTAATATAGCGTAGTAATGCTCGCCTCTTCTTCTTTTTTTTTCCTTACCAGTATTTGTTTAGAGTATTTTTCTTCATATTTAATCGCAATTGAATTTGGAGAATATTACTCTCCAAATTTACTGGTGTTAAAAAAAAAGAGGCGTTACTTATAACACTGCGGAATATTAATTAGGATGTTGGCTGGTATGTTTGATGTTATGTGCACTTTATGTTGCAAAAAAAAAAAAAAAAAAAAAATTAGTCATTTGTATTTATTATTACGATTATCATTATTTTTATTTTGTGCCTCGAAAAATCTGTTATAAAAAAGGTTTGGAGGTAAAAAATAAATATTAGTTTATATTAACTGATAAGAAAATATAAAGTAAAAACAAATCTCTCATAATTAGTTTACTTTTAACACAACTTCAAAGCTGTTACACGCATTATACTACATGTTATGAATAGAAACACTTTTAATCGAGTAGTGTTGTCAACATCGGATTTTCCATTCACATTTTCCTTTCTATAGAGATTTTAACATTCAGCTAGAGCCATCTGGGATAATGCCAGGTTTTAAATACTAAGCGGAAAATTCACTTAATTGAGCAATAAGTAGACACGAAGCAAGTTACTAATTGTGTCGAAAAGGAAGTACTGTTTATATTAGAATTTGTTCTTCCTCTCTAATTTCGTCATTAATCCTATCGTTGACATTTCATGTTAGAAATTTTTATAGAGTTTTTCTTCAATCTATTTATGACTCGCATGCTTTTTCTTATCTTCTGTATTATGTAACTACTCTATAATCATCACGTGACTGACATTAATCTTTCATTTTGATATCTAGACTGAGAACATTTTTTAGCAAATACCCTTTTAAATTATATTTATATCGTAAAAAAATATTATAAACTTTTATATTTTTTATTTTATTTTATTTTAATTTATTTTATTTTATTTTATTTTATTTAAAAAAGAACATACAAAACATAGAAAATATAGAAAAAGAGTACATTTTCATATCAGAAACCGTTTATATATATGTTTATATATATATTTACTTACCCGACTACCTAAAAGTAAAATACGTAATGGAATTATTGTATTCGGTGGAAAAGTTCGATATCGAAATTTCACCTGTTTTACACGTTTTAATGTCCCCTGACTAAAAAAAATAGTGGTTTTTGGCAATTGGTCAGCGTGTGTGTGTGTGTATGTGTGGAATCTTTTGATTATCATATCTCCGGAACTAATAAATATAGAGCTACAAAACTTAAGAATTAAAAAAAGTCTGGCATACAGATGAACTTTCCAAATTTTGGTGAAAATTGAAAAACCGGAAGTGTGACATCGAAAACCGAAAGTGGAACCTATCTCAAAAACTGCTCTAACGATTTTCTTCATATTTGCTACATAAACACTCTATTAGATGTCTTTTCGAATGATCTAGTTGGTTAATTCAGAAAATTGATACATCCTGTATAAATAGCTCAATTTCAGGTCTCACAAGCGCGTTCCTTTAAAAACGGCTGTACGGATTTTTTTTTTTTTTAACGCGCCATACTAACTCAATTTTAAATAGCCTTTCGTATGTACTTATTGTTTTCCAGTCAATGATTGAGTTTTGGTAAAAGTTGATACCTCAAAAATGGCTCTAACAATTTTCTTCAAAATTGTTGTATAAATACATTCCTTTCTCATGTACCACGTAGTTATTGGAAAACAATTAACAGTCATCCTGTTTTGGTAGATCAAAAACTCTACCTTTTTTTTTCTTTTTCTTTTTTTTTTTTTTTTTTTTTTTTTTTTTACCTCGTTATATATAAGCTTCGTTTTATATGTCTTTACATGAGTATAAAGTTTCTCTTACCGGAAAGTTTTTAGGTTTCTATTTCTTTAGGTCACTTTTATATCTTCCGATCACATTATCTCAATAAAAAAAAAATAAAATAAAATAAAAAAAAATGCATCTAATATGCAGACCTGCCAACCTAATCCGGCAAATTGTTAACGCCCATAGAAAAATGCCCCTTTTTCTACACCACTAAATTTTTAGAGTATTTTTTTCCTTCATTCATCGTAAATATATTTGAAGAGAAATACTCTAAAAATTAAGTGGTGTAGAAAAAGGGGCGGTACTAACAATTTGCCGGATTTGGTTGGCAGCTCTGAATATGTGTAATAGTGTACAATGGAAGTCGTGTGGTTGTTTTACACATGGTGTTTTTATTTTTTAATTGAAGGTTATATTTTAGAATTATTTGAAACTTATATGAGTATAAATTATTCATTCATTTCCCTACGTATTTAGAAAGTTTGGCATGTTTTTTAGATACACTTCATGAATTTTGCACTGTAATGTAATTAAACAACACTTTTTTTGGTGTATGTTATATGTAAAAACTACAAAGTTTGTTATTTTTTTTTTAATTTTTTAAGTATTTAAAAACAGCCTAGTCCTATTTCCTTTAAAAATATTGTACCAATAAAAATTTAAAGTAGCCTTACAAATTGTATGCATAACTGTAAAGAAACCAATTAACAGTGATTTTTTAAAATTTTGTTAAAGTGTTTATGAATTAGATCTTAAAAAATAAATAAATAAATAAATAAAAATAAATAAATAAATAATCAATGACTTTCTGGATATTAACGCTTTAAAGGTGTCGCCCGTACAGCGAAAATAACATGCCTTAGATGATGATTCAAAGATAAAGTAACATAAATATTACTATACAGTAATAGTTGTGTGAACTGAAATATACAGTTTAAAAAAAAAATGTAAGAAAGAAACAACCTGTTAATTTTATCTTAATGTACAGTATATATTGCTTATTATTTCGCTTTTTACATCTAAGTTTATTGTTTTAGAAGTTATATTGTACCATAGAATCAATCTATTTTTAAAGTAATTATTTTATGTTTCAATTTTTATTTTGATACTATATTAAACTTTGCTTATTACATGCTATGTTATTCAATGATATTTTTTTCAATTTATCTTTACTTTTAAAAATAATCGCTCTTTCTTACGCACCTTATATAAATTATGTATTTCTTTGCTCTTCTAAAAGCTTTTCCTGGCAACTGGTTTAACCGAGCAGAAAACATTTGGCCGTGCCACGTGTGAAACGAACGTGTCCTTTTACACAGAATTTTAAATGATGGCAATGTTGAATGTTGAATGAGGAAGGTTCTCTTAGAGAAAAAAAAAAAAAAAAAACATGATTCTCCAATTCAGGTGAATAAACGTGGAGATTTGTAGTCTCTATTCAACAGTTTTGTGGTATGCTGAAAAATTGTTTTTCTTTAAAAAAAATAATAAATGAAGTATAAAACATTTTTCTACGAAAAAGGACTTGTCTTTTCTTGGGTTGTGCGTTACTATGGATTTGTATTTTTTAATACATTGAAACTGAATGTATATAATATGCATGTTTATAAAATTTAGGACAAGCTTTTTTTTTTTTTTTTTTTTTTTTTTTTTTAATTTATTTATTTATTTATTTATTTAATAAAGGAAATAATCTCGCTTTATTCATTACAAATATTAAATTATAGAGCAAAACTTTTTTTTTCTTTATTGTTATCTATAATAATAAAGGAAGATGCCTGTCTCAGAAACAAGGAAAATTATACCACAGCAGTGCCACCTTTCAATCAGTGCACACACAAATTTAATCCCGAGTAAAGGAAATATGGTATAGTTCTGCACATTAGATTTTGAGGTACGCCTCTTATAGAAAAAGGGAAAAATACAGCATAGCAGCACCAACTTCATGCACACTATCTAATACAATGAGAAATTCAAAAATCGTTTTCAACGTGACTGAACAGGTTATTTCAAAGAAAGAGGAAGCCACCGGTATCACCGAGCGGAACTTGCTACAGGTAAAAATTTTCAAAAGTGCTTAGAGTGTAAGTGAGTAAGCTGTTGTAGGTCCTGAAACGAGAAGAAGGCACTGCAGGCGCCTCCGAGCGGGAATATAATATTGTCAGATATTATAAGGATCGTGAACCAGCGGGTCACCGAAGGGGGCTAGTATTTTAATATATGTGATTATTATGTATAAGAAGGTATAATAAAATTTTATTTATTAATAAAATAATCGACATAGAATCTGTATTTAGTTGTTAGTTTTAAAAGTTCTCCACGTAGTTGACACTCAGTGTTTTATTATTATTATTATTATTATTTTGGACGTCGGCGTTTTTTTAATCTTTAAAAAGCCTTAATTGTCAGAATTCGCAAGATTAGACCAAAAATACTGTTACCTAATTCTACGTCTTCAAGAAGCATAAGCTGTAAAAGAATAGCTGTAATTTAGAACATTATATACACGAATATCTATAAATATGCCTAATAGTATTTAGAAGCATATATCGGATATTTCTTAATAATAAATAAATCTTTGCAATAACTGTCATTATATTAAGAACCTGTCATTTAAAGAAATTGATATTTTTTTCTTTTTTGAATATTTTGCCTTGGAAATGGCCAATCTTTCCTTGCACACCTTCTAAGGTAGGTAAAAGTTTCGCCAAGTAAGAGTCCCGAAACTGTCTTTAGAGTATTATTCCAACTACTAAAGCACTCTAGTAAGAATTTGCGAAATCAAAAAGGAGAGCTTTCGTATTTTACGAGATATGCTAAATAAGTGAGTTTTAGTGTAAGCGCTTAATGAAAAGATGTAAATTATTTAAAGTATAAAAGGAATGATGGTATCGTGCTCGGAAAGGTAGTAGGTGGGATGTATGTGGTGAAGTAGCTTCTGCCTTTAAGTATAATTCTGGCCACGAGTGTGCCTAAGATAAATTCACCATTTCGAGAGATCACCGAGTTAATCATCCGTTTTCATTATTCATGGGTAATATAACACCGTTTATTGTTTTATAGTAAGATTATTCAGCCACCTACTTTTATTAGCTAATGAAAGTACCTAGCGTTTATAATTGTTCGGAGAAGTTAAAATATTTATGTGTTTCAAAGGTTGTTTAGTAAAGTAGCCCATTCTCCCTTAATTGAAGTATAGTTAAAAATAATATTCAGTTGTACTATTTGTAAATTATTTACACTCACTAACTCATTAAGTATGACGCAGGCAGGGGAGCCTACATCTTTGCAACCTTAAGTAAATTTAATATTTCAACACACTTCTAAAAGTTTTTTTTTTTTTTTTTTTTTTTTTTTTTTTTAGGACTGAGGACCTATTAGTCTCAATCTGGGATTTTTGCGTTGTCGTTTTCGATAGTTGGACATTTGTCGAAATCATTTTTCGATAGTTGGACATTTATCGAAATCTAAAATTTATCGAAAATATAATTGAATAATTTGAAAGCGATGTTATAATTGGGAAGAAAAAAAAAAAAACTAATAGTCCTCCGTCCTAAACTAAATTCTGCTTTGGCCAGAATTTCATCAAAATCTTTTTTTTTTTTTTTTTTTTTTGAAAGAAAAAGAAAAGAAAATTAATAATAATCAGTATCGTTATAAGAGATATCGAAAAAGTTTTTATTAATAATTTTAAATTAGGAAATAAATAGTGCGCTAGCAATAATCTATAATAATAATATGAAATAAAAATAAATAAAAATATGAATTTAATGTTTTGATTTTTCTATAAAACACGATCGCGTGCTATCTTAAAAAGTAGATGTAAAATTTAAAGTTTAATTTTCTTGGCAACAATTATAAATTAAAAAAAAATAATTTAATGAAAGTTTAGAAGTTAGAATTTCTAATTTTTTTTTCATGGAAATTCTTTAACTGAGGGAGAATGAATCTGGCAACGACACGTGTGAAACGAACTTTTTCAAACAAAATGTTAGTGGACAGGAATGTTCAGTTTCATAAAAGAATGACTCTGCCGAAGACTGAGTTTTGTACTATAGTCCATTCCCATAGTTTTTTTTTTCTTCTATTGTTCCTTTATATTTTGTCTGGTGCTAGTTTTCTTTTGCAGACCCTTTTGAGTGTGCGTTTTATTTTATTTATTTATTTATTTCTGAAATACTGTTTTTATTGGAATTTGACTTATTTTCCTGTTTTTTGTGATGATCTATAACACATTCTTAGATGTGGTCCATACATACATAGAGAAAGAGGAGGGACTCTAAAGATAAACTCCTTACAAGCTTAAGGGAAAATAAGACAAAATCTAACCCGATTATTTTACTTCAGTTTGCCCTTAAAATTCAATTCTGTATTAAATTGCTAATTGTGAAGGATGTCGGAAAAGGGCGGGGAGGGTGGGGGAGACCAAAAATGCAGATTTCTCGAAAATCTTTGCATTATACTTTAGTACAAAATGCTAAGAGTTAAAAATAATGTTTGAACCCTTTCCGAAAATTTGTTCTGTCCACGGCTTTAGTAATTGTTTCATGCTATTAATAAGGACAAAATGTTATTTAAATTACCGATTTTTATTTTTTAATTAGTTTTATTTTTCGAAATAACACCCCTTCCATTATTCGACTTACATAAATCGTATATTACTTGAATCTTCCAAAAACCCATTCCTGTCAACTGGTTTAAGAGTGCAAGGGAAAAAAAATGGCCGTCTCACGTGTGAAACAGACGTGTAGGATGTCATTGTTGAATTTTAAATGACAGATATTTCCTAGAAAAATATGCCGTATAACAAAGGTGAATAAAAAGCAGAAAACTCCTTATTTCTATTCAACTCTTTCCTGGTTTACTAAAATGCTCTCTCTCTCTCTTTTTTTTTTTTTTTTTTTAATAGTATTGTTTTGGGAACCAGATTTCTTTCTTTATATATATATATATATATATTTTTTTTTTTAAGTAGTATAGATTTTTATGTTTTCCGTTCCCTTCCTTTTCTCTCTCTCTCTCTCTCTCTTTTTTTTTTAGCATACCAAGGAATAATAAATTTATTGCATTTTAAACTCTTGATTATATTTTTTCTACTAAAGTTAATTTATTTGGACCTATTACATTAAACGCTTGTATTATACAGATTATCTCTGCTAGTACATTTAATAGTAGTACCAAAAGTTTCTTAAAGTTAATTATTTTTTTTTTATATTAAATTTAAATTATGTATTAAATTGTTCTTCTTTGCATGCTGCTGTCAGAAAGCATACTGTTAATTAAGGAAATAAGCTATAATTTTCAATTTCTTTTTTTTCATTTAGAAGTAATAAGGTTATCTTTGAACACTTCGCAAAAGATTTATATAGCTTTACTCATATAAAATTTAACCTAATTCTTATAAAAATCGTAATAAAACAGCATATTTTCAGCATATCACACTATTTAAAATATCTTTATATCCCAAAATATCTTTACATTCCAACGTTTCAGTTAAAATTGTATTTTTAACCATCTTCAGGGAAATAATGTATATAAACTATAAACATAAATCAAATTAAGCCATTCTTGTATACTACAAATACCATAAACATCAAATCAAATTTAGCCATTCTTGGATACTACAAATACTATAAACAAAAACCAGATTAAGCCATTCTTGGATACTACAAATACAGTTCACAAAGAAATTATGGCTTAATTTGATTTATGTTTATAGTCTATGTACATCATTTCCCTGAAGATTGTTAAAAATTGAATATTAACCGAAACGTCGTAATGTAAAGATATCTTGAGATATAAAGATATTTTAAATAATGTAATATGCTGAAAGTATATTTTATTACTATTTTTATAATTATTGACAGCATATATAAGTGGAATATATTTCTTTACTAATTCTTATATTAAAAAAAAAAAAAAAAAAAAAAAAAAAAAAAAAAAAAAAAAACTTTAACCTAGTGAGAAAGTTTTTAGTTGTGTCACATGTAATGCAATCGTTTCCTATTCCTTACATAATATTAAAGTTTGAAAGTGGTAAATTGTGAATGAAAACTTATAATAATAATGCTCAACTAAGAAAAAAATAAGAGCACAGCATTAAAAAAAAAATACTCTAAAGTTGATGAACTGTTGTAATAAAAGGTTAGCTGTACATTCTTTCTTTCTTTTTTTTTTTTTTTTAATTGTTCTTATAAAAACCGTAGTATTTTACTTTTTGTTCATTCAAATTTATGGAAGATAAAATTTAAAGATTAACTGAGACTGCAAAACTACATGAAATTATTTATTTTTTTCTTTTCATGGGTGTACATTTAGTATAATTAGACTTAAATATGCATTGTTCATTTTTATTTAAACTAGCAGGAAATTAAATTTGGGCATTATAAAAAGAGTATTTATCAAAATTATGATTTCTATGTGTCATTGTCAGGAAGTTAAATGCTCTTTGTTTAAGTTCGAAATTTTACGATACCGCGTCACTATTTCTCAAACAGATAAAATTAAATTAGTTGATTTAAAAGTAATTTATTTCATTCTACAAAAGTAACATTGTTTAAATTTCTTTTTTAAAATAAAACGGAACTATGCGTTCAAAGATCGGTTTAAAAAGTTATTTATGTATAAATTAATTTCAAAAGTTATGACGTTTATTTTATTTTTCAAGGAAATAATTCACACATTTCTTTTCAAGTTTTACTTACATTAATAAAATAAATCACGCTTTATATTTTTTGTAATAATATTTTTTTTTTTAAATCAGACAAGTTTTAAAAGTGTAATTATTTTGTATGCAGTTAAATATTTCGAGTAAGTATGTATACAGCATGTGTCAAAAATATCCTGATAAATTTAAATGGAAGACAGATAGAATACATTTGGTATATAATTGTGGGTGCACAAATGTCGCTTTGAAGCATTAGGAAATTCAAAGCTTTATGGGGTTTTATCATCATTTCCCTCTCAGATTTTAAATAGCATGCCTCATTACACCGATTCGGAGCTCGCCGACATATATCTCTTGTATAGAACTACAAACGAAAATGGATGGTCTGCTCAACAGATGTACAGGGAGCGAATTTCCGAAAGGTAACTGCCAAATCATCAAATATTTAAACACATTCACCAGGATTTTGGTAAGAATTAATATTTTCATAATTTCAAATGTGGTGTGGACAGTGAAAGATATTTTAGAATTTCAGTGAACGAAATCTGGGAAAATGGACGTTGAATTGCCAAACATTCGAACGTATTCATAGGGAGTTGTGTGTGAGTAGAAATTTTTATGGTTTCTGGTGTGAAGTGGACAATGGACTATATCGCAGAATTCTTGTAGTGAAAAAAGCAGAACACAAATTAATAATCTTGTCATAAGCAGACGAACTATTTGACGTTCAGTGCATGCAAGTTGTTCAACAGCTTGCAGATATTAAATGTCACGGAAACGGCCCGAATCGTTTTACAGAAAAATAAATAAATGAATAAATAAATAAGTAAATAAAAAAGTGATCATTGATACCTGTCGATATTTCTCGAACTCTTACAGATGTTTCTCCATTTGTTGGTACACGGATGTTGTTGAAGCACGGTAGAGCTCTAATTTACTTTAGAATAAAAAGTCAAGGTTTAAACACTAATGCCTACTGTCCGCACTGGATATGAAGAGGTGAACCTATTTTTTGGCCACTGCGTTCACCAGATATGACACGCATGTATTTCTTTTTTTACCTGAGACACATTATGAGCGCGCGTACGAAAATGACATTGAATCCCATGCAGGTCTGATGGACGGGCTACCATTTGCTACTGAAAATGTTCATGACACTCTTGACATTTTTCTAATGAAAGCCAATCTATGCGTCACCACTGTGAATTTTGTATCACAAATACTTGTCTTTCTTTCGAGCACGAAGTATAAAATGTTTGAGCATTCAGTTGATTGTTTATATGGACTTTACCTACCTTATTTTACTCCCATGTTGTTAATACATTTTTTACGTGCTAGCACTTGCACGAGACATATCTGTAGTCTGTATTCACATACCTACATCTGATATATATATGTGTTTGTGTGTGTTTGTGTGTGTGTGTGTATGTACGTATATGACTGCAAGTAAAAAGCGCAAGTAAGATGAAATGAGAAAAAAATTTTGAAAGAGGTAGATGAAAAAAAGAGTTTTTTCATATTATAGGAAAATATATTCAATCTAAATTTAATACTCCACATGCTCTATACGTGTCTGCCATTATGCTCGCATGCTTCTAATTTCTCAACATTTTCATTCAATTAAGCAGTTGACTAACATTTCTCAGCTTTGTGTTTCATGCTATCGTAAAGGATTCAATAATTACTTAATTAATTAAGAGACGGTGACGCTAACAATGCATTTACTGTTCTTTCCAAAAAGCTTTTACGATTAAAATAAACTCAAAAATTAAATAACGTTACATTTTGGGAGATAAAAGCGAGCTGGGGGAAAATAAATTTCGTTATCAGTATTTTTTAATTGCAAAATTTACTGAAAATATATGAACAGGCTTTTGAAATATATGTAATTTTTCCCCGAGGCGGTTAATTATTGTCATTTTATATATGTATGTATATAAAGCAATTGTAAGAGTAAATTGGTCTCGAAAACGAAAGTCTAATTCTGACTAAATTTCCGTATTTTGTTGTGAAAAAGTCTCGTTATGAATTGAAAATTTCAGAGGAAAAATAACAGAAATGAAAATCAATTAAAATGTGTTTCTGTAAATTTAGTAGATAACCGAGGATCATAGCGGTTGAGCAGTAGATTTACATAATAGTATGGAATATATTACACTGCTGAAAATCATAAACAATTCGACCTATAGAATACTAATTATGTAAAAAAAAAAAAAAAAAAAAAAAAAAAATGTGACAACCGCAGATATTTCAAGGTACTTCGCATTTGCACTAAAGAACAGAAGCTCTCTCAAAAAATATTGCACACCAACAAGAACAGTGATACAACTGAAAAATATTTGAGAAACAAAAAATTGATAACGGCAAAGTATTGACCAGCATAAAATAAAACTGGCACAATTGCGTCTCATGTGGAAGAATTGTGTGCACGTTGGAGCAAATCATGCACGCTTTTGAATTATAAATTTTCACTTTTTGACTTTTGTTACATTTTTTGTCGGGGTGTGATATGTGGAGATCCAGCGATCTTTTTAATATCATTTGAAATTTCATATTCATTAGTACCTAATTTCTTTATTTAACATTGCCGCAAATTTTATGAATTTTTTTTCACAGTTGCTAGAAATAATTGCTTACTATGTATTCATGGTTGAAGTCCTTGAAGATTAAGTTTTACGCATAATACGGGGTTCATATCAAACAATTTTTTGAATAACATTTTTTATATTACGTAAGCTTTCAAATATTGCTTCGAAGATGTAGACAGTGTAAGGACGTTTCCTAAGACTAGCAGTGCTGAGGATGAGCTTAAAATCTTGCAGAGGTGGCAAATTGACCGACAGGCTAAGATTTCTGAAACATGCAGTCATTCTGCTCACTTTTATCACTTATTTTCTCTCAATCAGATCACTACCATCCCTATTTTAACACTGGACTCGTTCAGTCAGAAAGGCTTCCATGGTTTCTTGAAATGTGGTTAAAGAATACTACAAACGATTAACGATAGTTACTTAAAATAATAATAATAATAATAATAATAATAATAATAATAATAATAAATGTTTGTAATAGTGACTGCTGAGAATTTTGCATAATATTGATTTCCTGTGTTTAATATAAGAGAAGGTTTTAAAAGTAGTGGAATTGCTTAAAGAACATGAGTTTAAGCAAGCACTTGATATTCTGAAACTGTATAAAAAAAAGGACATTCTCCTTCAAAAAACAAAATTTTGCACCAGCTATTTCAATATTTTATAAAGAGAAACTTTCTGTCGCATTAGCCTTTTCAATCCTAGGTAGATTACTGTTTGAGTGTCACATAAATATAAATGAGATCCATTGGGTGTTAAAATTTTTTATATTCTGAGATCCTATCTGCAGTATAAAATAAACTTTTTTTTTAACATGCAAACCTACAATTTATGGTCCATTGTAGTGTTCGGAAGTTGGAAAACCAGATAATCATAACACAGATAAAAAAGTAATATTTCAGTTAAATTACTATTATTATTTTACATATAACATTAACCTGTTAACGGTTAATACATTTTTGTGAGTGGCAAAGATTGATTGGCGGAGCATTTGTTTGTAAACATGCCCTTCTCTTATATGCCCGCACATAATCACGCTAGGATTTAATAGATAAGAACTACATAAAACTTAATGCGTTCAAAATACTACCGCAAATTTCCATGACGAAATATGCCGTTTTGCCCATTGCAGTAGTAGTTCGTTTATGACGAAATATTTCGTCATACCCAGTTAACAGGTTAAATAAACGTTAACGACATTATGAACATAATTTTTTTTGTATTTAATGTAACTCTTTGACTATTTCAGATTCGTTCTCAAAATATACTTAATTAGCGACTTTTGTATTTAACCGTTCTTGTTGAGCCTAAATAACTGTAATTATTATTATTATTATTATTGCAATTATTTTTGAGAAATTAAGTACCCGTAGTCTAAGTAAGATATTTAAATGTCATTACGTTTATTAATTTCTAAATGCAAATATTTCCAAATTAGTAAAATAGTTCTATGGATTATTCTGTATCTCGCAATTTATAAAGTGATGGAGATCATATAAATTCCCGTTTGTCATCTTCTGATTACTTAGCTATATTTTCCGGTGTAATCCTATTTTCTTTATATAGCTACATTTTGACAATGAAGGATTATACCTGCTATAATAGTGACGCATTTTCTAATATTTAGAAGGATTATTATGCGATGCACGTTCAATGTATTGGTATCATATAAAGCTTTATGCTAATACATTAGGGAATAGTTCATAGATTTCAGTTTCTGCATATTACTTTAACAGAACATGTCTTTGTTTTGACAAAAGCGTGTATTAATAAGAGATGAAATCCATTAGCTTATTAAATAAAATTCAAAATATCAGCTCTCGTTGCTGATTTACAGCCTTTATAAATGGTAAAAATAAATTTATATGTGAAAAATAGCAGAAGTAAATTATCAATGAAAAAACATATATTATAAATGAAAAAATAAATAATAATAATAAATAAATAAATAAATAATAGTGTCAGAAAATGATAAAAAATTTAATTTAAACAAAATCAACATGAAATGTATTTTTTTTTCACCATTTGTCAATGACATAGAAAGCCACCAGTAAAGAAAAAGAATACCGAATACCGCTAGTAAAGAAAGTCACTATAAATATCTTTGGGTATTAAGTAAAAAGTTTAAATAAAAAAATAAGTTTCAAAATGCAGAGCAAACATTCAAACCGTGTTTTTTCCATCGGATACATTTTATCAGAAAATACAAAAAACTAATAAATAATAACAATAATAATAATAAATCTATACTTAAACTCTAATTATTGTTTGATTAGATGCATTACTGGTTTCTAGGAAAAAATGTAGACATACTTCACCTAATGATCTTAAAATTAATTAGAAAAATGCTTTTGAATTTGGAGAAATCATATTTTGATGAAAACCCGTGGTGGAAACATGTTTTGAATGTCTCCAGTGTGGATAAAGTACTTAAAAAAAAAAAAAAAAAAAACATAGCATGAACAAAATAAACAAACATAAAAACTGGTACGTGTGTAAGTCACAGAACAGCTCTGATTAGTTGGCTGCAGAAATTACCATTTGAATGGAGACAGGCGCTAGAGGAAGCACTTTTTGAACGAAACCTCAATTTTCTAAGTAAGTTTATAATGGGCTAAAATTAGTTTGATATAACAATAATAGTATATTTTTGTACAATTTAATGTTGAGATTAAAGAAAAATCATTAAATCATTTTTTATTTTATTTTATTTTATTTATTTTTTTTAATTTTTGGAGAAAACACGTTTTGAATGTCTTTTCCTCAAATATGTAGGGGAGACCCGTGTACCTAGGGCCACCCCACTTTATTTGAATAATATTTAATTTTAAGTTTTATTACTCAATTGGGTGAGTAACAACACCATTTGCTACTTTTACAACTACTTTGGAACTTTTGAGGAGAAAGTTTTGACAAGTTACATGTAGAAAACGAATTTATATGGTTCGAAGTAAGATTTTGCAGCTCATCTCTTTTGCTATTTTACAAAAGCAAGTCAAATATTTATCGTTCATTTCTAGTGTATAGTTTTGTTTGTTATATTGAGTAATAAATGAGATATTTAATTAGTCCTTTCTGCATGTGGATTTTTTAGTGGAAGGCATTTTGAATGAAGTTACCAAAACTTGTACCTAGGGCCACATAGCTGCCTTGTACCTAGGGCCAGTGTGTTTGGACCCTTTAACACTTTCGCGACCGTATGTTTTTGTCTTTTTGACACTAAGGTGCGTCTGTGAGCGTTTTTCCCATAAGTTACAATTTTTAAAAATAAAATTTTCCGTATTCACATTTATCTTACAAATGGATATGCATTATAATCATACTCTCTCTAATCAATGTATTTGCATCCATAGTATACTGATTGCACAAATATGAATATTGTGTATATTTTTTAGAAACAAATAACATACAAATTGCAAAAGAAACGCTCACTGGTGGAGTTTCATATTTTCAAATGACGTGAATCTACTTCAGCGGTCGCGAAAGTGTTAAAAAACACAGTACAGCCTATAGTAATTGGATGCTGGCAAACCCTGGTAAACCAATCACTATATATGACGTTGCTGAAAATGTTGGCCAGTCCTGTCCTTCGGCCCTTACTACTGTAAACATTCTATCAGGCTTTTGTGTATCCGGCATATGGCCAATGAATCAAAACACATTTACTGAGGATGAATATTTAAGTTCAAATGTGAATGAAAGATAAGATCCCTCCACAAATTAAAAAAAAAAAAAAAAGACTTTCCAGGAAGAAAGTGAACCAACAATGATAGAACTGGATGTCTCTGTTTCGTGTCCTGTTGAAATTTCAAAATCTTCAACATCTAACATCTTTTCGTGTGTCATGCTTTAACAGGCACGAACCTAAGCACAACCTCTGACATCAAAGAAAATATGTGACCGAAAATCAGAGAGATCTAGAAATCCAAGAGATACTCCAAAAAAAAAAAAAAAAAGGAATATGAAGAAAAAAAAATATTCTGTCAGAATCTCCCCCCCCCCCCCCCACAAAAAAAAAAAAAAAAAAAAAAAAAAAAAAAGAAAAAAAAATGTCGTGTTTCAAATTAAGGCAACAACATTATAATTATTAAATGATAAATAAATATATTACTTGATATTGTTTCTTTTATAAAATACATGTTTTTATGCTTATTTTCTATTCATTACAAAGTGAAATCTAAATTTGAGAGAATGGCCCTAGGTACAATGAGGTTTGGCCCCCAGGTACAATGAGGGTGTTGTACCTAGGGCCACGAGTGAAGTTTTTTAAAAAAGCTTCTATTTGTCGGAATTTGTTATTTTAGGAATTTATATTAGTCCCAATTGGAAGTAATTAGTCCTAAAGATATGTACATATCAGTTTGATAATTTTAAACAGGTCAAGGGCTCTGGCTTTGGGGATTGAAAAAAAGCGGCCCTAGGTACAGGGGTCTCCCCTAATTGATACTTTTTAAAAAAAAATTCGTATAAGTATATCAGTCATCTTGTAAATTGCAGGGGTTGTAACGCTCCTACTTTTTATGATCGTTTTATTTCATTGTAATCTCAATTTTCA
The DNA here is from genome assembly GCA_963930645.1 of Salticus scenicus. Classification (NCBI taxonomy): domain Eukaryota; kingdom Metazoa; phylum Arthropoda; class Arachnida; order Araneae; family Salticidae; genus Salticus; species Salticus scenicus. Next base: position 253,172,513 of record OZ005656.1, on the reverse strand, counting down.
AAAATAAATAAATAATTAATTAATTAAATAACTTGAAAATTTGAATGCTGCAATATAGCTCAAAAATTTTGAAGATTTTATTTTTTATTTTTATTTATTTTTTTAAATGTGATGACAGTAAAGTAAAACGATCGTAAAAAAAAAAAAGGAGAAGAAGAAAAAAAAGTGCAGCTACCTGAATAAGCCTACTGTAGCGGTACTTCATATGAATACATAATGTCCAGCTTCGTTATTTTCTTATTTCACTAAACGTTAAAATATATGTAATTATCTTTGCATTTCATATAATATGTACACTCTATAGCAAAAAAAGCGACGCACCAAGAAGGAGTTATCCGAATAGGACAAAAATTGGTAGATTTGATGTACATGTGGAGAAAAACAATTGATTACAATTTTAGAAAAAATTAATGATTTAATCAAGAGAAAGGGGCTCACAAAGTACACAAGTCAATAACGCGTTGGTCTACTCCTGGCCCTTTGGTACGCTGTTATTCGGCTTCGTATTAATTGATAGAGTTGCTAGATGTGCTTATGTAAAGTATCGTGGCAAATTCTGTCCAATTGGTGCGTTAGATCTGTAAAATCCCGAGCTGGTTGTAGGACCTTTTTTATGATCCTCCAAACGCCCTCAGTGGAAGAGAGATCCAGGGATTGTTCTCAACCCCATTTCACTGAGCCACCTATTAAGGGTCTTTGAAGTCACTGAATTACTAGTAGCACGTAGGATCGATGATAATGATGAATTGGAGCTTTGAGTACCGGTTTGACGTTTGACTGGTTATCACTTTCTGTTCTTTCTTTAGGCCGACCTTTTCCTCCCTGACGCTGTGTCCGACCATGGTTCACCCATTCCTGTCAGTATTATCTTATAGTGGTACCACTCCTATCCAATTGACAAAAAAAAAATATCGTAGATTAGACCAACCGGCTTCTTTGAGCCCAACTACACGCGACACTCAAATGCTGACATCTGCGCATGTTGTTTGCGCACCTGTATGAGAGGCATATTTACTGTCTTTCTGAGAAGATGGAATAAAATTCTCTAAGAATTTATGAACTGGAATTAAAAATTATTATTTTTAATATTCTTCCAGTTGCGCAGTTGTCATGCGCTTCAACGTCGCATGCTCATTCGATGGCAGCCAAACTTTAAAATTTTGCATTTTCCATCGATACCTGTATGTATGTCAATTTTTGTCCAGTTTGCATTCCTCCATCTTGGTGAGTCGCTTTTTTTGTTGTAGAGTATATAATATAAACTTCCTTTATCACCAAACGCTGTGTTCAAATAAAAAAAAATATAATAATTAACTCTTCCCTTAGTGAACTTTATTGCTTTAGTTACAATTTTTAAATAACACATAAATTTATAAATGTTTTTTTAAATTTATTTTTCTTTTTTCATGTATATTCTCAGAAAATTTAAACAATGTTTTAATAGGAATATTTTATTCAAATCTGCCGTTTGGACCCAGTTTGGGGGAGAAAAGACACAATATATTTGCTTAGTCGAAATAGTACACCTGAAAATATGCTGTTATAGTAATTTAATTTCCTTAATAAAATAAACTATTATACAAATGTTGTTTTGATGCAATAAGAAGGCTAGTTATAATATCAATTAGCCCTATTGTTTTAGAATTCTTTCAAAGCGGAAAAATCTTTGATTCATTATACGAAGAGTGATTTGGCACAAAAAAGAAACTATTGTCATAAAGGCTTATGTATGTACGTCAATGTCTGTTTTACTAAATGACCAGTATGAAATAATTTACAGAACGCAATGTCTCCGCCTTTTTTAAAAATAAAAGTAGATTTTTATAATTTACGTAAATCTAAAATTTGAGAAAATCTATTTAGTATGTATCATTTAATTCATCAGCTCGTTTGAAAATGTTTATCAGTCATAATTTTGAAAATAAAACAACTTTTGTATTTCTTTTTTTTTCTTTGCTTTTTATGAATACCTAGATTTATCCAAATTATTAGAGTTGTTACGAAAAATATATTATATTTATTTACGTGAAAATTAATTATTATTGTGTTGAAAATTAAAATATGTAATATGTAAATTATGTTTTAAAAATCAATTAAAATAAATTCAAATGTATTATGTGATTCCTTTTATAATTATTCTAAATCATTTATTCCAATTACTGCAATTAGCTTTAATTAAATACCCTTAAATGAATGAGTAAAATCAAAATTTTACAAATATTTAAAATTTAGCTTAATAACTACAACTTAGTACACCAGATGTAAAAGCAGTAGTTAAAAAATATATGCTAACAAGTCATTATAAAACATCTGTGTTTAAGAACACTGTTTATGTTCATTAACAATGTTTTCCTGCCAATGCATAGATAAATTCATACTCAAACCCTGTTTAGGTTACCCAAAATTTATTCAAGCATTCAATTTAAACAAAATGCTTTATTCACATCATTAGGGATCATTGCAGTGTATTCTCTCACACTGATTTTCTATGCGGACTAATTAGCTCAATCAGCAAACAAAGAGTTGAAAATGAAATCATCAGCCACCCACTGTGGAACAGAAAATAAAGATTTTTACAAAAGAGCACAAGCTTCCAGCAAATTTGTGTTTGGGGGCGTCATATATTCTGTATGACAGCGGATTTGTTTGAAAAGCCAGATTTCGCAAATATTATTATTCACAAAGCTAAACTGGACAAATGCCAGAACAAATGTCCGCCAAAACTGATGACATGTTTGAATTAAACATGGTCCGCGATTTTAGTAAATAAATAATTTTAATACTTCGTAATTTACTGGTACCGTTAAATGTTAATTGCGAACGAGGTATTTTTGTTTGTTTTCACGTTTTTTCTCTTGTAAATTTAAAATAAATATTTTTGTTAAATATACGTTTAGGTAATAATACAATAATAATTAATAGTACAGTCGTTAACAAATAGAACACTAGCAAAAATTCCTATGTAAAAAAAGTACATTTCATACGGTTTTGTTTAATAAATCCTTGTCGAATCCTGTTCTTAGTCAGTGTAAGAACATGATTCGATAAGGATTTATTCAACAAAACTGTATGAAGTGTATTTTATCACATAGGAATTTTTGCTAGTGTTCGGACACTTTTCTTACCGACTGTATATAAATATTTAGATAATTAATAATACAAGTACTTTGCCAATACAAAGAAAAATATAATTTGTATTTAGTAAATCTTTACACTAATCACGTACATGTTCATCAAGAAAGAATCATAAAAAAAAATGATAACATATTCAGTTTATTATGGTTAGGTTACATATCTTTTGCCACACTTTTATGAAAATACCGCGGCAATATTTTGAAATACTACTCAGATACTCATACTGCGTTTTCCAAGGGTAAGTAATTTATTTCTTATTTCATCGTGTTTATATATTTGAGGTAATTACTTCACAAAAAAAGTGGTGTGAAATAAAGCGAGATTAACAATGTTTTGAAACAAGTTACAAAAGTTGACAACGCTATATTTTTTCGGATATCTTGAATGACATCAGTCAGGAAAAATCATCTTTTACTTGCTTTTCATGAATATCTAATCTATTAATATACAGTTTTTAAAAATACTTGCTTTATATATATATATATATATATATATATATATATATATATATTTATTGATTAGCATTTTTCTGAAAATATTTCTAACGAATTATTTACGCTATAATAAAAAAGAAACAGAAAGATCGAAGAAATTGAAAAGAAACAGCAAATATCTCAATAAGCACACTGTACAAAATTTCAATTATGGAAGTAATTAAGAAATTATTAAAAAAATATTAATTAAAATCTTTACACAATAAGAATTAGAAATACCAAAAATATGGGTATACAATTTTACAGCACAACCTATTAATTAATTTTGAAGGTATAATGAACTTTCGTTTCAAAGACTTTATAAACTATTCTTATAACCATTTTCATTAGACGAGAAACAATGAAATATTTTACAGACGCTAATATCATACAAAGACTGAATATAATAAACAAAATTAAATTCTTTGTACGGAATTCCTTATTTTACTCTATTTAAATCATAGACTGTAAATTCGGACATATTATTTTATTAATATAATAGACTGTAATGCATTATATTATTATTATTATTTTGTTGTAGTAATATTGTAACGCAAATAATAAAATTGTTTAGTTCCCCATACGTATGGGGAAATAAAAAATCCCATAAACAATCATGAAAATTTTGTATGAAGAAAGTGAAATTGTGAGTTAAAGTTACAAGTCTATTGTATCATTTTAGGATATATTGTAAACCACAGTTTTTGTCTTTATCCTCAATTTGTGGTTGGTCCCCTAACTGCACTCGTGACTAAATCGATAGTAGAAAATATGAGTTTTCTTTGCGTGTCTAAACGTTAAGGTCATTTTTCAGGGGAAAAAAAAAAAAAAAAAAAAAACACTAATAATTTGGTTAATACTCTCGATTTAACCCTTTAACGCCCGAATTATTTTTGCAAAATATTATTAGCTGATAATTTCACTTCTAAATTAACATAGACTACTGACAGTAAAATATATTAATTAAAACAATTATTCTGATAGTTTTAAATTTAAAGCCTATCCTTATTTATTGACGTTTAGTGTTCTAGCGAGAAAACTTAGAGATAGAAAAACTTTGAGATAACAGATTAATTTTCTATTATATGTTGACAAAGATCTCGAAAGTAGAGTATTATAATATATATTATTATTCAACTTGATTTAAGTGAGCATACCTGAGCAAAAAGCAAATAGGTGTGCGATGAATGAAAAACCATAAAATTACTATCTAAATTACGAAATAATAATTAATAGTAGGCACATAAAACTTTCAGGGATAATTTAAAGTGACGCTACAAACTGTCACTAAAAAGCAGAAATCATTCCAAGAAACCACAAAAAAATATACGTACCATATACGTACCAAAAAATAGCTGTCCTCAAATGAGGACACTGGGCTATATCGGTTTAAAGTGAAAGCAAATCTAAAATCGAAGTCATTTGCAGATGGAGTAGGATAAGAGGTATCTGGCCTCATCTAATCTTAAACATTAACACAGTAGTACGTTATTTCAACTTCAGTGCTATCCAAAAGGGTTAAAATTGATTTAATTATACAGCAGTTAAGTTGTCCTTCCGACCTTAGAACCTTCTTGTCTTCACTTCAAGTCTTGTCTTCACTTGAGAAATTCACTCACAGCATGAAAATCTCAAAAAAAAAAAAAGTTATAAGAGAAGATTTGTGGTTCATAGATATACGTGATGTTCAAAAACCTTTGACTTCAACTTTTATTACTATATTTTCGTCCTATACTATAAGTAATTTTAAACGTACTATATATATATAGAAAGTTGAATTAAAAGAAGTTTGAGAGAATTTTATAAAAAAAATTGAAAGATTCAATCTCAAGATCTACTTTTATACAGCTTTGTGTGTTTCGCTCACTAGACAATTTTAGGTTCAGGGCTAAAAACAATTTTATTTTTTTATTTCTTGAAATTAATTCAATGAAATTTTAGTTTCTTATTATTAAATGATACATTTAATTGAAAATTCTATATCATATTGAAAACTAAAACACATTTTATCAAGCACTCTTATTTTAGAAATTTACAATTAATGCCAATAGCATCTTATTATATTTCAAATGTGTTTATTTAATATTTTTTTTTTTATATCGTAGAAGATTTTTGAATTTTAAACATTACGATGAAATACAGATTAGTAAGTTAAATCTTACACAACTCGTAAAAGAAACAGACAAGATTAATTGAATTCTCATAAAACTAGAAATATTTCTGCTATTCTAAAAGAATAAAGCTAGACTGCACAGAAAAATATTGAAAGAAAAACTATTCCATATACGAAATGGAAGTTTTAAACTTCTATTTGATGACATACGGAAAAAGGGGATGTAATTCTCTTTCAAAAATATGATATCCTAAATGTAGTTGGCATCATTCCAAAGGAAAGCATAATCATTGAATATTCAACAATATTTTCTTTTAAATGTAGCGAGCTTAAATCGCCCTGAATATTTATAGTAAAGCTAGAGGGCAAAGAACGTTAAATAAGCTAAAGTAATAGTTATCATTATGTTCAGACATTCACGAATGTGTAATTTTTCATGTTAATTTAAAATTTAAGAAATGAAAGCAAATTTTAAATGGTAAAGAAATTTTTTTCTTTAAAAGAAATAACAAAAAAAGATTACAAAAAAAATTATTAATTTTATTTGTCTACTACTTGTATACATAATTGCGATTTAAATATAAAAGTGCTACTTTCATTTTTTTTTTTCTATAATCTTTGTTTCAAAACTGTCATCTAATAAGCACCCAAATTGAAGTCCACGGATGCTTATTGTTCTCGTAAACAATAGAGATACAGATCCATGACCTCTCGGGGGAGAAAAATGCTGCCGAAGGCAACAGGGACCCAAAACAAGATTTTGAACAATATCAATGTACTTTCCATTAAGTTTTGTTTCTTTTGTAAAATGGTATATATATATGTATATGTGTATATATATATATATATATATAAAGAAAGCGATTTTTTAAAATTTATTTAGATATAGTGAGAAACGTTGCTGGCAAAGCCTGCTATTACAAAATGATTTACTGTCTTTAAAAAACTTTAGTTGTTTTCACAACTAATATATTTTATGTGCATTAAGTTATTTGGTAACATGAAATAAATATATAAATGAAATATATATATATATATATATATATATATATATATATATATATATATATATATATATATATATATATATATATATATTAGATTCGATTACATTTTAGGCAAATTATCTTAGGCATTCTCATCATAGAAAAAAAAATGACACGAGTCAAAGAATGACAAATTTGAAGTTATGTCATAGAAAAACATGTATGAAGGCGTGCCTCAGCGTGCGCAAAAAAGTCACAGCTATAATAACTTTTAAGCTGATTTTTCGCAAACATTGTATTTTCTTAAATTTGCACATTTTCCCCCAGGTATGATATGCGTAAACAACTGTTAAACGTTATACTAACATAATTTAAAAGAAATACGATCGAGTAGAAAATCATATTTTAAGTAACTTTCTATAATAAATAGAAACTTTTTCACCTTGTACGGAAGAGACGAAGGAAGAGATGGATGTCATATTCTTTTAAATATATAGTATACCAAATTTAGTTAGCGCTTGTCTAAAGTGAAGTATAAATATTAAATATTTAACCGTTTACCTTTTAATATGTAGCTGTTTAAAACTACGTGAAATATTCATATGTGAGATAGACGTTATAATCATATAAGACATGCTTTCCCTTATAATGCTAATCATATTGCGAGAAGAAATACACTTATTCAGTGATTATATAAGATTTATATTTAGCAATTTTTACTTTCCGAACACTATAGTGAAGAAAGTATTGTAATCATGTCAAAAATCCGAATTCGAGATTTTGATGTTTCTATACGTTTTGAGGTCCCCTGAGTCCGTTTTCACTATTTTTACGATGATGTATGCATGTGTGTGTGTATGTGTGTGTGTGTGTATGTATGTGTGTATGTCTGTGAGTGAACGCGCTAGCGTCTAAACGCTTTGTTCGATTAACCTGAAAGTTGGTACGTATATTGTAAGTCACCATAGTACGAACCCTATAGATTTTGATGAATCTAGCACTTATAGTTTTTTTACAGGGACACAAAGAAAAATTCTTTATCATTATGGCCTATGGGAGCAAAATTTAAAAGTGCGATAGCATCTAAACGCCTTATTCAATTGAGCAAAAAATTTATACACATATTATAGATCACAAGTACTCAATCTGTATAGATTTTGGAGAATCTAGCACTTATAGTTTTTTTTACAGGGACACAAAGAAAAATTCTTTATCATTATGCCTATGGGGCCAAATTTTTAAAAGTGTGATAGCGTCTAAACGCCTTATTAATCTGAGCAAAAAATTTGTACACATGTTATAGATCACAGTTGAACTAACTGTATAGATTTTGGTGAATCTAGCACTTACAGTTTTTTTTTACAGGGACACAAAGAAAAATTCTTTATCATTATGGCCTATGGGACTAAATTTTTAAAAGTACGATAGCATCTAAACGCCTTATTGAATTGAGCTGAAAATTTATATGAGTATTATAAATCACTGTTGCACTAACCATAAGCATTTTGGTGAATCTAGCATTTGTAGGTTTTTACAGGGACACAACGAAAAATTCTTTATCATTATGATCTATGGGCTAAAAGTTCAGTAGCGTTAAATAAAACATCGTGTAATAGATGGAGAAAACTACTCAAACACTCTATTATGGTTTTCTCTCTTTTGTTTGTTTAACAACTCCTCTTTCTTTACTTTATCTACAAAACTGTTAATTACTCAATGTTCGGAAAGTCGAGTGGAGTCACTCCAGATTTTTTTTTTTTTAACTTGAGATTATATCCTAAATATTTAAAACATTAGCTTGCTTTATGTTGCATTTTTTTTTTTTTTTTTTTAATATGACTTTAATTTAATGCATTTTACTTGAGGCAACACTTGGTTTGACTGTAACCGTGTTAACACATTAAGCTTCTAAAATTGAGATGGGATTTCTTAGAAAATTAGATATATAAGTTAAAAAAATTACAGTATGAAATTCTGTAATTAATTTATATTAATTTTGTATAAGATAAGTAAGAGGTTATTGGCTGCATTACCATTTATGAACGTAATTAATTCTAGCATATATATATATATTAATCTGTTGTAAATTTTCAGGAGGAATTTTTGTGGTTGGGAATTAAAATTAGGTGCATTCTACGAGCTGTTACTATGGGATATTAGTCTTAAATTTGTTATGAAATATCTTAATTCTTTTTGCTTACTATACTAAATGTTAATGATACATTTAAAAATATATACAATTTCTTTTTATTAAAAGAATACATTTATGGTTAATAATGTTTGAAAGAGGATACAAAATATACATTAGATTTTCTTTTATATAATGTAGGTGAGGCAAAGGTGGCCATAGTTATGATTTGAAAATTTTTCATAATTTTCTTGTTGAGTGTATTGGGCTGATATATATATATATATATATATATATATTGTAAAATGATACACTTATCTCTTACACACATCAAGTATAATTTTCTTTATAAAAGGTAATTTGATATTTTTATAATGCAATTTAAAAATTGTAGCTTGTGTGCCACCTTCGGAGCACAGTACTTTAAATGTTGCTCATATCTTGAAAGCACTTTTAAAATATGCTTATAAAGCTCTTTCGTCATTTTTCGGATTTTTCTTTATATTCATTTTATATTTTGACTCACAAAGACTCTCAACCACTTTTTCTGTAAAGTAATTCAGGATTTTAAGTCTGGGTTTCATTGGCTTATTTCGTAACATATGTGGTATTCTAAATATTAGAGTGGAAATTATTGGAGAATAAATAATAACACGTTTTTTCAGATATTTAAGCAGAAAGTTTTAAAATTATCCTTCTTACATTTATCTGCGTATTTATTTGCTAAGTTGACCCACATATTACAAGGTTACCCGACATCTGGGTCACCTTGGGAACATGCATAGGGTCGCTATGTTCACAGCGTTAAACTTTTAATTTATTAAATTTGTTATAATTAATGAAATTAATGTGGTTAAAGAGAGATAAATTAATTTTCAGAAAACATATCACAGGTCAAAGTTCTAAGAACTTAAACGCATGTGAATTAAAATATCTTCTTACCTGGAAATTAGAACGACTACTCCTCTAATGTAATGTCACTGCATACAATGGCGGTCGATTAAGATGATCTCTTCAAATTCAGTCACGTATCCTGGAGATACATGACGTACCATCCAGTAGTATGATTTTGTTAGTAAAAGTTAAATTAAACCTCGCTTAGAGGGGTGGGCTACCTTAAGAACACTGGCCACATTTGGCTCCCCTACCTTAATTATATATATATATATTTTTTTTTTTTTTTTTTTTTTTTTTTGAGAAACATTTTTCTTCTTCTAATTTTGCGTGTATGCAATAGCTATGTTTTACTAAAAAAAAAAAAAAAAAAAAGTATATATATACACATATATATATATATATATATATATATATATAATCCTTTTGATAGTAGAAGCAAAGAATGAGAACGAAGAATAGTTAGCCAAGCAATTCACCAAAGAGACATACACACGCCAAACAAAGCAACAAGATTAAATCAAATTTCAAAAGAAAGCATAAATAATTTTACATAGACAATGGTATGAGACGATGGCACAAATATTAACAATCTACCCCACATTACACATTCAATAACTTATTTACATTAGTTTATTTTTAGTTCAATTATATATATATTAATTTATTTTTTGTTGGAGAATGAGAAAATAACCAATTATTTTAAATTAAGAATAATGCACATAGTATAAGAACAATTGAAGCTATGCACATAGTGTATGAATTAAAATTCATTTGTTATTAAGCTTCAATTTGGCAAATTTAAAATATATGCATATCGTATATTTTATTTTAATTAAAACACTGGAATCAAAGAACAGAACTTTATTTAGACAGCCAGGAGATTAATTCATTTCTAATTAAATTTATTTCTAAATAAATTGAGCAATTACATCTAAACAATTTGCGCATATGCAGCAATTATAATATTTAAATGTAAGTATATAATCCTTTTGATAGTAGAAGCAAAGAATGTGTATATATATATATGCACAATGTTTTTATTTTTAATTTTTGATTTATTTCTGCTATCAAAAGCAAGTGTGTATACTTTTTTATTATCAAATATTTACAGAAATAATCTTGGAATTAAGCTTTCGTGGTTATTACCTCTATCTCATTTAATCGATAATAAGTTCTTACGTTAAACCAAATTTTAGTGCGATAAGCACAAATCTTTAAATTTTGAATGTCATAATTCTGATCACACCTGTATATTATATTTACATTCTTCTTTGTATATTTTTGTCCTTCATTTAAAATGGTGTTTTGCGTTGCCGTTTTGACTGCAGCACTCGTGCTTACTTTGTTCGCCTGACGAAGGCGAACAAATAACAAAAGGCGAAAGGACTTTGTTCTTTCGACCTGAAACAATTATTTTGAGTTTTTTGCATTTTATGGTGTTTATTCAAAGTTTTATACTTATTACTTCAAAACGCCAGATCTGTGGTAATTTTTTTATTATTTTTAACATTTAGTGTATTGTAAAATGTTGTTTTGTTATTTATTATTATTATTTTTTAAACGTAATGTCAACTTGAATAATTCTAATAAATTATTTAAATACTTTAATTATTTTTGGTTATTTTACATAATTCGCTGCTGAAAGATTTGTTTTTGGAACAAAATATTTTTAACGAAGCGTATCTGTACAATTACTGCTAACGCTGTATGAGTAATTATATAAATATTGCTGAATAACAAGGATAGATTGTTGTTCTGCATGATGTTGCTGCTGTGGATTTAAGATAATTTTCTACATGCAGCGCTTAGGTCTTTGGGGAGGACTTTCAAAGGTCCTAGCCCGTATTCCCGCTACTTTCGAAAAAAGAAAAATCGAAAGGATAAGGCCGATAATCGTGACTTTTAACACTTTCGAACGCTGACGTAGATTCACGTCATTTGGAAATCTGTAACTACGCCAGTGGGCGTTTCTTTTTTAATGTGTATATTACTATATTTCTTAAAAAATATTCCCAGTATTCATATTTATACAATTAAATGCTATGGATACAAATGTTTTAATTAGAATGAGTATTATTGTAATGTATGTTCATTTGTAACATAAATATGAATACAAAAAATCTTGTTTTGAAATAACGCAGTTTAAAAGAATAACTCCCATAGAACTTTTTATCAGGGAGACAAACACAGGGGGTCTCGAAAGTGTTAATCGAACGAAGGAATCTTCCGTTTGCTAGATTTGAGAGCAGAATCTTAGCATTATCTTACGCTAACTCACGTTATGTACTGAAGTAATTTTGCGACTTTATGAAGATATCGTATCCATTTTTGTGTGTTTTTCATAATTATTGCATTACAAATAGCATTTCTCATTTATTTGTAAATTGTACATTTGTTAGCTAAATTAAACATCAAAATTTATTAACACCAGAAATAAATTTATATTTTCTTATAATTAAGAAAAACATATAAAAAAATTTGTTTTAATGAATCATTTAATGAAACTTTAATGAAATTTTTCAACTAATTAAACTTTCGAACTAATTATCTTTTCATTTAAGCTAAAATTTTCAAACTGGTAAAATATAATAAGCAACAATGTATTGCTATTGTGATATTAAAACGATTTACAAAATTTCCAAACTTCAGAATATATGTATTGTTAAAATTATACATAAAGTAAATTTCGTTAAACTATTTGAATAAATACAAATCAGTTATTTAAATTAAAATTAACTTCCCAAATATAATTCAAAACATCAGTTTATAAACAAAAACTATATTTAAAATTTCCATGAAAATTTTTACTGTAAAGGAAAAAAACGCCTATCACAGTAAAGCATTTGGAGACCAATCATTTCCATAAAATAAATTAAGATTTTGAATCTGTCTCATAAAAGAAACTATAAAAAGAAAAAAAGTATTTTATATTCTTAAAGAAATTTTTTTACGTTTAAGAAAAGTGATTTACCTAAATCTAAAGCTAGAATATTTTTAATATGGCAGATCTAAAGTGAGAATGGTAATCTGTTTGTATAACACAGAACCAGGGTTCCAAAAAAGAAAAAAAATGAATACCAGAAATTTATTTATTTATTTTTTAAATATCAAGAAATATTAACGTTTAGTGAAGTCTATTACTATATAACAAATTATACTTTTAAAAAATTAAAGAACACGCTTTTATTGAATGGTGGACAAAAAAGCACAAAATATCTAACTTTATAGTATAACAAATAATTTAGAATTAAACAAAAACCATTTATAAAGAATCTCCCCTGACTTGGCTCGAACGTTAGACCTTTAGGTTCGTAGCCCGGAGGTTTACCTCACAGCCACAGCGTTCACGTAGGAAAGTCTTTTTTTATAATATAGATTTTTGTTTGCTCCCAGAGCGGTTACAAACATACAAACATACATACAGGTGAAGCTAATAAAAGCGTGTTGAAAACAGTGACATTCAAATTTCCTTTTGTGAGAACTCTGCCGAGAACATAAATCGTTAACTTGTCGCAAGTATTAGTTCTTTTGTTTTTCAAAAGTCTTCGGTATATCGAAGGAACAAGAACTGATTTAACATGTAATTGGTTTAAATCGAGGAAAAAATATCATCTTATTAAAACGATTAAAGTAAATAAACTAATTCATTATTGCAAATAATTATGTTATATAGAATATAGAACATATTAATTATTTGAATATATTTTTGAGTACTTTTTGCTTATAACAAGGTTCAAGAGTTGTGTTTTAGTTTTTAATGCCCATTGTCTACTCTTGCATTCTAGGTCTGCATGGGATACCCTGCGTTAGGGTCATTATAACGAAACAATTTTTCATAATGTTGAACTAAAGTGAATCAGATTATAAGAGGTGATTTAGAATAAATGATATAGAAGATATTTCAATTTAAAACGAAATTAAGAGCATGTATTATCCTCTATTTACAGGAGCGTTTCGCTAACTATTGCAAATTATAATTTATTCATTGCCATTGAACGTTTTAAGATAATTTTTTTTTTTTTTTAAACAAAAAATATTATAAAATTTTGAAGTAAACATTAGTAATTGAAACAATTGTATAACAAATATCTAAGGTTTTTGCATTTCCTATAAAATTTTTCATCTAAATCGGGAAATTTTTTATTCCAATATATTCTCAAATACAGGTTTAAATTTATTTGAATAAAAGTGACTATTGTGATGTAAATCAGTTTCTTCAAGATTCAAGATCGACCAATATATAGAACGTTGAAAATCTGTAAGCCTTTTAATCGAATTGAGTGGAATATTCCATGCAAAAAATATATTGTAAGAAAAAGACTTCCCATATAAAAAATGTAGACTAGAAAATCTAGAGCTGCGACAGAAGTATAAGGAAGATGTGATTTTCTTTCAAATACAAGATATCCTAAATGCAGTTGGCGTCAGGCCAAGGGAATTCATGAACATTGAATATTCAACGAAATGCTTTTCTAATGTAGCGAATCTAAGGCACTATGAAATATTCATAGGATAAATAGGGGTATCGAACTTGTAAAACACGAAATTACTCTCGAAACCAAGTTTGTTGCGCGAAGACAAACACTGCTATTTAATTTTCTTTTAAAAGGTTGATACAAGAAGAGTTTTGAATAAATAGATCAATGTATATTAGCATTTAAAAAAAAATAAAATAAATGTAGAGAAATGTTATAATGTTTATACAGTTATATTTCAATTATTCATTCAAAAAAAAAAAAAAAAAAAAAAAAAATGTAGCCTTTTTAAAGTAGGCATTAGCATAACTTCTAAAGTGGGCGAAAAGTTTCGTTCACTGATATTTAAGAGTTAAAAGTATTAAATTGTCCAGTAGTTTCTTTTGCATATATACAGGGGATTTCAAAAAGAACTTCCAACTTTAAAGAGACATAACTACAAAACAATTATGTCATTAAATATATATATATATATATATGTGTGTGTGTGTGTGTGTATATAATTTCAAAGTGATAAACAGAAAGGGGAAACAAGTAGTGTGTAGGATGGACATGTTTAGAATTCTTTATACACAAGTCTGCAGAAATAGTTCGAAGATTGTCTAATAGGTGGCGCCACAATATTATGAAGTTTAAAATAGCATTAGAATGTACAAAAGTTTTTAGAGCAACGTGTTTTTATTGAAAAGTAAAACCACCAATAAGGCCGACGTTAGACGATGATAAAGCGAAGTTCTCAACTAAAGTTTAATGTCATAAAACCTCCACAATTTATAATATACTCATAAAGAAAATTGCAGACCTGTCCATTGCAGACAAACCATTCGTTTCATATTTAAGTCTCTCACTGTTTCACCATAAAATTGTGAAGTTGGGGAGTCATTCTGGATGTCCTATGGATGAAAAGTACGTCTATGGACATCCTATGTACATCTACAGGATGTATTGTGGACAAGCGAGTTGTTAGGCATGCGACTTAAGTAGGAATATACGTACTAAAATGGAATCAATCTTTCAAAAATTAATTCAGTCATAATATTTTTATTAATGTTATAATTACAACTTCTAAGAAAACTTACAGCATAAACATAAACCAGTTTTGGATCAGTGTGTGTACACTGTGTTTAAATTTGTACACATTGTTTTCAGCAATATTTTTACTAAAGCCGATTTAAAGAAACTCATTTATATTTTTATAAACGCAGAATGGCATATAAAAATTAAATAATAAAAATTTTAGAATTGAATTGATAAAAATAAAGTTTATTTAAAGTAAGATTTTAAATAAATTTAGTCACATTTTCTCGAAATTAGAAAATAACTTAAAATTACTTATCCTAGAAAATGACTGATTTGTTATAATTGGTGTAAAAGTGCAAAAGTGCATAAGTGCAAAAAAAAAAAAAAAAAAAAAAAAAAAAAACAAGTATTGAATATGGCTGTATCTTTTTAAAAAATTTAGTTAGCATAAATGATAAAAACACTGAACAAATGATTGGGTCGAAATAATTATGCCTTCAACAGCCAAAATAATGCAGGCATGATTATATTTTGCCGCATTTTATGCTGTCATTTCATAAGTTTTTATTCGTTATTAATGCAAAAGGATTTATTAATTTTATAACTTAAATTTTAATCATACAATGAAAATGCTATACTATGGAGATTGTGAGATGATGTTATGAGGCAGAATCTGCCGTGGTATTCTCAAATAGAGTGATTATTCATGTTTAACACTAGAAACACGGGGTATGTCATTTTAAATGTAAAGATAAGAAGCAAACCAGTCATTTTGATTGTTTTAGTCGTTCTAATATTAAACTAAAGCTACATAGGAGAAACTATGTTTTAGAATAACATCCAAATTTATATTTAAAAATATATATATGGGAGTAGCTAGCTACTCACTGGTGAAATTTGATTGATGCTTGGATATTGTTTAAAACGAATACTGTCCGTAGACTTGCTACTACAAAAATGTGGAATCAAAATACATATTATGGCGATCTAACAGCTATTTGGTGTTGTCAACATCTTTATTAATTCTAACAGATATAACTTCTTAATGGTCCTAACAATTCTCTTTTTAAGTCACTTGTTTCTTATTATGTAGTTTTCAGTTCTACATTTAGCTTATAAATATTTACAGAAAATTGAATAACGTTTAATAGTGAGATTTTCATTGGTATAAATTTCTAAAATCATTGTTATTTGTACCTAGTGATGATGAAATGTTACATATATTTAGGTAGCTACTTACAGATTAGCCTATTGTATCTGATATAGATGTATGGCGATAAAATTAATACATTTTAGGGTTATTATCAGCTACCAAAACTAAATGCAAAACTGGTGTACAAACGATAAATAGACAATAAGACTTCTTCACACATCATAAATTTTAAGCCAGCACAACCGGTTTCGAAAGGACGTAGCCTTCCTTCATCAGGTGCAAAAAAACACGGGCTACTGCCTTGGACGCAAAAGCAAGACTGTTTGTGCTGGCTTATTATCAGCTAGTTGTTGCTATTGAATACAGGAAGAGTATAGTGTTATATAATTGTTATCTCTAGAACATGAAATCCACGTGTATATTGCTTCGAACGTATGTTTAGTTTTCTACGTTTTAGTATCATTATTTTGTAAGTTATACAACACTAAAACAAGTTTAAAAACTCATTTAATTTTAAATTTCATTATTAGTTTTAACTGTATTAGTACTAATTCTGTCGCATGTATGATTTGTCGTGTGCATGATTTGTCGCATTTCCTGCACAAAACATCTGTTAAAAAAAGTTCTCTTTGATTAAAAAAATTATTAAAGTGGAGAGCTTGAAAAAATAACGAACCATTGTTTTTATATTACATTAATACGTTTACAGTTAAAAAACAAACCTATTAAAATTGCCAATAACTTAAAATATGTTTTTAATTAACATATTTAATTATGTTATGGTACACAACTATAAGATAAAAAAGTGATTATATACTTTCTAAAAATAATTTGATTGAATAGAAAATTATTTTGGATGAACGCAATAACACAAAAATCATCTTCATTTAGTAAAACCCGTATTTTGATTCCTATATTTATATGTATACTCTAATCTAAATTATATTCGTGTTTTAGACAAGAAAATCACAAAATTGTAATTAAAATACTCATTAAGATAGATTTCGAAACTAGTGCAGCGAAATTAAATTTTAAAGCGGTTTGCTCCTTCTGTTTACGCCTTAATTTTAAATGCATATTTTAATTATTTCAAAATCCTTTCAGTATATGAAACTGCATACTTAATCTTTATATACATCTTTACTCGTTATACTATAAGTTTATATCTTGTATTTGATCAGGAATAAGTGGATTAATTATGTTTAATTTTAATATTTAGCCTGGAATAAAATTATTACATTTATTTAATGAATTATTAAAAACATAATTTACTAAGAAATGTCTTTAAACATTTCTGCAGCTAAGTTAAAAAACGTAATGCATGTCTATTTGTTCGGGATCAAATTGTCGTAGATGTTTTTAGAAAGCTTTGAAATTAAAATATGTGTTTCAGGCTCACGAACGTGTTATGTACATTGCATACAAAAAAAATCACATACATTACAAACAGCATCGTCCTTTTCAGAATTTGCACAAATTAACATGTGATTAAAGTAAATAATCACACCAGGTATATCATCCTTTTTTCCCCATTAGACTTCTGAACCAACATAGGGACAATATTTATTTCTAACGGGAGGTGGTTAAATCTAAAACAACCAAAATGAGTAGTAAAATACCATGATTTACTAGACGCTTCTTCTAATTTAATCTGATAAAATCCATCTTTTAAATCAGAAACTCTATAAGAAGATATATTACATAACTTAGGCATTAACACAACCACATTCCTTTTTAATGGAATTATTTAGATCCTGTAAATATAAACATACTCTAAGTTACTTATCTTGTTTCCCAACTATTACCAAATTATTAATCCAACCATTTGGTTTCTCTACCCTATTATTATTTTATCCTTTTGAAGAACAATTAATTTCTTAAGTTTGGTTTTAAGAAGTCTGGAAACTCTCTGGGTGGGTTAGCTACTGGTTTTGCATTATTATGAATTTTAACAGAACGTATTTAATTAAATGTTCCTAACTATTGAAAAAAAAAAAAAAAAACATATTTTTTTTCAACAAATTCATCTTCTTTTTTTTTTTCAGCAGATTTTTTTTTTTTTTTAATCAGACGTAATTGAGTTCAATTACGTAGTCTTAGTAATGTTTTAGAATAATGGTTACAGTTTACAACTAGAAAATCAAGATATTTAGTATAATCATTCATTTTACACACTAATTTAACTATCGTAGGTGTTTAATTATATTTCCTTCACACGCTTCTGAAATAATATCAGTAGGACTAATTTAATAATTATATTTTAAAGATTTAAGCAAACCATAATGTAAGATATATTCACACGGAGCAATGTCTAATTTAACTGATAAGTTTTCATTTCCTAGCTAGATATTTTGTATCCAATTTGATTCATTAGCTATAAACACAGAATCCACAGAAATATGACTTGTTACGCTATTAATTAATTTCGTTTTCGATGAACACCCCATATCAAAGTGATTTAATTCTTAATAAATTCCGCAAGTTTTTCCAAAAGCGGTGCATTTTCCTTTTCCATGCTAATAACAATGATCGGCATGAAAATTGTCCCCAACACCATTTTTGCAAATTCTTATGTAAAATGACCTCCTGAATCCGAATATGATGCCCATTTCGCCCTACCACCCACAGTTTTCTAGAGACGGCCCCCTATTATTATCACTTTCTAGTAATTTTAAGGCTATAAATTTGATTTTTAGGGGGGGGGGGGGAGGGGATTATTTTAACTGTTAAATATCTTCTGAGGGGCTACAGAGTTAGAAAAATCAACATAAACATATGGGGCAAGGGGAAAATTTTGGGGAAGGGGATTCGCCACTGAAATTATATATTACATTTCTTATAATTTTTAAAGCTATTATTAATATTATTTATTAAACATTATCAATTTTTGTTTTTAGGTGTAAAATTAATTCTTTTTCATTCTCAAATTTAAATTCATGGTCATAAAGTTACTGTACAGTGATAAATATTGAGGGAGGGGATGGTGTCCCTAGAAAGTGGTGGGTGAAAGGGCAAAATGGAAATCATATTCGGATTCAGGAGGTCATTTTACATAATAATCAGCAAGAATGGTATAAAAGATCGATTTTTTTTCAGCGCAGTTTAATTGAATTTTTTTGCACTGATAAATAGTTTATTTTTTATTACTAGCTGTAATCTGAATTTTTCCGAAGACTCTGTTTTGATTGCTTAGTTTCTCAGCTACACACTGTGCGTCGGAGAACAAAATCGCTTCGTTCAGTATATTTACTTCGGTGAATTTGCACTGTATTACCTCGTATTGTTTTTTACTCAGTTCAGCTGCACGATAGATGTCAATTGTCTTTTTTAGTCTTAGATCAAAATCTCGTAATAAACGTTCTTACACTTGTTTTCCTTTAGTTCTGATAATACTTCAATCCCTTATTATGTTGTCAGATTGCCACATTCAAAGTACTTTATGAGTTTACTTAAATATTAAAATTTCATCAAAATATGTAATAGATATTGCAAATTAACTGTTCTTTATCTCGGTTATTATATATGTAGCGCTCGATGAACACATTTCTCCGTGGAATTGCATAATTTTCGAAGAAATTCAGCATTTCCTCTAATGTATTCCGCTGCTCGTCTGGTAGTTCTAACGATTTATATAATTCGACAGTGTCTTCTTCAATGCAATTAATTAAAATTGCTACTTTAACATCGTCATATTTATCTGTATGGTTTCCTTTATTTAGATAAATTTCAAAGTTTTGTCAAACCTTACTCCGTTCTTCGGCGATATTATCGTTTAGATCCAAGCTTTTTTGGAAATTTTAAGGAATCCATTCATGATATTTTTGAAAATTGATTCCGAAAGAACTCTGGTTCGACGGTCGGTTGCGCCATGTTATATCTCACTTATTTATTGAACAGCAGTTACTGACTGCCTGTTGTCACTCAGTGACGATTATCTTATTATCTGAAAGTTACAATTAAGAACATACTCAACATACTAGACACTGTTATAGTCACAGTTACATATAGATACAGTTATAGTCGTAGTTACACATATATAGCAATAATTTTACTACCGGTAAATTTTAAATCTATTGCCAAACTAGTAAGAATATTTTTGCCCAATACTCAACCATTAATTATTCAGATAAAGAAATACTACAGTGTATATCATATTCAAGCCAATAACAATGAACTCCGCTGACCATACGGTACAAACACAGATTGGAATGTCCTAACCCGTAAGCTACCCTCCTATTGTTCCTTTACATTTAGTACACGTTTATGAGAAATATTAACCTATGCCTATAATGTCTGGAAAATAAAATAATTTCGAAGAACTTAAAAACTTTCAACGTGCAGATCAAATATTATTAATGTCAGAATCATAAATATTATTATTATATTGAACCTATACGTTTACACAGAAAATAATCCTTAAAATGCATTTTCTGTTAAATTTTGCGATATTCTAACATACTACGAATTTTTTTTTTAATTTCGAATAAATTTTCAATCGAAGTTTACATATTAGAATGTTCATAATCAATCGTGTTCATTCCATTATCATATTTTGAAACTCTTTCGACGTCTTAAAGATGAGAATGGTCCACATAATGTATGTTTATGTAATATTTTGTCCCATTCTGACATGTCCGAAAAATTTTAAATTCCGAATTATTTACAAGCCTTTCAAATTAAAATGTTGAAAACCAATAAAATTCATGTTAGACTGATACGTCATATTTTAAAACTGCTCCGAACTTATCGCGATTATTTAGTCTTGAGATAATATTTACACAGATTAAGCAACTAACGCAATGATTAACTAATTACTAACTTACAAACTGACTAATGTATAGACTGACATAATATTGGTTTTATGATATTTACATTCGGTATAACATAAAATGTCGGAAAACGTCAAAAAATCGATTTCGAAATAGTTAAAAATTTCCAATACCTGTAATTTTCGAAAACGAATGATTAAATCAATACAAGAAACAATTTTAGTTAGTTTATTATAAGAACACAACAAGATAATCAGTATAAATTGATAGTAACATTAAAAAAAAGGCTTTTTTAACATAAAAAAAGGCTTTTTGTTAATGCTATTACTTATTAGATATACTAATAACTGCATATGTACCGTTTTCGTTTCTTATTATCTGATCAAACATGTATGATTTTTCTACTAAATATATTTTCTTCTAATAAAACAAATGATTTCTTGAAAGATTTCTCATATAAAAGAAGGGTATGGATAAGGTTTATAGATGCAATTATATAATCAAGATCGTTTTTATTCTTTTTCTTTTCTTCTATTAATATAAGAAGAAAGTATTGGGTACACGAATTTTTTCGACAACGAAATTACGATTGATTTACACGTTTTTAGATTTCCTGATCAGGATTTTACCATATTTAGAAAATGTTTGTTTATCTCTCTGTATATGTCAAAAAATTTGTATACGTTTACCTCGAGAACTAATGGACAAAATTTAACAAAACTTGTTATTTAGTTGGAGCTTGATCTGAACTATTTCGGATTACATTTAGGGACCAATCTTTCAATAGGTGGCGTTGTCAAACCATTTTTTCACAAATTTTAATATGGCAATAAAGGACAAAATTTCACTTAGATGTAAATAATAAGAAGTACTTCTTATTTTCCAATGTGAAATTTATATTTCACGTAAAGCCTTTCTTGAGATACACAAATCTCACTCTCTTTAAACATTCCTCTGAAGTGAAAATAGTTTGCATTTATCATTAAAAACAATTTTACTGTGCATTAATTATAATAAATAAGTCGTGCTGTGTGGATTTGTGTGCGAAAATACAGAAGAAATTTCGTGGTGGACACCACATACTAGTGTTTTATTCATTTAAAAAGAACTCTTATATTTGGAGAAATTAAAATTACCTAAGAAAAAACAAAGAAGAAGAAAAAGAAGAAAGAAAGTGCTATTGCTTGAGACAAAAAGTCTGCAAATATATATTTTTGTTTACACTGTAGTGTATTTTTTAGAATGTAATATAAATACAATACTTATTTATATGAATGTAATACTAAAAGGAAATAAATTTGTAACCCATGCGGTTGGATTTCAAAAGATACAAATGTTTCTATTAGGGAAAAAGTAAAATACTGAAGAAAAATTTGTAAAACTTAAGTGCAAATTATTTGTCTGTTGTAATTCTTGTAATTACTACCATATATAGCAAAATAATATAATTGCGCTGAAAAAAAAAATCGAGCTCTGATAACATTTACTGACTAAGAACATGAATCGACAAGGATTTTTTTAACAAAACAGTATTAACTCTACTTTTTTTATATAGGAATTTTTGCCAGAGTTCGAGTACTTTTGTTACTGACTATATTTAAACCTGTCCAATTCAAAGACCTAAATTTAACAGTTATAAGCTTTTTACAAAAATAATTACTTAAGTAGTTTACTAAATAATAGTAATAATATATATATATATATATATATATATATATATATATAAAAAACTCTTACCTGTGAAATACAATTCTCATTTTACATAATATTTAGTGTTTTTTACAGAACATATGATCACTATTGCTTGCGATAAAATTTCTTTTAGACTACAATCTAACATTTAAAGGGAAATGAAAATTTTAAACAAACTTTCAAAAAAAAAAAAAAAAAAAAAAAAAAAAAAAAAAAGATATTGTCTGCTTAAGAGGGAGCAGGATTTAGAGCTTGGTTAGATTGGATCACAGATTATTATACAGATAGGACACTCCCGTACATTCTTCGGTACCCAAAATTTGACTGCAGCGACCCTATTGTCAACGGCTGTAAGTTTCTCGAGATTTCCGGTTTACGCAATCGCTCATCTTATTTTTATTGTATCTATGTTCATTGTAATATTAGTGCAACGTTAAACCCAACATCCAACCAACTAACCATTGTATCGATGTTTACATTTGGCAACTTTGTTATTGTTTACGAAATTGATTGTCGAAAGCAATTTATTTTTAGAAGCAAGTACTAAATATTAAGCAAATAAATTTCGAAAATATATATAAACCAGAAATATTTTTTTTCATTTTAAAGCATTTTGTATTATTTAAACCAAACAAAGTTAAATATTTAAGATTTTATTCCATACTGCTATTTCAGCATTACAGTTTCTTATATTAATTTGTATACTTGAACACGAATGTGTTTGGCAAAATTTATTTTCAAACATAATAAAAATTAGTTTTATTTTTTAGAAAATAGCTGTAATGTTATGATTTTGTGAATTTAAAAGTAGTAGAAATAGTGAAGCAAAGAAAACTGCACATATGTTTTCATTTGGCAACTTTATTATTGTTTACAAAGTTGATTGTTAAAAGCAATTTATTTTAAGAAGCAAGTGCTAAATATTAAGAAAATAAACTTTGAATATACATAAAATAAAAACATTTTTTCATTTTAAGGCATTTTGTATTATTTAAAACAAGCAACGTTAAATATTTAATGATTTCATACTGCTATTTCAGAATTACAGTTTGTAATTTTAATTTGTACTTGAATATGAATATGTTTCACAAAGCATATTTTTAAACATTATCAAAAATAATTTTTACTTCTTAGAAGAATAGCTGTGAATGTTTTGAGGATAATTTTGTGAATTCAAAAACAATAGAAAGTGAAGAAAAAGAAAACTCCCCATACTAACACTAACCTGCTACTAACTTCTCGCGAAATAGAAAAACAATTTTCGATCAAAGATGCTATTCATGTAGACTTAACACATGTAGTTCCCCAGTGTTGACACTAGTGGTGCTACTATATTTCCGGTTCGCGTTTTAGCTTCACTGTCCTATCTGTATGATAATCTGTGGATTGGATTGGCAGGATTTAGAGCTTGGGGAGAAATTTCAATGTTGGCCAGTTTGACTTGCTACAGTTCATGGTGTTACGGGAATTTTCTATAAGTGATCTTTGCCGCACAAAAAAATTGTCATTGTCCCGTGCATTCTCCCCCCATTGTTATACTAGGTCTATGATTTAAATCCTTATTTATTTTATTTATTTCCTCTGAAAATAATTTTGTGAAAGTTCAACTTTCTAAAAAATATATTCATGAAACTAAATAAAGAATTTAACTTCTGTTTATAATATATGTATTGAAATATGTAAAATTAATATAAAAATAGTGTTTAAAACTTGCCGAAAATGCAGGGATCTGTAATAAATATTCATATTTCAATATTTTGAAAAGAAAAATAAGCGAAAAAATGTGCAAATAACTGTTTTGGATGTTATTTTGTTTTTCTATCTTATATTACAAAAAGTAATGTCTATTGTAAAACTATGTTTCTTTTTAATCTTAAATATCATACTAATATCATAAAAGGTAATTTACAGACTTTATTTAAACTAATCACTAATTTTCAGTACGTTAATATCAACAGAATCCCAGATACAGTTATTATATAAGAAAAAGGCAATTTTAGAGAGACTTTAATAAAAGAAAAAAATGGTAATTTTTTTTTAAATCAGTGTGAAAAATGATTCAAAGGTACAGTCGGTAACAAAAGTGTCCGAACACTAGCAGAAATTCCTATGTGAAAAAAGTACACTTCATACGGTTTTGTTAAATAAATTCTTGTCGAATCCTCTTCTTAGTCAGTCTAAGAACATGATTCGATAAGGATTTATTTAACAGAACCGTATGAAGTGTGCTTTTTTCACATAGGAATTTTTGCAAGTGTTCGGACACTTTTGTTACCGACTGTACATCGCACTCTTCATTTGGTGACAAGTTATGAAATCGCCTATCTTCAAAATTTTTTAAAGTACATTGTAAATTTTAGTATATCTTGATACATTTTCATGCAAAACCGAAAGCTTAAATTATATATACATACAGTCGGCAACAAAAGTGTCCGAACAATAGCAAAAATTCCTATAAAAAAAAGTACGCTTAATACAGTTTTACTAAATAAATCCTTGTCGAATCTTGTTCTTAGACTGACTAAGAAAAGGATTCAACAAGGATTTATTTAACAAAACAGTATTACGTGTACATTTTTATATAGGAATTTCTACTAGTGTTCGAACACTTTTGTTACTGACTGTACATCTGAAAAATAGTTTTGGTTGCAACCATTTCCATTTTAATATCTTAAAATGCGCATACTTACATTTTTTTTCTGTTCGTAATATTACGGTACATTGTAAAGTTTAAAATATTTAAAAAAAATACCTCTGAATCGACCTGAACTTTTCCTGGATGTTCTTTACAATGTCTTTTATAAAAATAAGATTACGTTTACAACTAAATAAACTTTTTGAATTGATGCAGTCAGTAGTAAAGTGCTAGCAATAATTCCTATTTAAAAAAGGGCACTTAATACTGTTTTTCTGTTTTTTTAAATGTTTGTCGAGTCATTATCTTATTTTTATGCTGTTTATAATAAAGTAAGTTAATGCTAAACATTAGCGACCAAACTAATATATATATATATATATATATAAGAAAAATGTTGATGTGTGCTTCAATAAGTTTGCTGCCGACTGTATATACAAACTGTATTATTTATTTATTTATTTGGTCAAATTTCACATACGTTTCAAAATTATAATTTTTTACTCTGAAACGAATTCAATTTGTAGAAATATTATCATTATACTTACAGTGGTCACTTGAAAGAAAATCATAAAACTATTGTTGGAAAAAAATTAAGTTTTAAAATTTGATTATTTAATTATTATTATTCTTCAATTTGCACCAAAAGAATTATTTTTATTTTTATTTATAAGTTTCTTTCTTAAAAAACTCACTTACTAATGTGCAAAAGCAGTGTTATAAATTTCTTAAATTTTTTTTTATAAAACGTACCGAGTAACCTTAAGCAAAATAAATAAAATGAAATATATAAATAAAATAAATAAATAAATTATGTACCGAGATATATATATTTATATATTTATATATTTCAATTTTCATTATATAAGTTCGTTGTAAATTTTATACCACATAATTGACGATAAAAAAAAAAAAAAAAAAAAAAAAAAAAAATTACAAAGTATAATTTATGGTGATCGGATCTGAAGAACTAAATTTCCACAAACTGTGTTTTGTAGTTTAGTATTGGAAACGGAGGGAAAATTATATCTTAAAATATATAGAAAAATATTGAGTATTTCTATTAAAATTTAAACATTTTGTTTAAACTTTACATCTAGTGTGTACATAAAGCTGAATTAATTAATGCTGTCTAATGTTATCACAGATCAAACGAAAAATCTCTTAATTGTATCAAAGAAGGAACGCTTATAAAATACAATATTTTACTTATAATTTTATTTAAATTCGCATTTTTATAGGAAACCAGCAGGCTTTGCCCGCTTCGCTGGACATTAAACTTAAATGATTTGTCAAAATGCCATATCTTTATTAATAACCTAAGTTCTCGCTGTGATTGGTAGAGGTTTTCTCGCTCCCAATGTTAGGAGTCTGGGTCCCCACTGTCTTCGGCACAACTTACCCACTTCTTACTTCCCCACCCTCAGCGGGTGAGGTCGAAGTTTTGCAAAATCCCACTAATGTACATAATGCGTACACTTAATCAATATCCACACACCAAAATTCGCCATTCTAAGATAATTCAAATCGAATTCAAACGGAAAAACATATTTTTACACATGTTTATTGCCATCCGACTCCGAGAAGGAGGGGGGGGGGTATTTCGAATTTCGTGAAATGCAGTTACAATAAGTGCCGGATGCATACAAACAATTTACGCACCAAATTTCGTGACCACAGAAGTCTTTAATAGACAGTATTATAAATAAATAATAATAATAATAATAAATAAAAATTATACAGACACGACATTATTTCATTATTTAAAACATGAAAATCTGACATTGACAGATTTTAATTTAGTGCCAGAGGCCTACTGCTAAACTTGTTAATATCGACAAATTCTTTGTAGTTAATTCGTGACGATCTAAATTCCATGATAAAGTTTTCATTAAATCAAACCAATGTGTTTCAGCTGCAGATATTGTAACAAATAACGTTGGAAGTCCAAACTGTCTTATAGCCGCAAAACAACGTTTTTTCTCTTTTTCCCAATGAGGGGGAGGTGTGCCTTGGGGGGACTCATGTCAAAGTTGGGCCTTGGGGGGGACTCATGTCAAAGTTGTACCTAGGGGGGGACTCATGTCAAAGTTGGGCCTGGGGGGGACTCATTTCAAAGTTGGGCCTTGGGGGGACTCATGTCAAAAATGTGCCTTGGGGGGGACTCATGTCAAAGTTGCCCTTGGGGGGACTCATGTCAAAGTTGGGCCTGGAGGGGACTCATGTCAAAGTTGTACCTTGGGGGGGACTCATGTCAAAGTTGGGCCTGGGGGGACTCATGTCAAAGTTGTGCCTTGCGGAGACTTCATTCAATAAATCCCCATTCAATAAACCGACTGAAATAGGCCCTTAGCACTATTAAGAGTGTATTATAAAAATTCGACAACGCTGTACCGACTGAAATAGGGGTACCTTGGGGGGGACTCATGTCAAAGTTGGGCCTGGGGGGGATTCATGTCAAAGTTGTGCCTTGGGGGGACTTCATTCAATAAATCCCCATTCAATAAACCGACTGAAGTAGGCCCTTAGCACTATTAAGAGTGTATTATAAAAATTCGACAACGCTGTACCAACTGAAATAGGGGTACCTTGGGGGAGACTCATGTCAAAGTTGGGCCTGGGGGGGGACTCATGTCAAAGTTGTGCCTTGGGGGGACTTCATTCAATAAATCCCCATTCAATAAACCGACTGAAATAGGCCCTTAGCACTATTAAGAGTGTATTATAAAAATTCGACAACGCTGTACCGACTGAAATAGGGGTACCTTGGGGGAGACTCATGTGAAAGTTGGGCCTTGGGGGGGGGACTTCATTCAATAAATCCCCATTCAATAAACCGACTGAAATAGGCCTCTAGCACTAATTAAGAGTGACCTATAAAAATTCGACAACTGTACCGACTGAAATAGGCCTCTAGCACTAATCAATACAAAAAGTACAGCTTAAGTATCGGAACCCTTTGGTGACTTTAAATATTTTAAGCCATTTTTGCGATGAACTGAATTGGCTATCTCAATTGTGCAATTAAAGATCTTGGCGAGAAACGTCCGAGCTACTTCGGTGCCGAATTTCAAATTTTGCCAAAGGGATCCAATACTAAAGCTGTTCCATATCGAATCTGGGTTGAAAACGGAAAAAGGGTAAAATAAATTAGAAATACCAGACCTATATTTATAAATTTGATACCGAATGAAAGGGGCGATTTTGCTGAATCCAGGGGTTCAAACAGTTTTTCGATGCGACAATTAGATTAAAAAAAAAATAACTAAAGTATGAAATTTAAGTGGCAACGGAAAAACGGATAAAGGGAAAAATACATTAGAAATATCAGACTTATCATTACAAATTCAGTACCAAATGAAAGAGGTGATTTTTCTGAATCCTGGGGTGTAAACAGTTTTTCAATACGACAATTAGATTTTTTAAAATTAACTAAAGTATGAAACTTAGATGGCAACACTTCATTTCAATCTTTTCATAATTTGTAGTGAAAATCACGCGAATACAAAAGTCTTTAACATAAAATTTTATTTTTATATTT
This sequence comes from Salticus scenicus, assembly GCA_963930645.1. Lineage (NCBI taxonomy): Eukaryota > Metazoa > Arthropoda > Arachnida > Araneae > Salticidae > Salticus > Salticus scenicus. Next base: position 253,143,496 of record OZ005656.1, on the reverse strand, counting down.
CATTTTTTCATTCAAAGCATTTTAGTGAAAAAATATTTATGGCGCATGCGCAGGCGTTTTTTACACACAATTTAAACACTAATCATAATTTTGAAAATTTCTATAGATATAATTTCAAGTTGGGTGAAGACCTAAGTTTCTGCCAAGCGCCGTTGAATTCCGTCCAGCCGTTCTCGAGTGATGCCCGGACAAACGTGTTTTAGTCTTTTACTCTCTAGGGGGAAACGGGGGGGACTTTCCGAAAAGTTGATAGATATAATTTTAAGTTGGGTGAAGACCTAAATTCCTGCCAAGCGTCGTTGAATTCTGTCAAGCCGTTCTCAAGTGATGCCCGGACAAACGTGTTTTAGTCTTTTACCCCCTAGGGGGGGAACGGGGGGGAATTTCTGAAAAGTTGATAGATATAATTTTAAGTTGGGTGAAGACCTAAATTCCTGCCAAGCGCCGTTGAATTCCGTTCAGCCGTTCTCAAGTGATGCCCGGACAAAAAAAGCGACATACGGACACGATGACACACACACAGGCAAAATTTTCTGAAGTCATTTTCGGCTTTCATGGGGTGTAAAACGTGAAGATATCGCAAAATTTTTCGATTCCGACAAATTTACAGACAAAAGTCTGATTTTATTAATATAGATTTCAATTTATGTTAAGTTCGTTTAGAGTATTCCGAAGTTATTCAAATTTAGATGTATCTATTATCTATTATCTTTATTCAGAATTTAAATATTTGCATGCAATAACCTATTAATATGTTACGAAATTTTATACAAATTAAAATTATTGTTTAAACAAAGTCAGTTCTAGACAATATTTTGGCTGTTTGAAAATATTACAAATATTACAAAATATTAGAATACAATTCTAAAAGTTTTGATTAAATTAAAAGTACTTAGAAAAATTTAGATGACAATAAATCTCCTTTGTTGTCACATTTAATTTGAATAACACGAAGAATTAAGCCAGAGTACATTTCTTTGGAATACAGCCAAAATCTTTAAAAAATGATAATAATAAGTTAAAGAAACAATAAATAATTTGTACACAACTTTTATTAAAGGAAAGAAAATTTATCTATATTAATAAAATGTCAGAATTATATATCTTAAGGATACAGAAAAGATAATGTATTTGTTTTAGTTATTTTTAATAACAAAAGAAAATCTATTGAAATATTGCTTCTAGAACAAAGAAATAATAAACTAGTATACGTTGTAGCCACCACAAGACATTTTTCGATATTTTCTATAAAAATTCACTCAGTACAAAAAAATTAAATAAAAAAATAAAAAATAAAAAATAAAAATATCTTCTATTATGAATGCAGTTTTACTCTTCATAACAAACGTCTTAAAAATTCCGTTTTCATAATGGTTATGTCACATGTCAAGTCCGTACAGTTTAGTGCCTTACACTCTCAGAAATGGATACTCAAATTTCACGAAAATTTCTTCATTTTTGACGAAAGTTTTTCTAGGGATATGCTCCGACCGAACATTTCGTCAAATTGAAGACATTTGTTTCGTTAGTTATTTAAGAATACGAATTTCTTCAAAAAAAAAAAAAAATATATATATATATATATATATATATATATATATATATATATTCTTCTTATTATTTCGTCAAATTGAGAAATTTACTTTCGTCACTTGTTTGACCATACGAATTTCGTCAAAAGTGAAGATACATTTTTTCATCCTAGTTTCGTGATACAGAATAAAATACAAATTATAGAATTATAAAATTACTTACAATTTCGTTGCTTTAGGCATTAAATCCTAATTATATTTAATGAAAATATAAATAAAAGAGAGTAAACAACTAAAAATCATTTGGACATTTATTTTGACAGCTTTGAGACCTATAGTTATAATGATGTTTGTCTTAATTAATCCATATGTTTACAGAAATTCACAGAAACTAGCGCACACAATATTTTGTAGACATAGGACATCACAAACATCCATGTCCGCACCGCGATTCGAACCCGGGACGTGGGAATCCAGAAGGCAGTGACCTACCTACCGAACCATCAGGCTGGCAAATAAAAGCCATTGTAACGTAAAGTCCAAACAACACAGGAAAAAACCAATACGGCGGTGACGAAAGCTAGCACATGCTATTGTGAGTAAACAGCTTCATCAAATATTTGAGAGTTCACGTTTCCTCAAAAATCACGTGATCGCTTGAAGAAATGGTTGTCAAAAACAACGAAGTTAATCCCGAGGATGTCTGAATCGTCAAAATTGAGTATATTCTTTCTGAGAGTGTAGAAGTTATGAAACAGTCTCGTCGTTCTCGAACAAATCCACGACCTATAAGCCGATATGAATCCAAAATGAGTCCGCATAATGCCTCATAATGACCGTCTCCTGTATCAAGTTCTGTTTGAATATAAGCAATAGAAACTGAGATATAACCATTCCATAAACTGTAGAAATAACTCTATAGCAGTTCCATCTCATGATTAATTATCTCCAGTAGTAAACCTGTACTAATTCATGTCAAGGTGCATCTGCTTATAAATTTACAAGCAATTTTGTGCAGTAGTTCCTGAATTAAAACCTTTTTTTAAATTAAGGAAATCACTGTGTAGCAGTGTGAGCTTTTATGAGATTAACACCGAAAGTTTAAAGGCACTAATTTATGTCTAGGTGCATCTACGTAAAAAATTATATGAAATTGCTTGTGGTAGTTCCTGGGATATAGTCGCCACAGATTTTTGTCACATACACACACACACAGACATTTTCTAAAAACGGTCAAATCGTGTTCAGGTTCCCTCAAAACGTGTAAAAACCCACGATTCTAATACTTTCTTGTATTGAATATAGAAGAAAGTAAAAACATATATATATATATATATGTAACTTTTCTTCGTATATGATATTTCTTATTTAGATATATTCTATTCCCATTTAATTAAAATTGCTACTTAAACTTGTTTACCATTGGTAAATATTTTAAAACTCGTTCTTATATTATTCATAGTAAATGGTAAATAAACATTTTACTAAATATTTCTATTTCCTTTCAAACAAATTTGATTCTAAATAATAATGAAACTTTCTTAATATCTGCATCTGTGTATTTCTTGAAATAAAAGCGTTTAATAACGGAAATAGAATACTGTTATTTTATACATCCATCGATGAAGTTTAATAAAAGGTCACGTTAAAATATACATAAATAAACGAAAGATATATGTATTTCTTTTTCTAAAGTTAATTTTAAATTTCTTTTTAGTACGGCAGAATCATATATTTCAGACAGCGATTTTGCGTTGAAACACTTCCAATTTGCCAGGGTGCCTGCCAATATCCAATTTTACCATTTAATTCCTTAAACAATCTTAAAACATTTAGAAATTTTATTGATAAATTCGTGAACCGTGAAAATTCATTTTAAATAGTTTGGAGTACAAGATTATGATTATTTTTATTTATGCCAACTATGTGAAAAATGCCAGAGAAGGGAATTAAACCCAGGCCCTCCGCTTAACGTGCGGATGTTCTTCTACTGAGCCACCCTCGCTGATAACCAGCTCGACATTTCTTACATAATAACCGTTACATCTGCGTTTGTAGATACGGTGACCCACGCCAATAGTTATTGAGTGAGAAATGTCGAGCTGGTTATCAGCCAGGGTGGCTCAGTGGCAGAACATCCGCACGTTATTTGGAGGGCCTGGGTTTAATTCCCTTCTCTGGCTAATAACAAGCTTTTTATGTTTAAAAATAATAACCAAAGAAAAAGAATAAAGTGAAAAAAATTTTAAATACATAAAAATTATTATTGGTATTTATTCTTATTGGGAGTACTAATTAATTCGGTCCGTTTTCAATAGATGGCTCTGGCTGATTTGTTTACTGAATAATGATAGATGTTTTTGGCATTGTTAGAAAGGTTTGACCTTTGTCAACCATATTCAGTCAACGAAGCTTCGAGTTTTATACAACAACATTGGTTTTTTGAGCATTCAATATGTCGAGTTTTGTGATAAAGAAACAACATTTGCGGGAAGTTTTGATTTTCTTTTTTAATTGGAAGAAAAGTGCCGCTGAAGCGCATCGATCGCTTGTGGAAGTTTATGGTGAATCTGCGCCATCTGATAAATCATGTAGAGAGTGGTTTCGACGCTTCAAAAATGGTGATTTTAGTGTCGAAGAATATGAGCGCCCGGGCCAGCCGAAAAAGTTCGAAGACTTGGAGGAATTGCTCGATCAAGATCCGTGCCAAACGCAACAAGAGCTTGCAGGATCGTTGGGAGTCACTCAGCAAGCAATTTCCGTGCGCTTAAAAAAAATGGGAATGGTTCAAAAGCAAGGAAATTGGGTCCCATACGAGTTGAAACCGCGCGACGTTGATGGCCCCATGTGGCAATTGTCGTTAAAAATTACTTGGAAACGTTGAAATGGGAGGTCCTACCCCACCCGCCGTATTCGCCAGACCTTGCTCCTTCTGATTATTGGTTGTTCCGACGGATGCATCACGATTTGGCTGGACACCGCTTCACTTCTTTCGAAGAAATTCAAGAATGGCTCGATTCATGGTTTGCGTCCAGAGAGGACTCATTTTTCAGAGATGGAATCCGAAAATTGCCAGAAAGGTGGACAAAAGTTGTGGCTACCGATGGACAATACTTTGAATAACATGTTTTTTCATTTTGATAATAAATAAATGTTTTTTTAACGAAAAAAAAAACGGACCGAATTAATTTGTACTCCCAATATAAAAATAAATAATAATTTATTCGTATTCATGTTCTGTTATTTTTATTAAAAAATAAATAAATAAAAATAAATCTCCGTACGTCTTTTGATTAAAAGGAAAAAAAATTACATTGGTTGTAAATTATAAGTTTTTTTTTTTTTTTTTTTTTTTTTTTTTTAAATGTAAAAATTATGACTTTTGTTAATAAATTATATATATATATATTGAAAAATAATCTTTTGATGAATAATAATGATAATATGATGTTTCATTTTTATCTGAGATTTTTATCTGTACTCTAATGAATATCTACATTTATATAATTTTCCGTTTAATGTAACAAACACATTTAAATGAAAAAAGAAAAATACTTTTACTAAGAGGCAAAAAACAGTCATGCAGGATTCGACCCTTGTGCATTAACATAAAGCACTAAATCTATTATTTGAACGCTGGAAATTTTCACTCATCTGCATTGCGAATAAGGATACCATTTGTACGGTTTAACTAATATCCAGTATCAAAACCTATATTGCCTTGAGAACGGTAAATAAATACTATTTGACTTAATGTCTGGGAGACATGGTCACGTTTCTTTTTAAGGGAAAACAAATCTGATTTTCTATCTAACTGCATATTCTTATACATATGGTTATACATAATATGAAAGCGTTATCATCAGACATTTTTGATTTCAGAACTATTCGTTACATTCAATTACAATGTTGTGTTATATGAAATAAACAAATTTGAAATTCTGAAAAAAAAAAAAATTGTAATATTAATAATAATACTGTAAAAAATTATAAAACAAAAATTTTTATACATATTATTAGTACCGTTTGTAGTAAAAAATCTTAAAACCTTAAAAGTTCTTTCTACGATTAAAATTTAACAAGATATTTGATTCCAAAATACACTGTGGACGCAATGTCCTCATATTCCATACCTGCCAGCATTCTAATTAATAATACATAAAATTGTCAATAATCGCCCCTTTTATCTCACCAATCTCTTTTTAGACTATGTATCATTTTTTTATTTAATTCTAATTAAATTTGGAGAAATTTTCTCTAGAAAAAAAAAAAAAATGAAAAAATTGAAAAATGAGGCATGTACTAACAATTTTAACCCGTTAGTGTCGCGTCCCATATATTCAGTTTTTATTCAACAGCCACCAAGAATTTTTAGAAGTGGCATTTGATATACATAAAAAACGAATGGACTCGAATAATCGTCGATTGTGTATATCAAATGCCATTTCTAAATATTTATGGTGGCTGTTGAATAAACACTGAAGAAATGGGTGGCGAATCGACCAACTAGAGACTACTAACGGGTTAAGGAATATTAATTAGAATGTTTGTAGGCACGATATTCCCATCCACATAATACTTCTGGAGGTCAGAGTAGCAGCCACTTGGCGAAGAATAAAAATTGTGAGGTCTTTTCTCTGAACTATCCTTAAGGGTGTATCCCATACAGGCGCCAGTAGGCCATAGCTTAGCACCAGTGCGACATAAAACCCAATTACTCACAAACTGAAATAGACATATTCTATAAAAGAACATTAATTGTTAAAAAGAAAATTGAATTAACACCATAAAATCTGAGAACTTAATTCTCACAAATTTCTTATAATTTTCTATAGATGTTTTCGTTTAGAATTAGGAAACAATAAAAAAAATATCTTTTTTATTCAGTTTTTTTTCCTTGCGTGATTTATTTTTATTTATTTTATTTTATTTATTTATTTATTTATTTATTTACGTAGACATACATTTTCAGAAATGTAAGTACCATATAAAAATTTTAATTTTGCTTTTTTTTTTTTTTTTTTAATAAGGAATGCTGTAAATATGTATATATATTACATAATATTGTTAAATATTTCCTTTAAAACTTCTTTGAAGAAATGTATATTCTTTAATTATACTGTTGCAAAAATAAATGTGCGAAGGCTTTTCACCATATATTCGATATTTTTAATAGCAAATGCATTGTGTGACAATGACATTTGCATTTATTTTATTAGAAAATTAATGTAAATAACTGTGTGTTCACTTTATACATAATTTGCACATGACATCAAATTATAAAAGGACTATAAAGAAAATACATCTAAATCATACATATCTTTAAAAAGAAAATTTCAAAATTAATGTAATTGAAACAGATTTTCAAAAATAAAATCTTAAAATTTCTATTTGTTTTAAATACGAAAGTATTTTATTTTTAATATTGAATAAATTTCAATTTCTACGATAACTTAAATTTTAAAAACGTTGTATTTTTTTAAACGTATTTATTTTAACTTAAACTAACGATGAGGCATATGCAAGATAAAACTAAAGTTTAGACACATTTCGACATTAAATTCCTCAATACATTAGAATTTTGTAATCGGTAAACACAAAACTTCTTCCGTTAAAATAGTTCTTCAATAAACTCACTTTATAGTAGACTAAAAAGAAACTTGTATTTTTGTTTAAGAAATACTCGCAAACTTTAATGCTGCGAGTCACTCGGGACGCAAATAGTTGCATTTCGATTTTCTCATAGGATAAGAAAATATTGAACAAAGGTATTGGAGACAAAAGTAAGATTAAGTAAACTGTAAAAAAAATTCGTATATAGAAGATATAATTTTTTTTTTTTTTTTTTTTTTTAATAATGAAACAAATTCTCTTTGCTATATATGCAGAACAAAATAGTAAGAAAATAATAATAATAGATTACAATATAATTTCAAATACAGTCATTTTATTTATTCTGTATTTATTCGATTAACTTTATATGCATACAACATATATTGAATTTTACATAAAATATTAAATCTCTCATTTATATAACAGAATAATTTAGGTTTAATTATAAATGTTGTAATCTATTCCATAATGTTATGTAATATCCTTTGATCTCATTTTGAAAGAATATCCACTGAGAAAACATTCTGTAACGGACATCTAGAATCTGCATTGTGGCTCTAGAAAATATAGTTCCATGTTATTTTTATAAATTCTAGTTCCCTGTGGTAGCGAGTTATAGAAACCCCTATTAGAATTCTAGAGCGTTTACTTATATTGTCGAGGGCAAATTTAATTAAAAATCTCTTCAAAAAAAAAAAAAAAAAAAAAAAATGAATACAACAGGCGAGTTTCAGCAACTATAATCTTGGTTTATGACCCAATTCTAGAAAGCCAAGCGAGAATTTCTCGCAATAAAAAAATTTCAGATTATTCAGAATAATCAGAATATTGTTTCACCATCTAGAAATGTGTAGTCTAGTAATTCTCGATCATTTCGTCTATTCAGTTTATTAGTGTGCCTTATGTGCATAACTCGGAAATCTATATTTCTAATTAAGGAATTTATAAAATGGCCACTTACTAGATGAAGGTGGTATATTTTTGTTCTCAGTGTCTTTTGTGAGGACTCGTTAACAGCCCTGCTTCTACCAGTCATTGTAAATACTTAAAACTCTACTAAACACAAATGAAGACAAATCATGTAAAAAATTATTTTTACATTTTAAACTTAAACGGACATTTAGACTTTCACAAAGACTTCGAACTTAATTAAACATATGTCAAATCTCAATAAACTATAACGTAAAAAATCCAGCTAATTGGAGTTAACTGTCTTACTTGACTTGGCTTAAGAAATGAGCTTGTACGAAATATTTACTTCGAAGTATACCAAATACTTAATAACATCTATATGGTTTATTATTATCGCCGTCAGATTATTTCATTAACAAAACACAAACTTTGTTAGTTCGGTCTCAATTTGAGTACAGTCGGCAACAAAAGTATCCGAGCACTAGCAAAATTTCTTATATGAAAACAATACACTTAATACTGTTTTGTTAAATAAAACCTTGTCTAATAGTGTTATTAGACTGACTAAGAACATGATTTGACAAGGATTTATTTAACAAAACAGTCTTAAGAGTATTTGTTTTTAAAAATAGGAATTATTGTTAGAGCTCGGATACTTTTGCTGCCGACTGTAAATAAGATAGAGAACGATAAAATACCTATATCCACCCTAAAAATTCCTGTAACCAGCTAAACACGATAAGTTTGCAACTTCTCTCTTAAACTCTTTCATTATCTCTACTCGAATCAAACAACAAGTTACAGTCGGCAGCAAAAGTATCCGAGCACTAGAAAAATTCCTATGTAAAAAAAAAAAAGTATACTTAATATAGTTTTGTTAAATAAATCCTTGTCGAATTCTGTGCTTAGTCAGTCTAAGAACATTATTCGACGAAGATTCATTTAACAAAACTGTATTATGTGTCACTTTTTTATATAAGAATTTTTGCCAACGCTCGGATAATTTTGCTGCCGACTATATATTTGAACAACTGGCAACATTCTTTCAAACCTGATATTTCACCGAGACTGTCAAAAACTGAGCTAGAACCAGTTGGTGACTTTCACTCTACCAACCAAAGACTTCATGGAAAATTAGACGCTGTTTCGAGCACTAGAAACCTAAAAAGATTGTGTAAGGCCTCGCCTTACACCTTATACGTCATAATGGGAAATTTTATAAAATTGATTTATTTCATCGGAGCATTTGAGCGCATTATTGTTTACGCAAGTGCTTCTCAAAAACCAGATGTACAGTCGGCAGCAAAAGTATCCGAGCACTAGCCAATAATTCCGATATCAAAAAGGTACACTTAATACTGTTTTTTTAAATAAATCCTTGTCGACTCATGTTCTTAGTCTGACTAAGAACATAAACACATCAAGGATTTATTTAACAAAGCTAGCACTCTCCGAATTACAAATATACAACACACGCGTATAAAACATATTAACTAACGCACACGTATATTGCTTATTAACTCTCTCGAGAGAAGATGATTCCATCTGTATTCTATGATGAAAATTTGTACAAGAAATCTCTATAATCACAGGAGACTTGGCGTTGGAATATTAAAACCCGAATAATTTCATTTTGCACTGAAGACGGTAAGCTTAAGGCTACCGAAACAGCTGTATGCATCGCAAATATTTTTCTTTTGGCATTTCTGACGTAGTAGTTTATTCGGGTTTTAAGAAATCTCTATACCATTCCATAAAAACGTATCTAACTTTGAGATAGAGATTCCAGATTTTGGCAACACTAAATTTTTACTTTTCTTCAAATTTGAACACGAACCGAAATTGAAAGCGTACCCGTAGCCAGGTTGTAAGTGATTTAAATAAATATTTTTATTTTTATTTATAAAGTATTTTAAAATATAGTGATTATTATTATTATTATTATTTATTTTTTATTTATTTTTATTTTATTTTATTTTATTTATTTATTTATTTTGGAGGGGGGGGGGATTCTTTTTAAATATAATGTCTAGAAAAACGATCAAAGCCTGCTAGTAATAAATGTAACTCAAAAATAAAAAATCTGTTACAGATACCATATTTCAAAAAATAATTTATCAAATCCACATTAATATGATTCTTAATGTTGATTTTTAGAAAGAGATCACACAATAAAAATTAATTTAATGCTAGGGTTGCATTATCCGTATTTGCCAGGTCTAATTTAAAATATATGTGAAGTTCACATAGCCAAAACAACCCCATACATACAGTCAGTAACAAAAGTGTCCGAACACTAACAAAAATTCCTTTGTAAAAAATGTACACTTCATACAGTCCTGTTAAATAAATCCTTACCGAATCATGTTCTTAGGCTGACTAAGAAGAGGATTCGACAAGGATTTATTTAACAAAATCTTATGAAGTGTACTTTTTTTACATAGGAATTTTTGCTAGTGTTCAGACACTTTTGTTACCGACTGTATGTGTATATATATATAAATATATATTCTTTTATGGATCCCCTCTACACACATTATTCCTGTATAGATCGATCTTCTACATGTCACCAATCTTTCCTATAAAATATGAGATATATTTTTGAATGAGAAAACATATATAATTTTAACTTAAATTCCAAAACATTAACTTAATTATTACTTACAAACTTTGAATAAACACCATAAAATGCAATAAACTCGCAACAATTGTTTCGGGTCGAAAAAAACACGACCCTTCATCAGGCGAACAAAGTAAGCACGAGTGCTGCAGTCAAAGCGGCAACGCACAAAATCGTTTAAAATGAAAAGAAAAAGTTTATAAAGTAGAAACTAAATATAGCTACTGGTGTGAGTAGAATTGTACAAATAAACAAGAAAATAAATAAACGAGTGAGATTAAACATATAACAATCTAAGGATAACAAAAATTAAACTAAAATCTAAGTTACGTGAGTAATTTCCAAGCATCAGAGAAGAAAGGAGTGGAAGAAATATCATTAACAAGATTTTTCGAATTTTTAAATATGTAAAATGCTTCATGAATATCCAAATGGGAGGAGCAGACAGGAGATGAAATTATGTTAGTTTTGGAAAAATCAAAACGATGACCTTGAGACCAGCAGTGGGAAGCAATAGAAGATTTGGTAATCTCTTCATTACGAACATTCCGACGGTGCTCATTTATTCTGTATTTCAAACGCCTCCTAGTTTGACCAATATAACCTAAGTTGCAGGACGAACACGGAATTAAATAAATTCCAGAACGGTTTTCGGTGGGAATGGGATCCTTAAGAGAAGATAATTTTATTTTGTTGACGGGTTTGTAAATAACTTTGAAACCAAACGGGGAAAGAATTTTAGAGATTTTAAAAGAGAGTGAAGAATAAAAAGGTAAAACAACTGGGATGAGACTGTGATCGTTTAATTTGGGAGCAGAACGTTTAGGATTCTTAAATTTATATAGAGCTTTATCGATGATAGATGGGTTATAGCCACGAGAGAGGGCAAGAGATTTTAAATAATTAATTTCTTTCGAAAGATTAGACGGATCAGAACAAATGTGTAAGGCACGGTAAACATAAGTGTAAAAAGCAGACATTTTTTGTTGAGGGGCGTGGTTAGAGAGAGCATGCGGCGGCAAAGAGACTGAGAATGGTTTTCTAAAAACAGTAGTTGAGAAACAATCTTTTTCTTTATTCACAAGAACGTCAAGGAAGGGCAAAGAGCAATCCTGTTCAACCTCAAAAGTGAATTGAATGCATGGGTCAATCGAATTGACCAAAGAAAGTAAATTGGACAAATCGACGTCAGGGGAGACAAGAACGAAAGTGTCATCCACATATCTAAACCAGTGAGGAAATTTATATACACCGAAGAGTTTTTCTTCAAAATAGTGCATATAGATGTCGCAAAGTAAAGGAGAGAGAGGACTACCCATGGCCATACCATCATTTTGGGAATAATAAGTACCATTAAAAATGAAGGCAGTTTGCCTGATACACAAATGAACTAAATTTATAAGCTCCTCAATTTCAATAGAAGAATAATGGAATTCACGTAGTCTTCTCTCTAAACAAACCAGAGCACCTTGAACCGGAACATTTGTAAAAAGTGACTTAACATCTAAAGAAATCATAGTATAATTAGACGGGGAGATGCATTTAATTTTGTCCACAAAATCATACGAGTTTTTTACAGTATGAAGATTAGTAGAAGTTAGATGAGAAAGAGAGTTTGAAAGAAATCGAGCAAGATTATAAGAAGCCGTACCAATATTAGATACAATAGGTCGAAAGCAGAGAGTGGGTTTATGAATTTTCGGAAGTGCATAGAAACGAGCACAATTAGCAGCAGAAGGAATTACCATGCGTTTGGTATAATCATTAAGAATAACGGAATTTTTAACGTGGTGTTTGACTTGATCAAGATGATCATTAGAAGGATCTTTTTTAAGTTTCGAATATGGACCTGAGGTAAGCAAGGACTCAACATGGGAAATATAATCCGATTTGTTGAGTAGAACAGTTTGTCCCCCTTTATCAGATCTTGTGACAATTAAATCGGGGGCGGAGTTTAATTCAGAGAGGGCGGATTTTTGAGAAGGAGTAAGGTTAGACTTTTGTGGATGATTATTGGAGGAAATAATGTTAGATAAAATGAAACGAAGAGATTCTAACTGGCCTGGAGAAATTTTACTATTTTTAAAGGAATTTTCAATCGGAGCGATCAAATCCGGAATGGAGGGTCTCGAAGTACGCGCAAAATTCAGACCCAAACTGAGCACGTCGCGTTGAGTATTAGACAGAACGTGCGAAGAGAGATTAACAACAGTATTCTGAGCAAGAGGAGAAACGGGAGAAGTAAAGGAATTTCTTTTAATAAGATAAGTAAATTTCTTATTTAAGTTAGTTTGATGCCTAGAAGACTGAAACGCAACGTATGCGAAATTTCTTTTTTCAAAAGAAGAGAAATCATGAACAGAATTGCTAAGAGACAGGTGTAAAGTATATAATTCAGACTCAATAGACGAGAGAGACTGTCGTGTATCCTGAATAATAGCCCTAAGAATGGCAAATTTACTCCTATTTAAAGCATTTTTAATGCGAAGAGAAGCAGGAAGATTGTACTTAATGTCTATGAACTTAGGAATTATCCGAGCACGCTTACATCTAAGAAGAAAATTTAAATGATTGAGATAGCGAGAACGTTTCAAACGAAGATGTTTGAAACGATTAATCTCTGAAGAACACATGCTAAAAACATATACAGAAACAAGAGTCAAAACTTAAAGAAGGCGGAGTTTAAACAAAAACAGAAACAAGAGTCAAAACTTAAAGAAGGCGGAGTTTAAACAAAAAGAATGGGGGGGAGGGCGTTAAAATACAAAAATGTAATTAATCAAATAGAAAAAATCGATAAAATAAAAATATAAAATGACAGTATCTAAAAATGAGAAAAAATTAGCAAAAATTAACAAATAAAACAAGTCAAAACTTAAAGAAGGCAAAGTTTAAACGAAAAAAGGGGTAATATTTACATAGCTTACTGATATAGTGCATCATAAATGCGCCTGGAATATTATAAAGCTAATCAATATGCCTGTTTAACTTATACTCAAATACGGAACCAAATCTTCCATTTATCAATGTATTGTTCTGTTGGCAATATTTCGACTATGAAGGATTACAGTATTTAGTCAACCACGATCCCGGCATAATTCCTATCATTAATGTGGATTAATATGCGGCATGTGTTTTCTCCGCATAAAGGAATCTACATAAGTGGACGTTTACTGATGAATAAATTCGTTCGCGAATAAATATCAATGAGAGTTTCAAAAAAAAAAAAAATGTTCAAGGAAAGCAGTTCAGTTTAGCAATATAATAATTTAAAAAAAATGTATGAAGATATATTCGTGTGTATTTGCATTATATTCTGTAACGTTGAAAACTTTTATTTGATTAATGATTTTATGAAATTAAAAAATGTACATAACAGATTATATTTTATGCTTTATTCTTTATGTTTTAGTAAAATAAATATTGATAATAGAAGTCAAACTTTTTACGATTAAGATAGTAAACTAATACGAAATAAGTATTGTTCTGGCAAATAAATTGAAATTTGAGTCTGAATAGCATGAAGGGGATTCAAAATGAATATAGCGATTAGAAACGGCTATAAATATATAATTGAAGAAAATTTATCGATAAACATTACACACAATGTAAAAGAAAGTTCATTTTTTTTTAAACATAATTTATAAATATTCTATGTGACTTCTTTCATAACACGGATAACATCTAAAATGTACTCCATTTGCACTTAGATCGAAAGCCAATGCGTGATGTCAGAACATAACTTACTCGGTCTTCTTTCTTCATTAAGCAGAATAATTACAGCAAACGTGTACCTTGACATGCTAGAGCCATAGCCTCCTAAACTAGATGTCTGTCGCGTTGCTCGTAAACTTGGTAACAGTTCAAGCGGTAGACAGCGCCACCTGGTACAGATAGCGCGACTTTTTTGTTCAACTGTCATCAATAATTTTAAGAAGTGATACATAATATAGCGACGTTTCTTCGATTCTATTCGCCTTTTATGTATATCATATCCACCTTTAAAAAATTTTTGGTGGTTGTTGAATAAAATATTCGTTCAATCTGTACTAGGTGGCGCTGTCTACCGTTTCAACTGTTGCCAACTTTTCGAGCAACGTGACAGGCATCTAGTTTAGAAGGCTATACTAGAGCAATGGTTGATGCCACAGATAGGTACGGATTTCCCAGATTACAGCTTTTAGCAAGATATAGCTTTCCCATATTTGCGTAAGGAGGTACGCAGATTTTTTAACCAACATCTTCCAATGCATTTGATCACTGTAACTGGAGATCTCAGAAATATGTTTTCCTTTTGGCCACCTAGCCTTTAAACCCTGCGAGTTTTATTATTTTTTTTTTTTTTCTATGGAAGGACCTTGTGTGAGTTCATACTTTTCCCAAAACAATTCCGGAAGTCAAAGTGCGCATTTGTAATGCTTTGAGTGGCGCTCCAGATGTGCTTCAAGATGTATGGTCTGAAATTCACTATTGCTGAAAAGTTGTCCGTGTTAGTAAGGGGAGACATATAAAACATTAATGAAATATGTAAACACATTTAAAAATATATATCTGTAATGACTGGCACAATAATTCGCTAGAATCAAGGTGACTACTTTTTACGACAACGAAGAGCAAATTAAGCTGGTTGCATATGTGGAGTATTTATCAATTAATTCCTTATTAAGGAATAAGAATACAATTGATTTGTACGGAAGGAAACATTTTTAAAACATTTATTGAAATAAATTTATATTTATCTCTTCTTTGCATTTTAAACAAATATTTACTAATTAAATTTTTATATTCTTACTAATTATAACTCTAATCATCATGAGCATAGAATTATTAAGTTTTATAGCTGTGACATATTTGTTATGCATATTATAAGTTTGGGTAATCAAAATACCTATCGTATTGCATAGTACTTCAGTGACACTTCCACCAATACGATAACCTCTATAGTATTTTTCAATAATTAATCATAATTAATCAAGGAATCATACCAGAAACTACAGAAAATAAAGAAATATCAGTAGACAAAATTCTGTACGTGATAGAGAAAAAAAAGTTTCATTTTCGGTATCAGCATACCAAAAAACAACATATATATCCGGTAAATATATCAAAATAATTTTGTCAACATTATTTTTCTAGACTTGTGTTATTATTTATTTACTCATGTAATTATTATTATTTTTTTTATATTTGCTTGTACTATTTATATTATTTATATCTACAATATAAAAATATAAGAAAAATTTAGCTCCACTTTTTTTAAAATCGGAAATATACACTATAACATTTGTTTTTTCTCAATGCACACTTCTTACCTCTGAATTCCTTTCTTGAGCAAGAGATACGTGCCTTTACGTATACCACTATTAGAATTCTGAATATTAAATAAGAAAGACGCGTTTGAAAAATGGGTTCTTTCCCCCTGATGAATAAAGCAAATATTATGCGTTGTTTTTGTGCAGTATTTTCGAAGAGCAGCTACTTTTTTACCTTTTCCATTTCGAGATTTTTTTTTCTTTGTCTACTATATTTATAACTTGATGCATATAAAAGTATCCATAACATTAGTATGATGTATTTTCTAGAATGTATCCTAAAAATAAAAATAAATAAATAAATAAATAAAAAACATTTTCTTTCACTATTTTTAGAACTCATATAAAACAGATAAAAATCAAAAGAAATATATATATATATATACACCTGCAATAAAATAAATATAAAATGAAGTACAATACTAGAATTTGGGTTTTACATAAACATTGTTTTAACTCTGAGATAAGCTTATTACAATAAAGTGCTAATAATTAATTTCAGAATTATTGTTTTTTTTGGTCCAAACTAATTTTTGTTATTTTTATTTAATTTCATCAATGAAAAAAAAAAATACTCAAACATTTTTCTTTTTCTTTTTAACATGTTATAATATCAATACTTCAATTGTTTACAGATATATATCATATGACTAATTAACTTGGAAAAGTGTATTAATGATTAGAATGAAATAGGGATAATTTTACGAAAATATACTTTAAAATAAATTGCGGTATTGTTTTTAGTTTGTATTCAAAATATTATTTAAAGACAGACTGAGTTTATGAATTTTACATTAGAACTACCTGTTTAAAAACCATTTACATAAAAAAAAAAAAAAAAAAAAAAAAAAAAAAAGAGAGAGAGAGAGAGAATTAGAGCGATATTTTATAAATAAAAAATAATGGATATAAAAATTGTAAAATTTTAATACTAATAATTCACATTTAATAAATATTCACATTTAAAATAAAGTATAACCTTTTCCCCCAAATTTAAGTTAATTTTGTTTAAAAGCACCCAAAAAAAAAAAAAAAAAAAAATCAATTAGTAAAAACTAAATCCTCTCTTCCCAGGAAAGTTTTCTGGTAGACAGTAAAAATACCCCCTTGCCTTTTTTTTTTTTTTTTTTTCAATTTTGAAATTTACTTGTATAAAAAAATTAGAATTATATGCATAAAAACCAAATATTTACTAGGACAGAACGATATACCGGAAATACCTGATCGATTTTATTATTTTAACTGAATCGATAACACCATCAGCATCGATTACATATATACTGGCACAATGATTCAGCACTGGGTCGCAAAGCACGAGCAAGCAGGAGCACTGTAAATTAATTCTCTAAAATAGAGTACTAATTTAATAGCGAATTATGAAACATGCACAGAGAAAGTCTTGCAAATCCCCTAATGGTGTATTGATTAAACAGCGTATCTCAAAACGTGCTGAAAAAAGAGGGAGACAAAAAGGTTAGATTTAACCTACATTGGGAGTGGAATTGGAGCCTGATTCTGGAACCAATATTTTTGCATGAGAGCATTAAAAAAAAAAAAAAAAAGTGTTAAATTTCCTTAAAGTTAAAAACATAGTCACCAGGGGTTAAAATAAATTGACCGGATGACCGTATTTCACGAGACCTGTATATATATATATATATATATTACTTTAGCCAATTAAACGTAGTCCATTATTTACATCTATAGTATGCAAATGTGATAAAACTTCAGCTCCATATTTTATTCATAATATATATATATAATTACATTTACCTTCCTTACCTCACAGTTCTTTCCATTGAACAATTGAATTCTAGTCTGGGGTAAGAAGTACGTGCTTTTTGTAATATTAACACTATTAGAATTTTGAATACTGAATGAGAAAACATTTGAAAAAATGAGAGTTTTTCCCCCCTGATGAACAAAGCAAATATGATGTGTTGTTTTTATGAAGCATTTTCGAGGTATATTCTTATACATTTTCATTTTGGGAAATATATATATGTATGTTTTATCTTCACATCATTCTTATTTATAAATTTATCTGTATAAAAATATTCATAGTATTCTTATGAAGAAATTTAAAATATGTTTCAAGAGAATAGTTTCGTTTGCCTTTAATACTTTTGAATTCATATAAAATGCATGGGTGTGTTGGTGTTTTGGAACAAGGCCGACTGACTGCACTGGGATCGTGCTATGCATGAGAGAAGAAGAAAAAATATTCTAAAAATTATGAAATGTTGTTTAAAATAATTCTGAAACAAAAGAAAATTTTTAACAATTGCTGATCTTACTTCTCGCGTAGCTCACAGAAATTACGTGGCAAATCGAAAATTTTCATATCTAATGTAACTTTTACTCTATATAATTTCTGCTTCACATTTTCTTGATTGAAATTCATTGAAAGGACAATCAAGTAGTATTGTCCTTTTAGTTTAAAAAAGATTTTACGTTGGTACTCCATTTTTGAAAATTTACACCACTAAAAGTGATTACAGATATAATACTTAATTTCTTCATTCGTATAATACAATATGACAGATATGATTTATATATCTTTAAATTAGTTATTAAGCACATTTGTTTATAAACTAGGTAATTTGTTGTTAATTAATTAATATATATTTTTTTTATCTTACCCGCTTTAAATATATCCACCGTTTATATTTATAACACAGAAATGTATTAAAATTTCAGATTCATATTTTATATATGATTTAAAAATAAATAAATATATTTACTTTTTTCACCTCGCAATACTTGCCGTTAAACGATTGTATTCTTATCTCGTTTAAAAATCAAATGCCTTTTGTAATACTAGCCCTATTAGAATTTTGAATACCAAATAAGAAAGCACTTTAATTTTCTTTTTCCCTGATGAATAAAACAAATGTGATGCTTTGTTTTTATGTAGTATTTTGAAGATATAGCTATTTTCATATCCTTCCTTTTCGAGAAATAAAGATTTATTTTTTTTTACTCCACATCATTCTTATTTATAACTTGATCCGTATAAAAATATTCATAATATTCTTATGAAGAATTTTTAGGTATGCGTCAGAAGAGTAGTTTTGTTTGCTTTTAATATTTTTGAATTCATATGAAATGGATGGGAGAGAAAGAAAAGAAATATTTTTAAATTTTAAAATCTAGCACAAAATAAATATAAAACAAAAGAGAATAGTATTTTGTTTTCCTTTTCGCAATTGTTTTTGTTAACTCACAGCAAAGCTTATGGGAGAAATTTGATAATAAAGAATATCAGAAGTAATATCCCTTTTATTCGGTATAATTTTTGTATAATTTTTGTATTTTTATTTTTATTTATTTATTTATTTTATTATTATTATTATTTTTGAGTTAATCCAAAAGTAAAACTAACGATCATCGTCTCCCTCTTTCTCTTTCGCTTTTTTTTAAATTACTTATTTATTTATTTATTTATTTTTATTGTTATTATTTACATCAGCAACGATTTTCTTTGCTGCTTTATTTATACAAATTAACATAACATCAAAGCTATTTGTAAACAATAATTTTAATTTTCTCTAAATCAAATTCAGAAAGTAAACAAATTTAATTCCTTCACACTATTGTTACACTAATATAAAGTTAATTAAATTTGCTATAATGAAGAAACTTTTGATAGATTTTAAGAATTTCTCAAATCCTAATTAAATTACTTAATAAAACTTTATAATAAAATAAGTATTTCGAACGTTTCAATGAATTCAAATTGAATAATGTGTGTGAAATAGTCGCACGATATGCATCACCGAATACTACGCATATAACAGAGTGATCAGATGACATAAAAGTGTCTTAACCGATCACACGCATGTCGATTTACTGTAGTATACAACAAATATATATGTTGGAAAGACATCTCGAAGAGAGTTCATAGAGCAAATTAAAAAGAAATAAAAGAAAAATCAGTAGAGCTGTTTTCTGAGACACTCATTTCTGAGATCTAAAATAACTAACCTTATCATTACGCTTATTGATTGTTCTTTAGAAATGAGCTAATACATACAAAAAGGCATCTAGAAGGGATTCCTAGAAATAATTTCATGAAGAAATAATTTCAGGTTAGAAGAAATAATTTCAGGAAATCTGTTATAGGCGTTTTTGAGATAAGTTTTAAGGCCAGACAAAATAACTTATGGAAAGTTTTGATTGTATTTCTATTTATTTCAGTTCTCTTATAAAACTAAATTATTACGGAGTGACCTTTACTCAACTTTCTTCTATATCATTCTATATAAAGGTTAATATAAGCAAAAGTTTAACCAATATAACTTCTACCAATTCAACTTCTACATATACTGTTGAGTGCAATATTTTTCAATAGATGCGTAAACTCATCCAGCGTAAAAAATCTGAAAAATTTCAGAAAATGACTAAAAGCGGCACTACATGTTAGACAAAATGTTTTGTCGCCCTTAATGTTGAAGTAAAAAAAAAAAAAATTAAAGAACAATTCAAGAAATTGGATAATTAATAGTAGAAAGTTAGTATATTGTAGTTGCTGTTAGCGCAGAAGATATTCTTCCCTTTGGAATGACATAATATGGAATCAGGCACAAGTCTGGTTTTATTTATTCATTTAGAATTAAAATTTTACTGTTATAATTATGGATCTGTTGTTCCTATTAAAAGCCAAAATTGATTGAGAATAATGAAATAAAGAAAACGCCAGAGACAGAACAGAATTATAAATCAATTAAATTCGAATTTCTCGAAAAAATGCAGGAGAAATAACGATAAATCTGAAAATTTGGTAAAAAATGCACAACTCAAATTAAAAGTTAATTAAGTAGTTTTTAAAAACGAAAAATATTCTTTTAAACTAGCGAGCTTCGCCCGCTAGCGGGTCAGTATTTTCAAATGAATCACTAAAATTAATGAATCACTAACACTAACTTTTAGTGTTAAGAAAAGAAAAAAAAAAAAAAAAAAAAAAAAAATCATTTCTGATTGGGTAAAAAGTCGGCCCGGGTCCCCACTGCCTTCGGCAGTGCGCGCTGCATGCGCTTCCCTGACCCTCCGTGCCCCCCCCCCTCCTCAAAAAAAAAATTCTAATCGGGTAAAAACTCACACCGGGTCCCCACTGCCTTCGGCAGCGCAGACCCATGCGCGCTGCGCACGCACGTGTGAAAGTATACGCGCGCTACGCGCACATATTCCTTCTCAAATCAAATTTTTATTCTTAAGAAAAGAAAATGAAAAAAAAAAATCATTTCTCATCGGTTAAAAAGTTGGACCGGGTCCCCACTGCCTTCGGCAGCACTGTCCCGTGCGCGCGGTGCACGCCTATATCTTCCCCAGCCTTTCAGCCCTTCCTAATTAACCTGCATATACCAATTTTGAACGGTCTAACTGAATTAGCTGAGATGCAAAAGAAAACCTAATCAGGACACCTCAAAACGTGCAAATCTGGTTAAAACTTTCGATAATATAAAAGAACTTTAATATATCTTTCGAATGATGTATTAAACACAATTTAATCATAATTAGAAATTGAAATAATGAAATTTTAAAATATTACAGCGCCATCTGGCGGTAGAAATTTCTGTAATCTATTGTTCGATTTCAAACCAACAAAGCTATCTTTTGAATTATTACTTATGGAATTATTTTAATTAGTAGCTCAGATACAAAAGAAAACCGATTCAGGAGACCTCAAAACATGTAAATGAAGCGAAATCTTGAATCCCACTTTCGATAATATAAAAGTACTTTAAAATATCTTTCGAATGATGTACTAAAAATAATTTAATCATAGTTAGAATTTGAAATACGCGTATTATAATAACATTTAATTTGCAATTAAATTGTACATTTTTTTATTTATTCTCGAAACCCGATGATATTTGAACTGGAACTTCGTCTTGTGATGTTAAAAGTTTGTAGCAAGTTTGAATTAATTTTGAAGAAAATTGAAGCATTTTGAAATTTGCAATTTTTATTTCCAGTACAAAATCAGTAAAGCTGGAAGTAAAATCTATTTATTCTTTCGCCCGGCGCCATGGTAACCGAAATACGTCTATTGCGAAATTAATAGAACTGTTGTGATTTGTTGCCACCATTTTTTTCATACTTTAGTTAATTTTAAAAAATCTAATTGCCCTATAGATAAGCTATTTAAACCGTCGGATTCAGAAAAATCGGACCTTTCATTTGATATCTTATTTGTAACGATACGACTGATATTTCTAATTTATTTTCCACTTTTTCCGTAAAAATGTCGCTTTTCAAGCATTTAATCATGAATTCTGGGTCATTTTTCGGTAGATATGGGTCGGACGTTTTAATTAATATCTCCGCTAATTAGGGTCGCATCGCTTAGCGAATTATCGCGATGTCGAGATGAAGAAATTCTGCGTCTGTCGACACCGGTTTCGAAGCGCTGCGACCATTAGCGCCGGAGCTTTAGCTATGACAAGGCATTTCTCACAGACAGACAGACAGACAGACAGATGCGCACAGATTTTAATAATATAAGGAGATTGTAGAACCTTCAACCCCGTATATAGTTTATTATTAATTACACTTACTTAAAATCTACACAATTACATATATCGCCTAAGTATTACCAAATACTATTATGTCTAATCTAAAATTTTAAAAGGAATATTCATATTTAATGTATATATTATACCAGGGGTGTTCAAAACGTATCGGACCTTTTTTTTCTTCACGTAAACTAATGAAGCGAGATACACTTTCTTCAGTGTAGATGTAGATGGGACACTCATGCATAATCGTGATTATTTTCCCGCCTGCAGAAAGCGTCAGTAACTGGTAGTCAGGTAATAAGTGAAGACGTGTAGTGAGCGTTCATCGAATTTCAATTTTTGCAAAATGAGAGAAAAAATTGAGCAACGATATTGCATCAAATTTTATCAAAATCTTGGCGTTACTCGAGCGGAAACCATTTGTAAGAATCAATAGGCTTTCGGTACGATGAGATCTTAAGCTTAAAAGAGTGGTACAAACGCTTCAAAGATGGCCGCACATCAGTGGACATGTTGACCGTTTTAATTGACTTCCGTCATGTGGTACACCATGAGTACAGCCCACAAGGCCAAACTATCACAAAGGAGTGTTACCAGGTGGTCCTTCGTCGCCTCCGTGGTGCTGTGTGGCGCAAACGACCAGATAGTGAAAACTTGGAAGCCCCATCCTGATAACACGTCTGCCCATTCTGCGCACCCGACAAGGCTCCCGGTGACTTTTGGCTATTTACCGTTTAAAGAGTCTTAAATTTGTATTAAGAGATGACACAATGCGGAATGCGACGGCATAGTTGCTTATCATTCCAAAAATTGCGCTCTCCAGGTGTTTCCAACAATGACAGGAACGCTGGGCAAAGTGTGTATTACCAAGGTACCTTAAAGGTGATTAGTATTTTGGATTTCAAAATCATAAATGTATTTTTGCCAACTAAAGTTTCAACACTTTTTTAATACACATATTAAATATATATACTATAATTTTAATACACATATTAAATATATATACTATATACATATAATACAGTTGTTTAATGAAATTAGATATTTTGTAACATAAAAAGTATTAAATTCATTTACGAATAAAAAGGTTCAGAATTTGTTATAAAATTGTTGCATGAAAATAAATAATATTAAGAGAGAATATTAATTAAACTTTAGCTTTTTAAACTAAAAATAAAATAAAATACATAAAAAAAAAAAAAAAAAAAAACATTATTGTTTACGACAAAATTAATTAGTGACATTGGAATTTGATTTTTTTCAAAAACATAATTAGTGATTAAAATAATTAGCTAGAATTATTTTCTTTTTTAATTATTTTAATTTAGTACCACATTTTAATGATAATATGAATATATATATACATATAAATTATTTTTTTATTTAAAATAAAAAGAAGTTGGATTTTGAAAAATAATTGAGAATGTTGATTTCTAGCTCTTTATTTTGTGTTAATTACTTTTAATTTGATACGTTGTTTAACCTATTACATTTTATTTTGTTCAAAATATAACAATGTATAAATGTACATTTTACGTTCATATTTTTATTGTGATTTTAAATTATATTTAATTTAATTTATACATTCTTATAATTCTGAGTTGTATTAAACACAAAAAATCGACAGCGTATACTAAAACTTGCTTCTTTTCTATTGGCATAAATTTACAAAAAACTCGTTATTTAAAAATCCATTTACAAGGATATAATTCACTTTTACAATGAATGGCCCATATATTCTGAGTATGGACTGGGGGATGTGAGCTGATTGTAATCTTACGTTTGAACATCACA
Organism: Salticus scenicus; assembly: GCA_963930645.1. Lineage (NCBI taxonomy): Eukaryota > Metazoa > Arthropoda > Arachnida > Araneae > Salticidae > Salticus > Salticus scenicus. The sequence goes on along the minus strand of OZ005656.1, from coordinate 253,119,192 downwards.
CTTTTCATGTTTTTCGTAAATAATCAAATGTTGATATTATATTAAAAAGAAAATCAAGTTATTCACAGAAACTTCACCACAGTATTATTTGAAAATTGCTAAAAAATAAATGAATAAATAAATAAATAAAAAATAAAAAAAATAATAATAACTTTAAATCTTGATTTTCTTGGCAAATTTCGTGTGATCTTCACACGAAACACATTCAGAAACTGAATTTCAATTTTTTGGTGTCGTCTAGCTTTAAGTAATAGGAAATCCCAGAAAATATTTTACCGGAATCGTTTTTCGCATTTGCTGAAGATATTTCTTTATCATGAGGCATCACCATATGAGATACATTCAAAATACTGAATTTGAATTTAAACTAAAAGTTTGATTTTACTGTAAGCTTTACAAGATATAAATATATGTAGACACATATGCATATGTATACACATTATACATATCGACCATTGAAGCTCTGATTTTCAGATTTAGCGAATCTCAAAACATGTAATTATAGAAAAAATCTAAGCTACAAAAGCTGGACAACTAAACAAATCTTTGGCTGTCGTAAATGGTAAGAGGAAGTCATTGTCATTCCTGAGCATTTTCCCAGAATATGATATAATTGAATAAAGCTCTTCTATCTGTAACACTCAACAGAAAAAAATGCATTGGAATAATATTGTGTGTCCCTGTACATATCTTCTACACTAATTTTAATTAAATTTAACACAATAAAAATATATGCTTTAATAATTTTTTTTTTTAATATATTTCGACGGTTTGTAATATAGCTCATTTCTTTTGTGTGATCCACTAAATGAATGTTGAATACTTTTCATACTATGTATTTTAGAGAAAATATAATTTGGTGTAAATGAAAAATATATGCTTTTTTTATGTCTAGTACTGTATAAAATACTTAAATGTGCCAACAAGAACACAGTCTAATAAAGAAATTTATTTTAAACCTTTCTAAATTTATGTAAGTAAACCACATGTCCGCTTTCTCAGTAAAATGACACGAATTTAGAATACTGAATTTGAACATTCTGCTAATGTCTACACTGAAATACAATCCAGTAAGTGACATCTAGAATCTAAATTGTGGCTCTAGAAAAAATAGTTCCATGTCATCCTTATAAATTCTAGTCCCCTTTGAAAGCGACTTCTAGAAACCCCTACTGGAGTTCTGCGTTTGCCTATATTCTCGAGGACAAAGTTATTTAAAAATCTCTACAAATAAATGCGAATACAAGAGGCGGGTTTGAGCAACTATAATCTTTGTTTATTACCCAATTCTAGAAAATCAAGCGCGAATTTCTCGCAATACAAAAGATTCAGAATATTCAGAATAATATTTCACCATCTAGAAATGTGTGAACTATTCTCGACCATTCCGTCTATTCAGTCTATTGGTGTGCCTTATGCGCATACCTCGGAAATCTGTATTTTGTGTTAAGGGATTTAGAAAATAACCACCTATTCATTCTAGATGAAGGCGGTATATTTTTTTTCTCAGTGTATAATTTAGAGAAAACATAATTTGGTGTAAATGAATGATATATATATATATATATATATTTTTTTTGTACTGTCTAAATACTTACATGTGTCAACAAGAACACAGTTTAATAAAGAAATTTATTTAAGAACTTTCTAAATTTATGTAAATGAACCATACGTACACTCTCAGTAAAATGACGCAAATTTAGAATACCGAATAAGAACATTCTGCTAATGTCTATCTTTCAGACAAACTGAAAACAAAGGAACAGATGGAAACACGCAGATTGGTAGATATTCATACTGACTCCTAGAAATTCGTTTTTCGGATTCAGAAAACCTCAAAACATGTAATTATAGCAAAAAGTAAATTTTGAATTTTCGACTTCGAATTATTGCATTCTCAAGCGTAAGATAAAGTGAAAATAACACTGAAAATTTATTTAAATCATTTGTATTATTATTATTATTTTCTTGCTGTATAGTGCACCGAGAAAAATATATATATATATATATTTATATATATACCGCCTTCCTCAGAATGAATGAGTGGCCATTTTCTAAATCCCTTAACTAGACATATAGATTTCCGAACTTTGCGCATACGTCAAACCAATAAACTGAATAGACGGAATGGTCGAGAATTTCTAGTTTACACATTTCTATAGATGGTGAAACAATATTCTGAATATTCCGAATAGTCTGAATCTTTTGTATTGTGAGAAATCCTCGCTTTATTTTCTAGAATCGGGTAATAAATAAATATTATAGTTGCTGAAACCCGCCTCTTGTAGTCTCATTCATTTGCAGATATTTTTAAATAACTTTGCCCTCGAGAATATAGGCAAAAGCTTTAGATTTCTAATAGGGGCTTCTAGAACTCGATTTTCAAGGGGACTAGAATTTATAAGAATGACATGGAACTACTTTTTTTAGAGCCACAATTTAGATTATTGATATCAGTTACAGAAATTTTTCGCAGTGTTATAAATTCTCAAAACGAGAAATTTAATGTTTAAAAGTTAGTAATAAATAGTTATAAAGTCATCATTTTATTTATTAAATATTATGTATTAAACAAATGTTTTAAAAGTTAATGTTAATTGTAACACAATTGGTAAGAAAACTGTACTAATACACATACACACGCGTAGAGATAGATAGATGGGAAGATAGGAAGATAGATGGATAAATGCGCATGTAAAGTGATATCAGGAAATATCCTTTATTTTTATAGTTATTTTTAAAATGAAGGACATTTTAATATATTTTACTTAACTTTCTATCCTTCTCCAAGTATCTCAAAACATAAAACTTATTATTTTTTCTTATACCAGTACCCAATAATATCCGATAACTACGACAGCTTTCAACAATCTGAAGTTTTAGGAACAAAAGTTTTGTTTAAACATTCTTCCTAACTTTTATATAAAATATATCACTCGATTTCTAAGTACAGTGCAAACACGAAATATAACTTATCGATCCCATGAATGAAAATCTCTTTCAATCGGCTGACTGGAATGATAAATCAAACACTCAAAATCTCATCCTTGTTCACTGAAGTATTTTAACGCTGCTAAAGATAAATCAAAAATGCTTAACAAGACTTAAATAGAATCAGACTATTCATGAAACCACACAATGTGCAAAAAAAAATTTCTCGATTTATTCCAAAAATGGAGTAAAAATTATAATCCTCTTTCCACACAAAGCGCTTTAATTTCTCGAATTTCAAAAGGAGGGTACTAAGTCAAAAATGCTGAAATAAAGCTTTTTTTTTCTTTTTCTAAAAAATCCTCCAATATTTATGAAGAGAACTGTTTAATTGTTTTATGAATTTCAAGAGCTGTACAAGAGAGATTAAAATAGAGAATAGAGAACTCTTATATGTCATTCTCTATTCTATAATAATCCATAAAATTCCTCTTTTGATAGTTAAAATCAAGTGTGAAAGTCCGATTTCACATCATATTTTATTTATTTTCTCTGCGATGAAAGGAATTATGGAAAAATCTGTCAAACATATATTCTCTCTTTTAACTTCTTCCATTTTGAGAAATGTAATGAATATTTAGTGTACTGTTATGAATATTTGAGGTGCTTAATGAACTGTAGCGAATTCATGTATATCTAGAATAAAAGAATGATTCGCTCATCCTTTATAAAAGAAATATCTTATAGCTATTGCATTGTTAAATAGATAACCTTTTGGGGTCTTATAATGCAAAGTGATATTAATTTCCTTCTCTTTGCGCATTTCTATTTGATAATATATTTCGGACATTTTTATCATACTCGACAATAGAAAATAAGAAATTTTATTTATATGGTTAAAACCAGAAAAAAATGTTCTTTAAATGTTATACATTTAATGAATTCGTTGATTCAGAAGCCGACTTATTAAACAAGAATTATATTTTACTTTATACCTAGAAGAAGAAGTAAATCCTTACTAAGTTTCTGGCAATCTTTTTAATTTTGTTCTTTTATTATTATTAATATTATTCAAAAATTAGAGAAAGCACATATTTTTGCTTTTAAAATAGAAATATACTTCAGTATCTTTCTTTACCTTTAATTCAAATCCCTATTGTTATTTTAATTGTTTTTAAAACAAAGTATTGCAAGATAAACGCTGCAACGTAATGCTAAAAAATGACCACCTGCAATAATTGGGTGGTAAAATAATGAACATTAAGAAGTTCTGGGTAGTGTCAAAAATATAAATAAAAAAAAAGGTAATATCAGACAAAAGCAATATTTACATTGCGGTGTAGGTTAGAAAAAGATTAAAGTCCTAACACCATGTTCAATCTTTTAATCAGGCAAAGTGTCTTTTTTTTTTCCTAAAACATTTCCGATATTAATTAAATGATATATGCAACGCTTTGTTGCCATTTTGTGCCGCAAATGGGAGTATAATCAGGATGACGTATTCTAAATACAGTTTATACTGCTTACATTATGCATAATTTGATGTAGAGAAATTTTAATAAATGTAATAAACACATATACACACACTCACATATGTATGTGCATATATATATGTATTAAAAATTTCGTACTAAAGTAATAATTGCGAGTAAGAAATCTATATAAGAAACACACAGCATGAGTTAAAAAAAAAAAAAAAAAAGATCTTAATGAAAAGTAGGATAAAGAAAAAATAATTCTCAAAGATAAATAAATGCTGCACATTTTTAGTAATTTTGTAGTGAAAGAAAATATCTTTTGATATAAACAAACATCATTTTATTACGGAGACAATAAATCATGTTCAACAAAAGATAACTACTATGAGTAAAAAATATTATTACATTTAGTACAGATTTGTGCATAAAAGTAAATGAAATTAATTGAGAAGAATGTGATTTTACTTATTCAAATCAAAAGTCAATATTTGTCTGTCTAATTTTAATAATGCATAGAGTTCAATTATCACAGTTATTTACTGTTTTCAATAAAAGTATTAATTTCTATTAACAGTTATTTTTTCATCACTTTTTCTTTTTTGTCAACAATTCGTGTGTTTGAATAAATGTGCTAAAGAATGTTTATTTAAATAATGAAAAAACAATTATGTCTAGAATCGTTTTATTTTTCTTTTGGTTTTATTTATCACCTATTGTGTAAAACTACTTATTTGCTTATAACAGTTGAATCATAAAAAATATGCTATTTTCCGCTTTTAAACGTTTTGGTTTTATTTGTATGATACGTAAAAAAAGCACTTTTATTACTATTAATCAACTTTTATCTACAACATTTTAAACAATATTTTTATGTATAACAAAATGTATCTGAAATTTAAAAGCCAGCATTAACTTGTGTTTGGAAGAAAAAAAAGTAAAATGGAAAGAGTAAGCAACTTTGCATAATCTTGTTAGTTTAATCCATCATGAAACTTTTTTCACTACTTTCCTATGGAAATTTACACAGTAAAATTATTTATTAAGCTTGTCCTTTTTCATTTTTTTTTTTCATGATGACTGAAGCTGGTTTTGATCTCAGTGGCGTATAACAGTAAATGTTAAAATGAATTCAAATTTGTGCATTAAAGTTGACACTTAAAAAAAAAAAAAAAAAAAATCTATCTCTATCTCTCTCTCTAGCTATCACATTTTTTTTCCCTATTAAATTTCTGTTACTGTTTCTAAATTGTTAAAAAAAAAAGAAAGGAAGGAAGAAAAGAAGAAAATAAAGGAAGAAAAAAGAAGAAAGAAAAGGTAGCTTTCTGTCGAATTATCTTATGTCTGTCGTTCAACTGTTTGGTTTAAAGCTATTGACGAATTCTTTTGAAATATACACATAATAAAAATTTTCACACCCTGGATAGGTGAATTTGGATTTTTTAGAACATGTCTGTTTGTCTGTGCGTATCGGGTAAACGTTTTTGCAAAAGCTCTAAATTAACAAATAATATCATAAGAATTCATACTTTGTTTCAAATTCACATGCATTGGTGTGAATAAATTTTTGCTGTATATCCTTTAACTATTCACACTGTCGTACATTTATTTTTAAATTAATTAATACGATATCGGGAGACAAAATTTAGGTAATTTTAAATAAATGAAAATTATTTTTAACAATTGAAATTAAAAACTATATCCTAGTTATAAAGAACGAGGGCAAAACGTTTAGAAAATCTGGGGAAAATGGGCATTTTCTTCTAAGGGGGAAATAATTCCCGTAGAAAATTAACTTAAAAAAATAAACAAAATGATAGCAATTTAAATATAATAAAAGGTGAAATTCTGTTTTAAAAAAATCTTACTTTATGCGAGAGGGATATATTTTTTTAAATATATGTTGCGGGGCTTCTTGCTTTATTTATGCTAATTTTTCTTTTTTCGTTCTTTCTTTCTTTATTTTTTCTGTCGAAAAGAAACTAAAATCTATTCCTTATATATCTATGTTTTACAAATTTTAATTTAATCTCAAATGCCTTTTATATCCATAAAAATTTTCAATGTATTTTCGAGACGAAAAACTCAAAAATCAATGTTTGCAAAAATCTGAGTTAATTCTGTTTGACTACAAATTTGGTTATAATCCAAGTTAAATTTCTCTGAGATTGTGCAAATAATATAATTTTGAAGCATGTAATGTAATTATTGTGCATAATGTAATATAAGAGTTAAGCCTTTTTCTTAAAATTAATTTAAATATACCAAAACGTAAATAATAATAATGATAACAATTCATCTTTACCTTCAAATTTGAAGTTGCGTTATTTTTGTAATAAATAATAAATTCTTAAAACTTTATCACCCATATTCGTCCACTCAGTTTTAAAATTCATATTTTTTTTTACTTGTTGCCTATAGAAAAAAATCTTTTGGTCTATATTGTTATAAAGAAATAGGTCTCTTGGTCTAATATGATTAATAATGTGAAATTCCTTTGATTAAATTATACTATTTAAAAATATATTCTATGAATAATCAAGGTTAAAATGTTAAATTATTTTTTTAATATTATGAACATTAAACTATGGAAAATTTAGCGGTTTCCTTTTAATTATTATAAGATTAACTGCAACATATATTAACATACTAACTTCTATATCACCGTTAGAGTAAGTTTAATCATTAAATACTCACACTACCAACGTATGGGATGATTTTACGAAAAAAAGTTTATAAAGTGCGAATCATTTAAATAAAGAAATAGAAAAGCTTAGCAAACTTTATTTTAAAAGAAGAAAAAATTGTGAGATAAATGAGAGATAAATGATAATTTCCTGCAAATTTCTTCATAGTATGAATTTCAACACACGGAGCGGGAATAAGATGAAGGAAATTGTATGATAAATGGCAAATATTCTGAAATAAATTTATCCCCATGAAAATTTGGGATACAGTTATTTAAGCTATCTAATACATTAAATACTATCTTTGAATTTCTTTTGATTAATGGTCAGAGGGAATTAAGAAGAACTTTCATTGGATGATAGATTAAAAAATCTTTACTATTGGGAGAATTCTTTTTGTGGTTAATAAAATTTGTTTTATTAAAAATAATATTGTCATAACGTATGATATTCAGCAAATCTGTTTAAGAATTCTGCGACATTTAATATATATATATATATACGTAAATTGTAAAACAATTTAAAGAAAATTTCATTTATATAAAATAATAATAATAATAATAATAATAATAACAAGGAACTGGAAATAAAATTTGGATAAATCTAATGTAGTGAAACATCCTCTGTGAAAAAGTTTAGATTGATAACAATATTGTTTATTTTCAAAAAACTATTATTTAAAGGCCCTCTTCAGTCACCGCCGCTGGAAGCCAAAGCTAATGTTATTCTATGGAAAAATTTTCTTTACAAATAACTTATTAACTAATACATATTTTTAAATTCTGTATTCACATTCTGAAAATTCTCAGCTGTTAACTTAACGGACCTTTTTTAAAAAATTACTTTTTTAATTCTTTATATATATATATATATATATATATATATATTTTTTTTTTTTTTTTTGAAGCTGCAAAATACGAGTTTTCAATATGTGAATTTTTTTCATTTTGCAATTTCAAAATAAAATACTAAAAATTAAAAAAATACATTTTTAAAAAAGGTCCGTCAATTTAATAGTTAGGAATTTTCTGAATGTGAAAACATAATTTAAAAACATGTATTAGTTAATAAGTTATTTGTAAAGAAAAATTCTCCATAGAATAACATTGGCTCGGGCTTCTGGCGACAGTAAGTGAAGAGGGCCGTTAAGTAACCCGCTCGAAATATACTTAAATTATAGCTTTATAATGCAGAAAAACACAAATACAGCTAACAATAGAGGTTGAAAGTGCCGAGAAGTTATTACAAAGTTTGAGCAAAATCAATAGAACATTTTAAATACTTGATGAATGGAGTTCATGGGAATTAATAGCTCCGAAGAATTATATCATTCCTTTTATACGATAGCCTTAAAAGATATAGCAGTTTTTGCTGGGTACGATGGTTTTCTAATAGTGTTGTTTTTAATGAGATATGGATGTAGATTATATTGATTTTTTTTCTTTTTGTAACAAAGGTAATTGTGTGCTATAATGTGATAAATTGAGTAATGCACTCTTATACTAAAATTAAATTTCCCGCTATGCAAAGTGTTTTATTTTTCCATCATCACAACTTGTACTACTAGTATTCTCTTTTATGACTGAAGATTTTTTTTAAACGTATTTTATACGGTGTTTTTAGAGAAATTATTATGTATACATACAGTCGGTAACAAAAGTGTCCGAACACTAGCAAAAAATTCCTATGTAAAAAAAGTACACGTCATACGATTTTGTTAAATAAATCCTTATCGAATCATGTTCTTTCACTGACTAAGAACAGGATTCGACAAGGATTTATTCAACAAAACCGTATGAAGTGTACTTTTTTTTTATATAGGAATTTTTGCTAGTGTTCGGACACTTTTGTTACCGACTGTACATATATATAATATATAGTCGAAACTCGTTAAAGTTAACACGCTTAACATGAATTACTTTTAACTGTGTCCACAATTCCCGTCAATATGAAGATTAATTTAGTTATATGAAGATTAGTTACTGATGGCATGAACTGCTAATAACATGAACAACTTTTTTTCCCCTTTATATTCACGTTTACGAGGTTCAACTGTATATAAAAAAATACATAATCTAAGAATTTGTATTAAAAAGATAATAAAAATACGGTATGACACTCACATAACTTGCTCTTATCCAGTATATAGGTTATAAATAGAGATGCTGTAAACTAAATGGTAAAATAACAAGAACTGAATATAGTTTAAAAACTGTTTTATTTGATAGATAATTCTGTGTGAAAGTTACTACCGCATCTTTAGAACCGCGGTTTGAATGTACTACTTACATTTATTTAGAATTTAAGGCTGTCATTAAATGTAAAGTTTATCCCAACTTATTCAGACAAATATCACACATACCATTTCTTGAAACTTATTAATCTTGATCACACTTTCCAAGTAGCATTTTTCTTGAACATCCCTGTAAACGAGCCATATGCCTGATCTGAACGAAAATTTAGTGTAGCATCTGTATATGACACTGGTTTAGAATACCGAGTTTAGTTTCCTGCTTCTATTTGTTCCTTATATATGCAGATAATGCGTACGCACACACATAGAAAGAGAAGGGGGGCAGACACCTACAAAGGCCAACAGCTAGAAACTTTATTTTTGGATTCAGGGGACCTTAAACATGTGATTATACAGAAAAATCTCAATTTCCAAAATTTGAACCAAAAACAGTATTTTCTATAGCATATGCATGTGTAAGACAAAGTAAAAAAAAATGCATTTTGCATTATGTTGATGACATGTTTTATACTCGTTTTATTCTACATGTTATATTATTATTTCTCACGTTTTTGAACTTTAATGGCAGTGCAGCGCAGAATATTTTATAATTTAGAACAAAATCGTCGTTTCACACATATATTGAGAAAGTAAATGATATATATTTCTTAATTTTATTTAATACATATAAATAATTGCTACATGATTACAATATTTGATTAAAATGCATTTAATATGTTTCTACAAACTAACATAACAAATACGAAAATCTATTTTCTTTAAAGCGCACAAGATTCTATAGTTTGCACGCTCCCTGACATAAAAAAAAAACATTTATTTATTACAAGATATATTCCAGTGAAAATATCAGTGAAAATTTCGGTGTCTATTAATAAAAATGAAACGTATATTGTTTTATTTTTAACCGACTTCAAAAAACCGTTCTCAATTCAAACCGTATGATTTTTTTATATTTGTTAGCTCATAACTTCTGAACGGATGCTCCGATTTTGACACTTTTTGTTTTGTTGAAAAGGTCTTGGTCTGAAATAGGTCCCATTGTAATATCTTTACAATCTAAAGAAAATACAGGGTACCCAATAAAATCAGTCCCAACTCTTTTAACTGCTAAACGGCTGCAGCTATAGTGTTAAAAATGGTATGTAAGTATAGCAAAGTGGCAATCCAGTACAAGGTTAAACCGCTTGCAGCGCCACCTGGTGAAAAATAGCGGAGTTAACGTTACTATCTCGAAAACGGTTCTAGAGAAAAAAGTGAATTACAAAGTTAAAAAGTATCATCGATTTAGTACAAAAAGATAGTTTAGACATTCATGCTAGCGTTCCTATCTCGGAAACGGTTCAAGACACCGTGAAAAAGTGAATTATAAAATTGCAGGGCATCACCGATTTAGTACGAAAAGATAGTTTAGACATTGATGCTAAAAATGCGATGCTAAAAACGTGCATTTGTTTGTTCGCAATTTCTTACACTATGCACACTTGAGCTACATTGCACACGTTGTAGCGTGGCTGGGGAGACATACGTTATATAGTTCAGAATACGGTTGCTTGATACTTTTTGTTTTGTTGTAAAGATCTTGGTCTGAAGTAGATCCCATTGTAATATCTTTACAATCTAGAAAATAAAACGCCATCTGGTGAAAAACAGCGGAATCAGCGCTCCTATCTCAAAAACGGTTCAAGATGGGTTACAATGTTGTAGAGTATCATCGATTTACTACAAAAAGACAGTTTTTAGACGTAATTGCTAAAAATAGAACGCTTAAAACGTGCAGTTGTTTGTTTGCACTATCCTACACAGTGACACTTGAACTACGTTGCACACTTTGCAGCGTAGCGGATGACACGTATACTCTGTGGTTCAAAGTACTGTTAATGTAAGCGGTCACATCGATTAGCGCAAAGTCGTTTTCAACCAACTTCAGAAAAGAGGGTGTTCTTAATTCGAGCTATGTGTTGTTGGTGTTTGTAAGCTTATAACTTCGTAAGAGATGCTCTAATTAACCGACTTCAAAAAGGAGGAGGTTCTCAATTCAAACCGTATGTTTCTTTGTTTTTATTTTTGTTTGTTAGTTCATAACTTCTGAACAGATAATCCGATTTTGGTAATTTTTGTTTTATTGAAAAGGTCATGGTCTGAAATAGGTCCCATTGCAATATCTTTACGATCAAAAGAAAATACAGGGTGCCCAAAAAAGTGAGTCCCGACTCTTTTAACTGCTGAACAGCTGGAGCTATAGTCATAAAAGTTGTATGCAGGTATAGTAAAGTGGAGATGTGCTACGCGATTCAACCACCTACAGCGCCAGCTGGTGGAAAACAGCGGATTTAGCGTTCCTATCTCGGAAACGGTTCAAAACAGGGAACAAAAGTGAATTATAAAATTACAGAGCATCATCGATTTAGTACGAAAAGATAGTTTAGACATTAATGCTAAAAACAAAACGCTTAAAACTTGCATTTGTTTGTTCACAATCTCCTATTTTGTGCACACTTGACCGATATTGCATATGTTGTAGCGTAGCGGGTGACATTATTCTATGTAAAATTCAAAGTATGGTTATTGTAAGCGGTTACATCGATTAACGCATAGACATTTTAAACCGATTTCATAAAGGAAGAGGTTCTCAATACAAACCATGTTTCTCATCGTTTTTGTTGTTGAAATTTGTTAGCTTATAACTTCGTAAGTGATGATTTTAATTTTAATACTTTTTTTGTTGTCGTAATGATCTTGGCCTGAAATAGGCTTCATTATGATTTCATTAAGATATAAACAAATTACAGGATACTCACAAAAGTCTGTTCTCACTTTAACTACTGAACGCATGCAGCTACACTGGTAAAAGCAGTATGTAAGAATCGATGTTGAAACTTCTGTCCGTCAGCTGCAATGCATATTTTGCTTTATGTTTGAACTTTACGCTGCGCAATTTTCAGCGCAGCGAGTGACACGTATTCACTGTAAAGTTCAATGTATATTCCTAACAGAATTTTTGGTTACGAATACAGCATATCCGGTCTTTACACTTCTAAAGACTTTTTAACTTAACGTATGTTAATTCAATAAATAGTTTTTTACTCATATCCGATAAAGGCAAGAAAAGTGACACAACTTAAAAATGCAGCATTTGAGAAAAATCAATTTAAAAATAACTTGACTAGAATAAAACTGGTACAACTGTCTCTCGAGTGGATAACTTTCTAGATGGAGATGTAACTTTTTTGTTCACTTTGGGTGCATTTCATGTATTTTTCAGTGACATAAACCATTTTTTGAGTTATGTCACTTTTCTTGGAAGCTGTGATTTGTGAAACTGCCGTCGAACGTCTTTTGATGTCCTGCTATATGAATAAGTTTTCACTGAAAAGAGAAAAATAAAATCTTTTTGTAAAAAAAAATAGAACCGACTCCAAAAAGCAACTACTATTTAAAAAAAAAAAATGTATTAAATGAAACTAAATTGCGCCGAAAAGTATAAAATAATTTCCTTCGCCAAACAACCTATAACACTACAATTAATCATAACTTTTGAAGTCGGCGTAAAATTAAATAAAAATTGATACCTTTATTCAATACAAAAATCAAATCCTATTCAAAATACACGCCTCACATTGTTACCTGCAAAACGCAGCCGAAAACTACTTTGATTCAAGAAAACAAATAAGATTTCGTAAGCCGCAAAAGTTGGCGAAGATGCTGGTATCTGACGTCCTTGGTGAAAGAAAAATCGCAAAATTATCTGGCAAACATATTTAATTTCTTTGGGATATCATGATTAATTTGATAAAGTATATTAAGAGAGTAATCAAGAATATGAAACAAAACTTCGTACAATATATATTATGAAAATATACATCTTGCGTGTATATTTTTGCAATACATTTTGAACGCCAAATCCGAAAGCCACCAAGGATGATAGTTATCAAAGTTATACCAAATGTGCAAAGGAAACTCTAACTTCGTAGAAACATAAATACCGCATTGTGAAGAATGTTCACTGTTCTGTGTAGATGCTACCAATGGACCAATTGTATACAGTGATAAAATAATAAAGGAAACATGAAAATGGATCGTTCGAGACGACAGTTTTTGTTGCTACCGATCTAAAAACAAACCTTTAAAAACTAATTAAATTTTATTTAATTTTGCGCCGACTTCAAAAGTTATGATTAATTGTAGTGTTATAGGTTGTTTGGCGAAGGAAATTATTTTATACTTTTCGGCGCAATTTAGTTTCATTTAATACATTTTTTTTTTTTAATAGTAGTTGCTTTTTGGAGTCGTTTCTATTTTTTTTACAAAAAGATTTTATTATTTTATCATTTTGACAAAGTACAGTCGGTAACAAAAGTGTCCGAACACTAGCTAAAATTCCTATGTAAAAAAAGTACATTTCATACGGTTTTGTTAAATAAATCCTTATCGAATCATGCTCTTACACTAACTAAGAACAAGATTCGACAAGGATTTGTTTAACAAAACCGTATGAAGTGAACTTTTTTTACATAGGAATTTTTGCTAGTGTTTGGACACTTTTGTTACCGACTGTACAAAGATAAATTTTTCTATATCTAAATAAAAATAACGGTGTTACAATATAATTAAAAAAATTATACTTTAATAAAATATCCTTATATCATTTTTTAATAATTTAATATTAATATTCGTAGTTAGTTATAAAAAAAACGTACATAATATTGCGTTTCCCCCCTTATTTTACCCCCTTACCAGTTATCTACTTTTAATTATATCTGATAAAATTAATGTTTACAAAAATGAAAAAAACAGTAGTTCGACGAATGGTTAACGAAAACATATTAATGTAATTTTTTACGATATATTTCTATTTTAAACTATTTAAATACTCAGTTCAGACGTTTATTAAGCAGATGAAAAGAAAGATTTATTAAAACAAACATATAAAATGAAATGTTTTCTAAAAATAATGCATTTTTAGCAATGTGGTAAAACAAAACATTATAAAACAAAAGGTTAATTTGTGAATTGTTTTAAATGTGAAAGATCATATTTCTTTTTATAGATTATATTCATAATTTAATGCTAAAATCACATGTTCCGTTTTTTAATTTAGATTAATACAGTAAATTATTAGATTAAGTTACGTAAATATAAAAAATTTCAATAATACCAATAAACTGTATGCTAACACTCTTAACTATTTTACGCTTAATATATTTTTATCATACTTTTCTGTAGTCTGGTGTTAGTACTTAAAATTGGTTGAAAATAGCCATTCATATTTTTATATATTAATTAAAAGAATTAAAGGAGATTATTAAAAAATGATATTTAAAGTTTCTTAAACATAATGACTGGGCATAATTTTAAAAAGATCTCTCATTCCAATAGAATTTCATTCAATTTTATAGAAAAACATTAATATATATATATATACATATATATATATATATATATATGTGTGTGTATTTCCAAATAAATACCAAAATTATCTTATATACTACTATAATTATCACATTAAATTATTTAAATATTTTATAATTATTTACATTCTGCTGAAAAAGTTGATCAGTATTAATTAATAATAAAGACATGTAAAAAAGATTCCTTTTGAACTTTAATTAAAACTTATTTAAATCTATTACGGGTTGTTTACATAATCTTTTAAAGTTTATGGAAAATAAATGACAGCTTAAAGCATTTATGAATTTGCTTAAAATGTTTATAAAATCTCAAACTGGTTGACACTGAATTATTGGAAAAAAAATCATATGACCAAGGCTAAAAGGCACAACTTATTAAATAACTTTCAATAAATTTATTAAATAGCATTTTAATAGCATTATTTAAATATTTTTACATTAGAAAATCATCCTGTTTTCTAAATACAACGGCATATATATATATATACATTTTTTTTGTTAAGAAAATTAGTTATACAATATTTAGGAGACATTTTTATCATTTAAATTTGTGATGTAAAAATGATAGTTTTCATATATCAATTAGGCAAACTAAAATATAATACGTTAAATCTAAAAAGTTAATTCTACATTTTTGTAAATATTGCTTCTGGATCTAATTTTAAAATTATCCATTCATTTAATTGTATTTTCAATTAAAGCATTCACATCAGATTAAGTAACAGTAATATATTAAAATCATTTAAAATTATTAAAATTCTTCTGCAATCCTTATTAATACATACTAAAGATTTAAAAAAACACTTCTTTTCAACTTTAAATTATTCTCTAACTTACGTGAATCCTCGTGTATTATATGTCATTTTCCTAATCCTTTGAACGGTGTTGAAAATAAATGAGAATGACTTAAAGCATTTGAAAATTCACTTAAAATCTACATAAAACCTTAAACTGGATACCGCTGAATTATAGTAAAAAATGAAAAGACGAATGCTAAATTGCACAAGTTATTGAATAACTTGAGATCTTTTTATCTCAAAACAAAACTTCTGTTTATTTAATCCACAAGCATATTCTTTTTTTTCCCCAAAGTTTTACATATGTGATATTCATGAGAGGTTTTTACCATTGAAAATAATGACGTGAAGTAGATTATCGTCACGCGGTGTATTAGAGTATTTAAAACCATTGCTCCTTATTAGTTTCTCAAAACCATTAGCCGTCAAAAAAGTAATCTTGAAATGAATGCTTTTATTTCCTATTTTATTTGGTTTTATTGTTAAAAAAGCGAATGCATTTTTATTCAGTTCTGAGCTTGTATTGTAAGAGTCTTTAGATAATTCAAAAACTTCTATTTAAAGTCCAGAAGGACGAAAGACACATACATTTTTATTTATTACATCTTTTCTTTTTTAAGAAATGGAAAATGAAGTGCGTAAAACACTGGATTATATTTAATGCTATGTACTGATGAATTATATTAGTGTACTAATACTATAAAACATATATGAAAACATCTTACTGTATGACTTTTCTTGATGTAAAGCATTATTTGAAATTATATGTATATATATATATATCTAAATAGTAACATTTATGTATTCTTGCTTCAGCTATTTAAAATGAAACTGAAAAATACCAAGAAGTTAATTTGAATATTTGTGGCGATGAATTGATGCAAAGCTAAGTGATGTCATTTTATAATTGTCATATTTACGTTATAAAATACGTATTAAGAATATTATTATTCATTAAAACAGGAAATTCCTTACTTAATAATATTACTTTATTAAATTACTATTTTGTTGCATAAGTAAATTTGAATTACTTGTATAGTTTTCAAATTCAATAGCTTCTATTTAAATTCCAGAAACATGAAAGACACATACATTTTTATTCATTAGATCTTTTCTTATAAGAAATAGAAAATGAAGTGAGTAAAACACTGGATTATATTTAATGCTATGCACTGAGGAATTGTATTAGTGTACTAATACTATGAAACATACATGAAAACATCTTACTGTATGACTTTTACTGATGTAAAGCATTATTTGAAATTATATGTATACATATATTAACATTTATGTATTCTTGCTTCAGCTATTTAAAATGAAATTGAAACATATCATGAAGTTAATTTGAATATTTGTGACGATGAATTGATGTAAAGCTAAGTGATGTCATTTTATAATTCGTCATATTTACGTTATAAAATGCGTATTAAAACCCTTTCAGTGTTAGCCGTTTTCCGGTATATCTGTTTAATGAGTCATAAAATTAATACTATGCACAGTATAAATATGAGAATTGAATTATGCATACTACACATGTCTATAAATCTTATTTCCTTGAAACAAGCAACATATATTTCGAAATTTAGCTACACTAGCCTTTTATTTTGTCTATACATGCCGGAAAAAAACGAGCTTAACGCTTATAGGGTTAAGAATATTATTATTCATTTAAACATGAAATTTCCTACTTAATAATATTACTTTAATAAATTACTATTTTGTTGCAGAAATAAATTTGAATTACTTGTATAGTTTTACTGTAATACGTTTTTGGTATAAATTTTGTAGTAGTCAGTTAAAAATAGAAATTGTGTTCGTTCTTAAATATTTCGTAAATGCTTTGAAGTAATATTAATGAAAGGAAGGTATTGCTTAAAAATTCATTTGTAAAGACTGAAATAACCGTGAATATTATACAATAATTTCCTTAAAAGGATTGAGATTTTATTTTGAGTAATTAAAGTAGATTTGTTTAGTTTGAACTATATGTATAATTATATGCATATTCATTACATTATAATATTCATATACGTCAATAAAACGTTAAAATAGGGAAATATTTGTAACATTACACAACAGGGAAGTGTGTTTATTATCGTACAGGTAATTTTCTGTAAGTCTGTTTTAGAATTTAATATAACATGAACATTTAAAAGAAAAAATATCAATGAGTAATTCATTAACTGTGAATTTCTTTACATTTCCTGAATACATATACTTTTAAGAAATATTCAAATCGAAAATATGCTCTAAATCAAATTGTGAAATAATGTATTTTTATCTACCACGAGAAATTGTCTTTTATTTTAAAATTATATTGTCTATTTCAAACTGTAAAATGCGTGTTTTTATAATATTTAAATGAATACTTTAACAATAGTGTTTATCTGTTTTTGCCTCAGATATTATCGTATCGTTATATATTTATGCACTATTGTAGAAATATATCGAATGCTTGAAAAACAAGATTCAAATGTTCTTATGGCTTTTAAGATAAACTTTAAAAGATTAATCCTCCATTTCATAAACCTAATATATTTTCTTTCAAATATTATATTTCCTTTTAACATCTATTTCCACATATATATGAATATTGCAAGATATTTTAAGAAGAGCTGACAAGAATATTTCCTTTTAAAATTTCGAAATATATTTGAATAAAATATATTTACAATTTAAGAGAGTAATATTAATTAATAAGTAATAATATTCGTTATATGAAAAGTTTTTAAAATGTTTAAACATATTTTTATTAAGTAATTTTATTATTATTATTATTATTATTATTAATATTTTTTTTTTTTTTAAACAAATATTTGAATTTTTTTAAATGTTTGGAACTCTATTTTTTAAATAATATTTCCACTTTGAAATTAATTTAAACCCTGTTATTATTTTTTTTTTTTTTTTTTTTGTTAATTAAGGGAAATAATTTAGTAAAAACAGTCTAGCGTCTTTGGAAAATCAAACATTACATTCATAGATGAAATACTTTTCTGGAGAATTCATCTGAATTCAAGTGTAGATTAAACACTTCTACTTTCAACGACTCTCATTTTCATTCAAATACTCCAAAAGGATTAAAGTAAATAGAAAATATTTAATGCGTAAAAATGCTACAGAAAGGTAAAGTTAAACAGTATTTAGTAATTTTTTTTTCAAAATATATAAATCACTGATCTATTCAAAAAATTTCTACCTGGCCAACATCAGATTTGAAACAGAAAAATGCTGCATAAGCGCGTTTTAATATTAAATATCCTTATAAGGATAATACTTATAAGGAGAAGGATTTTTATTTTTTATTTATTTTTATTAAACATTGTAATGAGCGCTATGAAGGAGGTGAAAGCTTTACATTTAAAAAAACCATATATATATATATATACATACTTGCCAACCATCTCATTATGAGCCGTTTAATTTTTAGTACCCGCCTTTTTTCTTAACACCAATAATTTTTTAGATTAATTTTAGTTTTATTTAACCGTAACAAAATTTGGACAGAATAACTCTAAAAATATAGTGGTGTAAGAAAAAGGGCGTTATTTCAGGGGACGTTAACAATTGTACGGTTATTAATGAGATGGTTGGCAAGTATGTATATATATATATATATATAAGAAACATTTAAAACATATATTTATGTATATGAAATTAAAATAAAAGTTTAAAGATTAGAAAAATCAACCGGAGATTTACAAACCAATGGGCAAAATTGCTGCAAAAGGAAATGTAAAACTTGAATATATGTATAATTTAACAAATGAAATGAAATAAAACCCCAAAAAACACAGAACTCCTCATCAGGGAGGACCTTCCGTGTAGAGGTTAAAGAGAAGTTTCTGAAAGGATAGTAGCAATTAGCTAATAACTATCCATAGCCCCCAACTTCTCACCAAACAAAAAACCACCCTTAACAGAATAGAAATCTAACAGATCTAAAATAGAACAAAACGAAAGTGGAAAACTCTGAAACATTCGGTTAAAAGTTAAGACAGTTAATTTGCAAGGATTTTAAGAGCTATTTTTTAATATGGCTTTCTCTGTTTTACTTTTATTATAATTATCTTTAATTATATATCATTTTATATGATACACATACTCGTTTTAAAAATTTCTACTATATATTCTGAAATGTAATATATTCTGAAATGTAAATAATTTTTAATTTTTCTTCGTTTAAAATACCATAGAATATCGTCGATTTTTTTTTTTTTTTTTTAGTGCTAGAGGCCTATTTCAGTCGGTACAGTTGTCGAATTTTTATAGGTCACTCTTAATTAGTGCTAGAGGCCTATTTCAGTCGGTTTATTGAATGGAGATTTATTGAATGAGGCCCCCCCAAGGCACAACTTTGACATGAGTCCCCCCCCCAGGCACAACTTTGACATGAGTCCCCCCCAAGGTACCCCTATTTCAGTCGGTACAGCGTTGTCGAATTTTTATAATACTTTCTTAATTAGTGCTAAAGGCCTATTTCAGTCGGTTTTTTGAATGGGGATTTTTTGAATGAAGTCCCCCCAAGGCACAACTTTGACATGAGTCCCCCCCAAGGTACCCCTATTTCAGTCGGTACAGCGTTGTCGAATTTTTATACGTCACTCTTAATTAGTGCTAAGGGCCTATTTCAGTCGGTTTATTGAATGGGGATTTAATGAATGAAGTCCCCCAAGGCCCAACTTTGACATGAGTCCCCCCCTAGGCCCAACTTTGACATGAGTCCCCCCCAAGGTACAACTTTGACATGACTCCCCCCCAGGCCCAACTTTGACATGAGTCCCCCCAAGGCCCAACTTTGACATGAGTCCCCCCCAAGGTACAACTTTGACATGAGTCCCCCCCAGGCCCAACTTTGACATGAGTCCCCCCCAGGCCCAAATTTGACATGAGTCCCCCCCAAGGCCCAACTTTGACATGAGTCTCCCCCAAGGTACAACTTTGACATGAGTTCCCCCCCAAGGCACACCTTTGGCATGAGTCCCCCCCCCAAGGCACACCTCCCCCTCATTGGGAAAAAGAGAAAAAACGTTGTTTTGCGGCTATAAGACAGTTTGGACTTCCAACGTTGTTTGTTACAGTATCTGCAGCTGAAACACATTGGTTTGATTTAATGAAAACTTTATCATGGAATTTAGATCGTCACGAATTAACTAAAGAAGAATTTGTCGATATTAACAAGTTTAGCAGTAGGCCTCTGGCACTAAATTAAAATCTGTCAATGTCAGATTTTCATGTTTTTTTTTTTTTTTTTTTTTTTTTTTTTATTGATAAATATTTTTATTTTCAAGTGTATCAGCCAAACATTTTAAAAGAAAATTTATTCCATTTTTTAGGACTGAGGGCCTATTAGTCTCAGACAGGGATTTTTGCGTTGTCGTTTTCGATAGTTGGACATTTGTCGAAATCATTTTTCGATAGTTGGACATTTATCGAAATCTAAAATTTATCAAAAGTATAATTGAATAATTTGAAAGCGATGTTATAATTGGGAAGAAAAAAAAAAAACTAATAGTCCTCCGTCCTAAACTAAATTCTGCTTTTGTCAGAATTTCATCAAAATCTTTTTTTTTCTTTTTGAAAGAAAAAGAAAAGAAAATTAATAATAATCAGTATCGTTACAAGAGATATCGAAAACGATTTTTTTTTTTTATAATTTTGAATTAGGAAATAAATAGTGCGCGTGCAATAATATGAAATAAAAATAAATAAAAATATGAATTTAATGATTTGATTTTTATATAAAACACGATCGCGTGCTATCTTAAAAAGTAGATGTAAAATTTAAAGTTTAATTTTCTTGGCAACAATTATAAATTAAAATAAATAATTTAATGAAAGTTTAGAAGTTAGAATTTTTATATGGTTAAAATAAAAAAAGTACGGATTTTTTTTTTTTGTAATATTAGGACACCTGTTTACACTTTTCGCTTAATGAAGAGGCGTTTCCCCTTTCTCTCTTTATCTAGAAAAATTGTTACGTGTTATATAAATTCCATGCGTTAGTTTGCAAACTTTATATTCTTTATCATTAACATCATTATATTTAGCATTTTACTGAATGTAGCACTTTGTCCTTAAAATGGTGCTATGTGTAAAGTATATCTTTCGAAACTTATTTCTGACTCATATACTTGCATTAATGATTCGTTTTGCATTGGTGTAAACTGTATTTAAGAGCAGAAAATTATAAATCCACCTGTCGATAAATATAGATACCGTGATTTGTTTATGGTTTTTTTTTTTTTTTTTTTTTATATATCATATTTTGACTGAGACAAAAAGTAAAGTTATTTATCATTATGGCCTACGGGCTCAAATTATTTAATGTGAGATAGGATGTATACGCCTCATTCGAATGAACTGAAATTTTGTATACACAAGCTTTTTCCGCACAGAACATCTGCACGATAATACCTACATACTTAATATGATTTTCAGGAAAGTTTGAATGCATTTTGAAAATATAATAAAGAAATATTTATATTTCTCTGTTTCAAAAGAAAAAAAAAAAAAAAAAAAAAAGAAAATCTTACACAGCTACAGGAATCCTTTTCTTTTAGCAAACCATAAATAAGCTTTTTATAGAAGGATTCAAAACTATAGATTATTGCTAAAACGTCAGTGGATTCTTCAATATAGAGACTCACAATTTTTTAGTATCTGAGTGTATGCATGTCTGTGTGTGCCGCGATAGTGGTGTTAATAATCACCAAATTCACTTGCAGATTGGTATACATGTTCAGGCGCCATACAGAGATAGCTACATTAGTTTTTGGCGTGTATTATGTTTATAGTTAGTGTACAAAGACAAAACAATATTTTCTTGTCATTACGGACTTAGGACAGAGTTTGTGTGCAACACGATAGTGACCGCAAAAATTAATCGATCGATTTGTAAATTAGTACACATATTTATGAGTCATACAGAATTAGTTGTATATTTTTTGGTGTGTGTTCTTTTTGTAGTTTTTATGAAGGAGCGCATCGACGTTTTTCTTATGATTACGGCCTATGGACAGAAATTGTGCATATTACGATGGCGACCGCAAAAATGACCAAGTTGATTTGGAAACTGGTACTCATATTCATAAGCCATGCAAAATTTTATATACACGCTTTTATTACGTGCACAAAGTTTATGATTGTTGTACACGGACACATACTTGTTACCTTTACAGCTTACTGATAGAATTTCGTTTGCATATTAATGAATAATGAAAATGAGATGCTGACAATCCGTATCTGCATATCCACTAGAATAGCTCTAATCCGTAATCTGCAATTCCCATAACTAGCATAAAATGCGCCACTTAAAAAGCATAGAAAAGTTTATTTTAAATATTAATCCGTTTATTAAAATTTTATTCTCACAAAATCTAAAATTCAAATATATATATATATATATATATATATATATATTCTGCAACCACATTTCATGAAACCATGGAAGCATCTGCGCAAGTGCTAACTCTACGAGTCGAATGCTAAAATGGGAGTGACAGTCATCTGACTCAGTGAAAATGACCAGGAACAGAGCGCGGAGTTACTGGATGTTTGCCAAATTTCAAACTGGCATTCCACCAACATTTTGTACGAGTCATCACTGCTAGTTTTAGAATATGTGACTGCACTGCATATATGTATATATATATATATATATATATATATATATATATATATATATATATATATATATACATATATGCAGTGTGTGTGTGTGTGTGTGTGTGTGTGTGTGTGTGATAACTCTGTGTATGTGTGTGCGTGACAAGTTTTTATAACTTAAATTCTTAAAAAAAAATTCTCGATTTTAGGAGATAGCATGGAAAGGCTTTTTTTAAAGAGATATTAATAAAATACTGATTCTTTAATTTGTCTGAAAAATAGCGGTTTTCCGTAGACGCGTAAATCTTATATATATATATATATATATATATATATATATATATATATATGAAAGATTTACGTGTCTACGGAAAACCGCTATTTAATATATATAACCGCTATTATATATATATAAATGCTCAGATCTTTTATCGTTATATTTCCAGAAAGTGTTCATTAATCATAATTTAATGTGTCATTTCTAGTAATCAATTCCTTTTCTGAAATAACACATAAGTGTATTCCTAATTTTTAAAATTTTAAAATTTTAAATATTTTATAAAAGAAGTAAAACATGCGTTTCAATGTTTAATGATTTATGGAGCCTGTGTAATGATCCTGAAATTTTAAATACTTGATGATAAATAATCTATGCTTAAAAATCGAACATTGAATCTACAATTCCATTTCTCTTTATAAAAACTGCTGAGACTTCTTATAATTATCATATTGGCTAGGGGCATATATACGAGGTTGAATCTTTTAAAAATGGCATAAACTTGGGGGACATAGAACTCGAAAAACATAGAACTTGGGTCACGCATTCGATAAAATCTATTTTTAGTAATTGGAATTGCACGAACACTGAGAAATATAAAATATACCGCCCTCATCTAGAATGAATAAGTGGTCATTTTCTAAATCCCTTAACTAGAAATATAGATTTTAGAGCTATCCGCATAAGGCACGTTAATAAACTGAATAGACGAAATGATCGAGGATTTCTAGTCTACACCTTTCTAGATATTGAAACAATATTCTGAATATTCTGAATCTTTTGTATTGCGAGAAATTCTCGCTTGATTTTCTAGAATTGGGTAATAAACCATGATTATAGTTTCTTAAACCCGCCTCTTGTGTTCGCATTTATTTGCAGAGATTTTCAAATAACTGTGTCCTCGAGAATATAGGCAAACGCTCTAGAATTCTAATAAGGGTTTCTAGTTCTCGCTTTCAAAGGGGACTCGAATTTATTAGGATGTCATGGAACTATTTTTTCTACAGCCACAATTTACATTCTAGATGTCAGTTACAGATTTTTTTCTTAGTGTAAGGAAATAGGCCTGCACTATCATGAAGGCTATACTCTTATATATTCATTTTAGGAAATGCTAAGACATAATTTTTACTATATGTATAACAGTATGCCACATTTTCATTAATGTAAAATTTAAAATTTTATGTGAAATATGTTATAAAATCGTATTTTTAAAGATATTTTTAATTAAATCAAGGCAAATATAGTAAGATTTATTCTGACTATATTTATAAAAGTTCGTTTAAGGTTACTTCATCAAAAATTAAATTAATCATGGCGCATTTACGTAACTGATATTAACATTAAAGTTTAAAGTAATTTTTTTTTCTTTAACAATACATTGTGAAATATAATTAGAATTTCTTTTCGATGACGTCATCACATTTATTTCAATTTTAAAACGCTCTTGGAGTTTCCGTGACAGTCCCAGAAATTATTCAAGGAAGTAATATTACGCCGTTAAAATTGTAACGACAAAAATATTAAGAAAAGTGCATTTATATCGCTTCACTGTGAAAATACTGGGACTTATTTTAAAGTTTAGTAGTTTTCTAACAGATTTTGGTACCATTTCTTAAAAATTATGTAATTTTAGAAATTGGAAGTATTCTGAAGCATACAAAATACTTTCGTGGAGCTGCCTATTTATTATCTATAAAATAATTCTTTTTAAATTAAAATATAAAGTATAAAATACTTGCAAATTGTGATATCAAAGTTTTTTTATGCAGAAATATTAAATATTATTTTAATGTACATGTATTTATTTACATTGAAAGAATAAATATTATTTTTTATTATTTATTCTATTATTCATATAGTTACTTATTTATGTACAAAGTGTCCGAAACTAAACGACCCTATTTTGAAGTTGTCTACAGACGAAACTGCTATTGAGACAGTTATGAACGTTTGTGTAGAATATACGGTAGGTATGGGAATTTGTTTGATCTAATAATATTTATAATATGAATAATAATGATAATAATAAATAGTTCATATTTTCACCTCCAGTGGGCGTTTTTAATGTATTACACATTTAGCATATACACTGAGAAAAAATTCTGTAACTGACATCTTACATCTAAATTGTGGCTGTTGAAAAAATATTTCATGTTATACTTATAAATTCTAGTCCCCCTATGAAAGCGAGTTCTCGAAACCCCTTTTAGAATTCTAGAGCGTTTGCCTATATTCTCGAGGGCAAAGTTAATTTAAAATCTCTGCAAATAAATGCGAATACAAGAGGCGGGTTTCAGCAACTATAATCTTGGTTTATTACCCAATTCTAGAAAACCAAGCGGGAATTTCTCGCCATACAAAAGATTCAGAATATTCAAAATATTCCGAATATTGTTTCCCCATCTAGAAATGCGTAGACTAGAAATTCTCGATCATTTCGTCTATTCAAATTATTGGCTCGCCTTATGCGCATAACTCATAAATCTATATATCTAGTTAAGGGATTTAGAAAATGGTCACTTATTCATTCTAAATGAAGGCGGTATATATTTTTTTCTCAGTGTATTTATGGTAGTTTACAAATTTTATTTTAACCAGTAATGTTGAAATGATGACCATCATTGTGAACAACCATCTGGTATCGTAAGATAGCATGCTCCTCTACTGATCGTAGTGTGTTCGGAGAAATGTCAGGAACATGCTGTTAAATGCTGTATTTAAGATCAGGTAAGTTCTCTGATTATCACGACTCACCAAACTTTTCAAACTTCTCTAAACCTTAAAGTCGTATCGATTGAGTTCTGGAGAATGGGGATGCCACCGATCAGGAAGTGTGTAATTCATTAAAAAATGTCCCCTTGGGGCGAAATTTTTCTTTTTATTCTCTCAAACAAATTCTCTTACCTACATTGTATACTACACAAAATTTTATGACTTTCTCAACAATAGTTTCGATGGAGACATTTTTAAAATATCGTCGCTTAAATTCAGAAACACTGTACATTTGTTGTTAGTTCACAAAAAGCTTTCATAGAGTTCATGCGATATATTTGCTTAATACCAAAATGATGATAAATATAGATTCTTAAAACGAATTTATAGATATGAAATAATTGTACTAATTTAAATTTTTAAAAGCATTAAAAATAATTCCAAAAGGAAGATAAATAGAAAATTTAAAAAGGAATTTGAGGAGCAAATATTCTAAACGTATTTTCTCCAAAAACACGTAACCGTTTCTTTAAACTTGACATAAAAATAGTGTGTCTACATATCTACCTAGATATATCTACGTATTTTCCTAGTATCTAGTAATACATCTAAAGAAATGATAACTAGGTTTTACGTTTAGTTATTTTTTAATTTATTAGTTTTTGTATTGCCTGCAAAATTGTATCCGAAGGAGAAAACACGGTTTGAATGTTTGCTCCTCATTTATAGAGATAAAATTATTAGAATAATTTAAACTTTTAAAAGCATTAAAAATAAAAAATATAATTTATACTTCATTTGCATTTTCAGTGAGATAAAACTTTACAACTTTTTATAATAAATAATTCAAATTATATTGACAGATTTAAATATACTATTATTTTTTATGCTCACCTTATTGTGACAGAAATGAATATAAATAATGCCCGTAGCATCTAAAATTGTTGACGATTTTTTATCTACATTATTGTTAATATTAGGTTTATTTTTATTTTTTCTTTAATGCTACATATCATGTTTTCTAATAAACGATTAAAGTCAAATTTAGTCATCAATTTGAAAATGAACGTTTTTAGTAGTAAGCAATAACAACTAAGTAATCAGATCTAGTGTTATTATTAAAAAAAAAAAAAAAAGAAAAAAAAAAGAAAGAAAGAAAGAAAGAAAGAAAAAGAAATCTCGTGTTATTTATTTATAGTATGAAGAGTTATCGCGCAATTTTGATACATTTACATTAATATGGAAACTATATATATATATATATTAATATAATGAAAAATTACTTTTCTGGATAGTTTAACTTAATTTTGTTTCAAACTTAAAAAATTAATTATAGTAATATTAGTTTTAGTGCGGTTTTATGTATCTCTATTTTCAAAAGTTATTTTAAAAATTACGCTTTTAAAAATATCAATGATGTATTTCTTCTAAAGAATATTATTAACATAACGTTTTGATACAAACTGCCTAATATAATTTAAATTTATTCACTATTATTTAATTTAAAAATTGTTCAATGTTTTCTCTTCAAAATGCGAAAATTTTTGAAAGCTGCTGTTTTAATCTGTTACAATTCAAAAGACTACGACAAATCAGATCAAGGAAAGTATATTTAAAAATATCTCTCAATTTATCACTTTATTGTAAAAGTACAGAGATTTATTTTAGGCTTTGTTATTTTTCAAATTAATTTCAGTTTTCTTTTCTTTTCTTTTCTTTTTTTTTTTTTTTAATGAAGTATTGTTAGAATATTTGAATCATTTTCACAAGTGAATTGTATTTTATTTGCACTTTTTTATATTATGTTACATCTTTTTATTTTTAGAACATACTTTGCTTCGATAAAAATGTAAAGCTGACATTAAATAAAAGAGAATATTTGAATTTTTATCATAGGTAGATATTTTGTAAAACTTTTTAGTTAAAACTGTATTTAGTAGGAAATTTTCCCTTTTTCTTTATCTGTTTTCATTTTTCATTTCCTTTCTTCTTTTTGTCTTTAAATTTCTTTCTCCTTTTCTTCTCCGTTTTTTTTTTTTTTTTTTTTTTCTTTTTTTTTTTTGCTGTGGCACCATTTATAATGTTCATTAAATACATTTATTTAATATTAGTATATTTTATTTAATAAAATCTGACGAAAAAAAAGGGAAAAAAATACGTTTTAAAAATAATCATTATGTTCATTAAATACTTCTTAACACTAGATTTATTTATATAATAAAATCTGATTAAAAACATAAAAAAAAATATAAAGAAATTACGTTATTAAAAATATATATAATATAAAAAATAAAAGATGTTCCATTTGTATGATATCCATCAGTATGATAATTATATTCCTTTTTATTTACTAAAACATACCAAGATAAAAACTTAAAGATTTAAAAGTATGATTAATAATTTAACAATCACTATAGCTTCAGAATTAAATACAAATAATATTCTTAGGATTTAACATTTTTGTAATTTGTAGGCATCATTTTTTATAAACTTAACTTTATTATTTTTTATTATGTTTTCCATGTCCTTTAATCAACAATTAAAAGAACATGTGATTTATTTGTTGATGAATTAGTTTAACAGTTGTAAATACAAAAATGTAGTTAGGCCTAGTACTATTATTAAAACAATGCTAAAATTTAGTTTATTATTCGAAAAGCGATTAAATAACTTTACTATGTGTGATATATATCAGTATGTACTATGCTATAAATATGTTAACGGGATAAGTAAAAATTTATATAAAATATTAATAAAATGTGTTTTTTATTTATATTTAATTAAACTAAATAGAAAAAACACAAAATTTTAACAATATATTTTGGTACGCTTTATTTTTTAAAAGACGTTTCAAAACTTATATATATTATTAAATTATTTCTTTTAAGGTATAATATTAATACAAAATTAGAAGCAAAGTGCTATTTTAGTATATATTGAATAGCAAAATTTAAATTTATTTTCTGTGGTGTCTTTAGGCTTATTTAAATTTTAAAATGGTAAATAATTCCCATTGAAAAACAATCTGTTTAGAGTCCATGATGAAAGAGATGAAGGGAAGTGGTTTAGAAATATCTTTTAGTTTTCCGTTTACTTCAAAAATAGAAATATTTATTTCGTAACTTTTTATTGTTTTAAAAGATTATTATTATTGTTGTTGTTGTTGTTATTTTAAATCAATTAATGTATAAAATGAATTTCTAATAGTAAAAAACCATTACTTGCTTCTATAAAACACAAAGTATTGCTTTCGTACTTCCGGCACGTTTTGAAAAGACCAGAACACGATTTGACCATATTTGGAAAAAAATATCTGTGCATTTGTGTGATTGAAAAAAAAATTGTCTGAAACTCAGGAAAATTCGCGATTTTTTTTTTTTTTTTTTTTTTTTTATAAATGTATGTGTTGTTGCACTTTTGCACAAGTTATGGTTCTTACTTTTTATTGAAAATTGTCCAACAGGTAATGTTACCAATTCGTTTAATTCTAAAATTTGTATATGTCAGTTAAGGACAAACGTTCCTATAAATTTATACAGCGAGATTTATTTTTAACAAATCGTTATTAAATTAAGGAGAATTATTAACAATAGCAACTGTTAACTTTGAAAAAAGAAATTTTATATGTAAGAACTTCATTTCCCTACCGTCCCTGGTAGTGTAAATTTCCAATAAGAATATTTTTTATGTTAGTACATTAAAAATGACTTGTTAAATTGTGAAAATGAGATGATGTAAAATAAAGTTATACATTTTTATTAAAAAAAAAAAATGAATTTTCTAAGATGTAGCCTGTAGAAAAAAAAACCTTCTTTTGATATTTAGTAATAGTACATCTATCTGAAACAAAAATTGTTTCCACGCATCATAGAAAATATTTTAATAGATACTTTTTAATGCATGGATTTGTATAGAAAAATATAGAAAAGCGGTTTTTGATGGTCACAGCATAGTAGTTTTTAAAATATTTTTTGAGCTAAATATTTTTTCAAAAAAAAAAAAAAAAATACTTTGTTTAAATCAAAATGTGAAACGTAATTTTAATTCGCAAAATAATTTTAAAATTTATGGTCAGTAGACTTATGGATATTATTCTGACATCTCTAAAGTATTAAATAACGATTTATAGAAATACCTCTCATAGAACGCGTTTAGAATACTTTCGGGTGTCCCTGTACACAGACCAGTAGTGGTATTTACTCCATTTTCGAAAAAGGGCATCCGGTAATAAATTTTAATAATATAAGTAAATTTCAAGAAATTGCAGGAATATTTACAGGATTTATAGCTTGAACAGTAAGACAGACAAACTGAAGTCATTAACATTTTCAACCTTGTTGGAAAGTGTTAGTGAGTAAATGATTTTATTGTTATCTGGTCATCAAGAGTAAACTTAAAAAAGGAAATCAGTTATTGTTTGTGAGTGTATGGATTGTATTTATTATTAAATAAAATTTTAAATATTTAGAAATAAATGAGCTAATCTGATAATATTGTTTTTTTTTTTTTTTTTTTTTTTTTTCTGGTAAATTAAATAAAGTTATACTTATGGTAAATAAAATATATTCATTTATAAACCCCTTGTCATCTCTAAAATCTTATAGTAAATATAACTGGATCTTCAAATTATATATGCGGCATGTGAAAAACCAATTAAGAAATTTCAACTCCTGGAAATTATCTAAAATATAGCTCGTCCATTTTCGTATAATTTGTTTAATTTTTGTTCTATTCAAACACATTTTTGACAAAAGTTGCCCAATATATCTAGCTTTCAACCTATGCAATATATATATTTAAAACATTTTGCACATGCCAAGTGAAAACGTTTTTCACAAAAATGCTCATATTTCATGAGATATTTATTTGTGTTCCGATCGCAGTATATGATTTTAAATTTTTTCCCAACTTATCTGAAAGTATGAATAATTTTCGTTAAATCTCTGTACATTATAAATAAAAATATATTGATTATTGTTATTTTTTTTTTTTTTTTTGAGTTTTAAAATAAATGCTTATAGGGTAAGTACACCAGTGATTGACACTTTTAGAGCAATCTCTGATGTTTTTAATGTTCTAGTCATCAGAAAATATTTTTAGAAATCTTAAGTTAGTACATGTGGTATGGAAGACATTCAGAACAACATATATGTTAAAATATATACATTTAATTCCAATTATTATTATTATTATTTCTTTTTATGAGTTTTTATTTGACACCCACTCAGTGTTCCAGTAATTGACACTGCAAGTCTTTCAGTTTATGTGTTTTGTCCCTATGTTCCAGTGCGTGACACTGCTAGTTATTCATTTTACCAGTTACTAGCACCCAATGCTTCAGTGTTTCACTTAAAATGTTAAAATTCTTCTATGTAAAATATATATTTTATTATTTTTCTTATTTATTAATTATTTCGGGATAGATATCAATTACTGGAGCACGCCAATCACTGGAGCACCTACCCTATTTCCGTTATTTAATATGCTGTCTTCGCACAAGTTAATCCACAAATTGGAATGGGTGTATATTAACATATTCTAAAGCTACAGATAATTTCGTTTACTTAACGATACAGAGGGATAACAAACGTTATTGATTTTGCTCAATTCGTTACCGGGTCCTCCAAATGTTGCCTGAAACCAATCTTCACAGAAAAACACGAGGAATACCCAGTTCTTTAAATACTCAATGTTTGAAAACATTTCACTGAGAGATAAATTTTTAATTTGAAAAAAAAAAAAAAAAAAAGAATCCGCATGAACTTTTGCAACGACCTAATAGAATACATATATAAAGTAAGATAATTTTTTTTTTTTTTTTTAACTTTTTTACTCATTTTCTTGAAAAAAAAAAAAAAACTGTAACGCACTAAATCCATTAAGATTCTAAAGCTGGAACAGATTAAGAGAAATGATCTTTAGACATTTTTCCGATTTTCAAAGGGATTTTTCTGTCGCTTTTTATCTTAAAAAAAAAAAAAAAAAAAAAAAAAAGAGCAGAAAATAAAAGTTTTAGTTTTGTGAAATTCGTTTATTTTTACTTTATTTCATTTTATTAACTTAGTTTTAGAAAGAGTCTAAAAGAACATCTATTGAAATATTAAAGAAATGGTTTATTTAATCACTTTTAGGTATGGGATATAATTACGATATAATGCTGTGTTGTGTTTTAAGTTAAATATACGTATGAAATTGGAATTTTATTGCATATCAAATTAATAAGAATTATAGTAAAATACAAAATTATAATTATTTTTTAAATATTTTGTTATTGAAAAATTTTTATCAATATCTTTAGCGTATTCCGCTTAAAGAGTTAAACATTGTTAAATATAATATTTAACGTTTCCCGAGAAGAAATTAAATGGCTCCAATTGAGGTCAAATCAGTGCCAAATAATATTTTTAGAAATTTCTAAGTTTCATCTTTTTAATAGTGTATTTTAGATGTATTGCTTGAACGAAAAATTCCCTACGTTGGAAGTTTTATTTTGGGAGAAAATTATTATTATTATTTATTTTTTAGTACATAACTTTACGTCATCAGGGGTAAAAAAAATGAATGGTCTTGACATCACGTGGTCAAGAAATAAATGCGATTGAACGATAACTCGATGGTTACTATCATGTTGGAAAAACATTGTTTTGTGTAATTTTAACTCACCTATCACACAGAAGAAACAATGTATATACATGTACCGTCTTCATATAGAACGAAAAAACAGCCATTTTATGAATACTGAAACTCCATATACAGATTTACGAATTATACGTACAATGTAAAATTATAAACTGAATAGGTAAAATGATCTAGGTTTTCTAGCCTACAGTTTTCCAGATGGTGAAACGATACGTTATATTTTGAATCTTTTGTATTACCAGAAATTATTGATTTTATTACTAGAATTGATTTATAAACTGAGACAATAGTTTCCAAAGTTTGTCTCTTGTGTTCAAATTTATTTGCAGAGACGTTAAAATACGTTTGATCACGATAATTTTGGAAAAGATTCTAAAATTGTAATAGGAATGTCTACAATTTACTAGCAAATTGAACTGGAATTTATAAGGATTAAATGGAACTTCTTTTACTAGATCCACAACTAGAATACCGCTACGTTACATAACCTGTAAATCACAACGAAGACTTTAACGCAAAATTCTGTAAATTTCTAAAAATTAACTTTTTCTGCCTAAATATATTAATTTTTGATGTCTCTAGAACTGCTAAATACCAGTTGGTATTTGCGAATCATAATTTGACGCCATCAGTGATTGAAATCACGACGTTTTATGTTAGATAACGACTGAAATGTAACACGATTGTTATCATCAAGTTTATAGAACACTGTTCTTCATTATTTTGACTCATTGGTTACTACCACTTCCATTTTTGTTTAGTACAGCGCAGTTTTCAACACAAAAAACTTTTCAAATATTTGAAAAGTATCTCTCTCATATTACACAAATTTAGCAGTTGTTTGTGAATTTCTTAGATTCACTTCCGGTGTTCCTATAGAAAATACCAATTACTTTTATTACCACGAATATTATTTTTCATTCTATTTTTTTATGTGCTTCAGTATTATTTTTTAAATAAATATTAGTATTATATTTCCTTCTTTCCTTCTTTCATTTGTTTTTCCGAATAAATTAATGAATAGTAACTTTTAAAAATGGAAAAACTCGTGGGAATAACTATAATAAGGAGGCCTAAATCAATCACAATGCAGTTGATTCACTATGAAGGGATGTTACCAAAGTCCACATATGACTAATATATGTCTGTCAACATATATCCACGTTGTTTCGCATTGGTAAAGCAAAAAATAGCATTTTATCCTTAAGTGCGGCCAACAAATCTCTCGCTTTCTTTCTCTGTCTCTTTATATATATATATATATATATATATATACAGAGGAGAGAGAGGGGGTGGTTATATAGATATATAGATAAATATTTAGACAAATATTTATACAGATATAAACCTATTGAATCAGTATAAGGGTATATTAAAAAATTAAAACATTATAGTCCCAAGGGAGTCGCATCAATCTACCAATCAACGGGCTGAATCAATTTTGAAAACTAAATTTTATTAGCGAGAAGCAAGTTTTTTCAGATTATTTAAAAGTCTTTTGAAGAGAAGATTTAAAAATTGGAAAAGAAAAAAAAAAATGAAGAAGAAAAAAAAATAGATATGACTCCATATATATATATATATATATATATATATATATATATATATATTACGGGATCTATTACACCACATTGATTTATAGTTAATATTAGCATGAATGTACTTCTGATTTATTTTCATTCATTTCATGCAGTTTTAAAGCCCCTGTATGAAATTATCTATAACTCAAGTGTGTTTAAAAATGTGTTTTGATGGTATATTAAATTCATTGCTTACATTATTTCATGAGATTTTGTTGTATTTGTGTATTATGAATTTTAATGCATCACGCAAAAAAATGTAGAGAATTTTAAAGAAAGGGAGATAATTCTTTAAAAAAAGATATGATTTTCGAAACCTTTTCAAAAAACTAATAAAAACTACCTTTGTAAATTTTAACTACAAATGTTTACTCTTCTATTGTCTTCTTTATGCCCAGCAGCTACATTTTTATCACAAATCAGATTATTCCATAAACTGCAGTTTTTTTTTTTTTTTTTTTAAATATATTTCGCCGTGTTACCGATGTACAAAGAATTTGTTGATACTTTTATTAAAAAACATTCATGTGACCATAATATCTTTAAAAAAGCGTTGTTAAAATAATAAATAAAACTTTTTTTTTTTTTCGATTTTGTTATTGAAAAGACCTGTTGAACGAGCTAGAAAAAACTCGCTTTTTATATTTAACCCCATCTTTTTTGCTCCCGTGAAAATGACAGTGAGAGATGTCGCTCTCTATTTCTCGTGCCCGTCATATTTCCAGGCTGGTGTATTCAAATGTAACACACTAAAAAGATTTAAAGACATACAATTTCTCTTACTCGGAACTTTTTTTTAATTTCTTATTTTATACTCTAGATGGAAGTATATGACCATTTAAAATGTAACTGGAGATAGGTTTATTTTAAACTGTCAGCAATATCCAATTTTAAATATTTGTAATAGTTATTTTATAATCTTAGCTCAGTCAGGCTTTTGAATGCACGAGGCTTTGTGCTCTGTTGTAAAATGCATTTTTTAAAATTATGTACATTATGTAGTCAAAATTACAATGTGACAAGGATTCTATTTTTCGTATACAGTCAGCAGCCAAATTATTGATGCACACACCCATACTTTTCATTTAAATATATTTTTTAGTTTGAGCGCTAATTTTTAACATCAGCTTAAGATAATGATTCGGCAAATATTTACTTAACAAAACAGTATTAGTTGCCCACCTTTCAAGTAAAAATTATTGCAGGTTCTTCAAAAATTTTGCTGCCGACTCTAAATGTAAATAAGAGGGGTTCGGAAATAAGTGATATTTTCGAAATGTCGCATAGAGAATACGAGAAGCGTCGAAGAGTGTTGCATTATACGTATAGTGTTGTATTATACGTAAAATCCTTTTCGTGAAATTATGTTATATTGTTTAAAATACATATCTTTTATTTTTTTTCTTATTGGAAACCCATCATTCAGTCATAATAAACTTAATAGTTATTTTTCTGCAAATAAAATTTTCTTGATTTCGAGATAAGAAATAAATCCAAAAATAAAAATTGACATATATTAAAGAAACATATATTATTCATACACTTTATTTTATAGAATTCTTTAAATAAAAAATAAAAAATTAAAAATTAAAAAGCCCTTTTTTTACCGTTGTCTTGAAAATGACGAGATTCTTAAGGGGTTAAAAGGTGAAAATTTGCTCTTTTCATCGCTTTCTATTGCCCTTCCCCCTGCAGCTTCGCAGAGTACGAGTTACAGCTGAAAGCTACTTTTCTTGCAGATAAGATTAGTTCATACAGATTTGCCAACGCAAAAAATTCAAATTTTTTTTATTTAATTCGTTCAAGCTTTCATAGAGGAAATCAAGTTAATGCTACATTTTGTCGCTGATTTTATTTTAATTTTAATTTTATTTATTTATTTATTTTGTTTATCTGGCCAAATAAGATCACTTTCTCATCTCAAAAAAATCCTTAAACCTAAATTCTTATCAAAATCGTTACATCTGCTTCTGAAAAAGTCAAGGATACACACACGCACACTGACAAATATCTATACATCCGTGCACAGAAAATTAACAAAAAATGTTTAAATATTTAATAAATAAATCTCAGTTGAAATTTTGTTAGTTGAAATTATATATAATTAAATTTGATTAATTTTTAAATAGATTTTGGATATTCGTGACTAATAAATAACACTAATGACTTATTTAAAAATAATAATAATAATAATAAATTTAAAGTTTTTGCAGATACAGAATAATACATTTAACTAAACTGATGAAACGTGCCTCCTGCAAAACAGATCGATGGTGTAAATTAAAATTGCAGTATATTTTAAATAATATCTTTTTTCAAAATAATCAATAAAACTAATTAATTTTTATTTGCACCCCAAGAGAAACATTTTTTTTTTTTTTTTTTTAATGTTTTAGCTAGTTAGTATAAAAGTGATTTTCGTTTGCATTCCAAATATAATAAAAATATTTATAACATGTAATAAGACGCATATTCAGAGCACAATGTTTTTAAAAATCAAATAACTTCTATTTCAGATGTATCAAGCATTCAGTTTTAAAGCAGTAACAAGAAGAAAAAAATGTTAAAAAAAACAAATCTCGCTTCAAACAGAATTTCTTTTTGCATTCAATTCAGGGAAATCTTTTCAAGAATTTGAAAAACCATTGCATTCCGCAACATTAAATATCAAATGTTTATTTTGTCAATAGCATTTCAATATATGTAAAAGAAAATAAGCAAAGCATTGAACAAGTTGGATAAATTTTACTTTATAATAAACGAAAAATGTATAAACAGTTTTTTACGACAGAATATCAACAGGCTTTTAAAAACAGATAATTCTTTTAAAGATTGAAAATTCCAAAGATGCCATTAGAGTTATTTAGTATAAATATACACATACATATAAATTATTTCAAAAGAAATAAATTCTATAGGATCTCAATATTCTTTTGGTTCGATACTCGAGGTGGGAGAAGACCGTCATATACATTAATGTTAGCTTGTGCACGTAAAACCCGTCGTGGCTACAATGTCCTCCATGTTCAGAAATTAATACCTTTGAAGTTACTGATGTTGTGATTAAAGCGTATAATTAAGAAGTGGGATGAAAATATCTAAAGTAATAATTGACCATGTCCGTATAGAGAACCAAGGATCCATCGGCGCTGTGAAGACCGGTGTATGAAAACAGCATCGGATTATTATCCATTTAGAAAATTTTATGATTTAATTACTCTTATAAACCATAGCATTTTTGGACAAAATGGAATGAGTAAGATCGGCGTAAATGACGAATAATTCTAGTTTATTGTTTCGAGATAGATATCAAAAAAAGAAAAAAAGAATGGAAGCCATCCTGATATCATTATTTAAAAGAATACTTATTAGAAACAACGATAAAAATAATAACATCTTTATAGAACAAGAGGAAAATTAAAATAAAAATTTTAAGTATTTAGCATACACGTGTTGTCAGTATGAAACGCAAGTTGTAACTCCGTCAATCTTTTGACAAATCTGCTTGGCATCAAAAATTAATTTGGCTAAACACATTTAAAATTTATAGTATAATAAACCTAAAGGAGAGATAAAAGATTGGTCAATAATTAAATTACGTCATAGGAAGTGATTAAATTTTGTCATGTACCCATAAATAGACTAAACGCGAGAAATCTATTGATAAAAATATTAAAAGTAATTTTCAGTCATTTTACGATACAATGGATTTTTTTTCGTCTGATTGGAGACCGCATGTTAAAACCACAGACTGAATGGGTTTTTCTTTCTCTGATATGTATATATATATATAGATAGATAGATATAGATATATAGATATATAGATATATAATGATTACTTGATGAGAATAGAGCATAGAAGAATTGGGTTTCGAATATTTGAACTATAAATTATACTTAATTACAGATTAATGAAAAATAAATAAAATAAAATAGATTAAGTGAATTGAACTAAAATATATTAGATTCTTTTAGAATAGGAAATATAATGTTTGCTTACATTTAAAATAAATAAAATGTAATTTATATTATTATTATTACTATTATTACTATTATTATTTATTTTAAAAAGGGATATGTGATGTTTTCAACATTACATAAGTGGTACAGCCATCCTCACTGCAGAGGTTCAAAATTGTGATGGCATGATTCCGGAGTTTGAAGTCGTCGCAAATTGCCCACTGCATAACTATACTCCGACGTTCAAACTCACTGATCTCATATCATGAGATCTTTAAGTACATGGAGGATGGAAACCGCCATCATATTAGCTTATTGTCACTTTGTGCTGGGAATAGTATTTTGAAGTGATACTTTTACAACTTCTATATACAGACAAATCAGTCCATGAATAGTATGTCTCTGAGACAGCGATACTAATGTAACATTTCATGCATACACATGTTTCTACGTATCTACAAATAACTGAGATGTTTTATTTAATAATGTGAGGAATCTACGATGTCACCTATGTCCCGTTGCGATGTGTTTTCAGCGTTGTAGGGATGAAACTGTTGTGTGTTTAATTATCTAATTTTAAAGATAATTTGAAACACATTAGCAATCTATGTAAAGCTATTATTTTCTGTATATTCTAGTAGACTAGTTAAATAAGGTATGTTCCCCTTATATGTAAAAGAGTTGAAAAAAATTAATTATTACAAAAACAATAAAGATAAAATTTTAATTTCAATCGTTATAGTTAAGACTTATGTAAATAGTCTGTTTGTAAAGCCACACATTTGAATGAAAGAAAAAACAAAATGGTGAAACAAAGTCAAAATTGAATAGAAAGTAGCATGAGAGAAAATAAAAAAACGCACAATCACAGATCTGTGAAGAAAAAAAAAAGCTAACACCAGTATAAAAATAAGGTACAAAGAGACAAGAAAAAGTACTAACCGAAGCTCGCAAAGTGTAGGTACACGTTTTCCTGGGGATATCGTCGAAGGTTGCCTGTCTCGCTTAATATAAGACACCGAACATTTCTTTACCTACCGAAAACCAGCATTGTGGTATAGGGCGGATGAGTATTAATTTTATCTGCGG
This sequence comes from Salticus scenicus, assembly GCA_963930645.1. Classification (NCBI taxonomy): domain Eukaryota; kingdom Metazoa; phylum Arthropoda; class Arachnida; order Araneae; family Salticidae; genus Salticus; species Salticus scenicus. The sequence goes on along the minus strand of OZ005656.1, from coordinate 253,079,772 downwards.
CTTTTTGCAAATTACGACAAGAACACAAAAGCATGCGGTACGCTTTGATTATTAACATTTTCCAAATGTGTGTACAGTCGAAAACAAAAGTATCCGAACACTAGCAAAAATTCCTATATAACGAAAGTAGAGTTAATACTGTTTTGTTCAATAAATCTTTGTCGAATACTGTTTTTAGTCAGTTTAAGAACATGTTTCGACAAGGGTTTATTTAACAAAATAGTATTAACTCTACCTTTTTTATATAGGAATTTTTGCAAGTGTTCGGATATTTCTGTTACCGACTGTGATTGTTCTATTGTATAAATTTCAATAATATTCTTTGCCTACGTAATCACACAACTGGCAGGGCAGCGATCTGAAAAACATACAGAAAGAATAATTGCATTCCTAATCATTCTTAAGCATTGTTAAAAACTATTAATACTAAAGAAAACGCAGCCCTTATATTCTATTTGCCGTCCATAATGTATCTGAATATTTTAATGTAGCCCCTAGTTTTAAGACATTGAATTTTGTTCTTCCCTGAATTATAAACAAGTAAGCAGAGCTTGTTTTCTTGTGCTTAATATTTCGCAGAGGGTCAATTTCTAAATAGAGATACCGTTACGATGTCATCGAAGACAATATTAGCAGCTTTTAGGGTCCGAGAGGGTAAGAATCATCGGGATGATGGAAGTTGGTTGATCAGCTGGGCCAGTAATCTGTCACCTAAGCCATTCTGATTTTAGTTTGAGGAGGTGTTAGAACCAGTGGACAAGAGAAAAGTCACTTACACGGCGACAAGGCTTAGGACGCTCTCGACAAGCCAGTAGTCACGAAGACCGTCACATCATACGACATACACGCATAGCCCGAACTGTCTCATTGTCAGCAACTTAACAACGAATTCCTATGTTTGTCCACACAATTGTAAAGCGTCTGGTGGAAGAACACTTGCTATCTTGGCGCCTATTACATGGGCTGTCAACGACACCGTTGCTGACTGGATTGGACTGCAACTGAATGGAACCAGGTCATCTTGAGCGACGAATCCAGATTCAGTTAGGGCAGAGATGAGAATTATGTGCATGCGTGGAGGCCCACTAGTGAACGCTTCAGTTTTTGCCTATGACTTAGGTCAATTACACGACGTCAAGGCTTAGGACGCTCTCGACAAACCAATTGTCGTGAAGACCGTCACATCATACGACATACACGCATAGCCCGAACTGTCTCATTGTCAGCACCTTCACTACGGGTTTCATTGTTTGTGCACACAATTGCAAAGCGTCTGGTTGAAGAACACTTGCTATCTCGGCGCCTATTACATGGCTGTCAATGACACCATTGCTGACTGGATTGGACTGCAACTGGATGGAACCAGGTCATCTTGAGCGACGAATCCAGTTTCAGTTTGGGCAGGGATGAAAATTATGTGCATGCGTGGAGTCCCACTTGTGAATGCTTTAGTTTTTGCCTTTGACTTAGAACGACACGCCAGAACCACAGCAGATGTGATAGCATGGAGTGTCATCGTTTACAACACACGACCACTCCTAATAGTGACCCACGTCATCTTAACATCCCAGTGATACGTTCATGACATCCTTCAGCTACACGTGTTGCCACTCATGAAAGGACTCCTAATACCCATTTCTCAACAGGACAATGCTCAGTCATGCAAAGCAAGGGTGTCATAGGACTGCCTCCATCAAAATACCACCCTTTCTTGGCCTGTTTGATCTCCAGATTCGTAACCAATCGAACATATCTGGTATCACATGGGACGTCAATCTGACAGCCTACGAGTTTGATGAAACTAGAAGGCGCATTTACAGCAACTGCAGAACAAGGTAGTGCCAGACATCATACGTGACTTTTATTACCGCACTTATAGCATCGTGCAATCATGCTAAAGGTGGTTCAACATAGTACTAAATCCTTCATTCATTTGTATTTTTTCCTGAAATAAATGATCGTTTTGCTTTCATTATGTAATCACTTACTTATACTATTTTCGGATGAATTTTTCAGTGAATTAATGCAAGGAAAAATATATATTTATAATAGCTAAACTAAGAAAAAAAAATTCTTGGACAACAAGTCTATTATATATTTTTTTAATTAAAGAGTTTATATTTATTATTATTATTATTATTACATATTTATTATTATTTATTATTTATTTATTATTTATTATTATTAGTTTATATTTGCTATTTATTATTATTTATTATCAATATTTAAAGATAAAGAACATAATATTTAAAGTTTAGGAAAAAAGATGAAAAAAATTATCGGTATCCCATTGAACGTTTATTTTTCCCCAAAAAATTTTAAAGGCATAAAATATAAAAATAAATAAATAAATCTGAATTAAAGTACTCTTTAATAATTTGTATATGAGTTTTTAGTGAATTAATACGCGGGGAAATTTAGTTTTTACATAGCTTACTTAGAGAAAAAAACTTTCTTTAAAAATAAACTTTTACCTCTAAGTAGATTTATAAGAAGACGTCTGAACAAAAATTGCTGACAAAAAAACATGTTCTGTGTAGTTTCAACAAAATAAAGAAAGAAAGAAAAAAGAAAATACCCCAGCACTGATTCTTTATTCTATTTACGATTCGTGCTATTAGATGAAAACATATCAAGCGCTTCTCAAATTCTGCAACTTCTCCATCTTTCTTTATTTGATTGATTGTATGATAGATAAAAGGTTGCATGCCGCCTCGTTTATTTCTTTTTCGTGAGATTTAATCGATAATATACATTTGCTGATTTTTTCTAGTATGGTACAAAAATACACTAAAACACTTTTTTAATAGAAGAAGTCATTTAATAATGCTCTAAATGTTTTTTGGCATTCAAATATTTATTTAAACGAATTTTATATATATATATTTTGCAAATTAAATATTAGTGAATAATTCCTAATAAATTCAGGAAATGATCTATTGTTTCTACGAGTATTTATGCGGATTGGGGACAAAATCTCGCCGACGTAAATTAATACAAAGCAAAAATGAGTTGGTAATTATTAGTAATGTTGTATAAAATTTCATGACAACACATACACAGGTCAGAGCACTGACATTCTGACAAACCTACAACATTTTTTTTTTTTTTTTTTAATTTTACTTAAAATAGTTTAAAAACTATATTTAACTTTTGTCAAAATTTTTCATAATGAATTCAATCGTGCTTATTAATTTTAAAAATTTTAATTCAAGTTTGTGAACAGTGTTCAGCTTTAATGTCAGTAGTGATGTACACGATTTTTAAAATGTATTTTGAGTAGTTAAAAGCAAAAGATAAAATAACTTAAAAATAAACATAGATAATATAATGAAATTCAACTCTATGATTTAATTAATTAATTATTTATTTATTTTAATTAATTAATTAATATTTATAAGGCCCTGTGATCCCAGCCAGAGATCACACGTGACACAAAATCAAATTTTCAAGTAGATCATACTATTTTTTTGACGCGAGATTTTGTCCGGCGACATTTTGTCCCGCGATATTATGTCTGGATCCCGTTTCTACGAGTATGTATGCGTATATTCTTTTCAGTATTTATGTGTATAATGCGATTTCCATGATTTATTTAATATATATGTTCTGTCAGTATAGTCCAATTTAAAACAACTGCGACAAAATCGCTTTCAGGATTAATAGCCCTGACAAAACAGCATTTACCAAAGGAAAAATCGTGCATGAAAGAATATATATATATATATATAATAATTTTATTAATTTCAAGAAATATATGTTTTGCTTGTAACTGAAAATGCAATAAGTAAGGCATTTGAAAATTAATTTGATTTGATTTTCTGATTATTTGTATGACTGCCTCTATTTTAATTAAATATTTTGAATATAATTTGGCAAATTATCGTGAAAGCCATGAAAGAAACCCAAAAGATTACAAAATGTAAGGCATGAAACGGAGAGGTATCGGAAATTATACTTAAATGACTAACAAGCCGTGTAGAAGGCCACACGAGCTAATAGTGAGTATATTGAATAAAACGTAAAGAAACACGCTTTTCAGAGAAACAAAACCCTATCTTCTATAGAAAATTGCATGAAATTAGTAGCATTAACGTTTTTTTTTTTTTTTTTTTTTTTTTTGTAGGTTCATAAAAATTATTCAGATATGTTATAGATTATCAGGTGAAATAATTTTAAATGCGTTTTCAGCATTTTCATCAGCTGTTTTTTTTTTTTTTTTTTTTTTTTTTTTTTTTTTTTTTTTAATATACAAAACTTCATTGCCCTGTAAAATGTAGATACAACATACAAACTTTTAAAAGGCTAATTAAAAGCAGTCAAATCCAGTATTTTCTATTTGAAGTAATTGATATCAATAATTTGGTTAATTGTACTATACATATTATTATAGAAGTTAACACTTCCCTCGTGGGGTTTTAAGCATATACATATACATATACATAAACATATAAATTTAAATTTATGCTTAAAAATCACCGGGTGATGAATAAATGACTACCCCTTTTTTTAACTTAAGTATTAAAACACGGTTTAAGATAAAAATGTACCGCATTGGTATTAGAAAAGAAATAAAATTTGTTACAAATGACGTCGCAAGCTGGTGTTGCAAGCTGAAAAACTAAATAATTCACATTTTACTAGAATTGTCACTTTGCGCGTTACGGAGTTTTTTACTTTGTTACTACAGCATGAACTCACTTAACATAAATGAACTGAAAACTGGACCAATTTACTCTATTATTGCAGCTAATTGCGTAAAGTGTCATATCCCGGCGGACGTTGTAACTCATTTTAACCTACGTATTTTTTCGAAATTTATTGCTTTTCTAATAATATTGCAAGCAAATTTTTATCGCAAACCGTAATTTTATTATTTAACCACAAAACAGGTTAATCATTTATGGGACATGAGGTACATAGGCTAAGCTATTTCTTTAGTGATGGATGTTTGGTAGTTTATAATAGGTTATTATATCAGTGCCTTTTCTTAGGGGAAGTTCAGTATTTCAAGAGGTAACAGATAAAACCTTTCAGCATACATTTTACTAGAGTGCGCATTCATTACTAAAGTATACCTATCCAAACGCATAACCAAGATTGAGGGTGATTTTGTTTCGCTCATGTGCAGAGTAAAAGGTCAGATCTATTGTATTTTCCAAATTCGGCTTTTTTCGATCTTTTGCTTGCCACAGATGGCTTATTACCGATACTGCAAAAATTCACCTTGTCTTTTTATGGACAATATTCCTCTTTTGGGTTCGAGATTATAGGAAATCAGCTGTTTTCGGAAAACAATCCTCAACTCTACCATAGCAAAGCATTGTGGCCTGCAAATTTTTATCTTGCAATAATATTTATAAGAGTTACAGATTACAAATGAAATTGAAGTAAGAGTGATATAGTGATACCTTTGTTTTGTTTTTAATCCAGTTTTTGTAATATACTTTAATATTAATCAACATATGTAATATTAAAAGTTTCCATGTGAATGTGGCGATGTTAACAAATTTAAATGGATGTTCCATTTAATTGATTCATTTATTAAAGCGATTGAATTTTTAATTATTTAAGCTTTAATGTCTATATCCAATGTAATCAATGACATATTTTTTCTATTTATTAATTGTTAATGTGATTTGTTTGTAATATTTAATTTTGTTCGCAGTAGGCTTCGCTATTTTCGTTTTAAACATTGACATTAGTTTCATAATTCATAAGTGATGATTGATTTACTTTTTACACACTTTTGACGAGTTTAATTTTTATCATCTTTTATTCATTATATATATATGTGTGTGTGTGTATATATATAAAATGTTCTTCAATTTTACGATATGGAATAGTCTAAACTTTAACATTCGATTCAGTTGTTTACATTTCTCTTTTGTTCTCTTTTGAACAGATATCTGATTATTAAGTTCCACTGGAGAAATAATTAGACTGGAAAATGTTACGCGTAACAATAAAACGGCATCTTGAATCTAATTTGTTTACAAAACATTGGCCACGTGTTCGGAAATTTTTTCCTACAGTGACGTCACAGGAATATTGGTTATAATCATGTTGGATGACACAACGAAAAATCTTTGGCAACCCTTCTCCGATTGAGAGAAAAGGAGGAGAGTGACCATGTGACCTTTAAGGTTGATAACTGAAAAGCGCTCATCAGGTGGTTTTGATTTTGGTTACTTGCTCCGAAGAGCGAGGCACACAGTAATATGCTCTAATTGTAAAACCTGCCCTATTCTATTTATTGGTCACTAAAGTCAAAAATTAAATAAACATACAATTGTAAATACATAGGTAGGCATACTATTGTTACAATCACAGCTACCGTAGATCACAAGACGGATCGTACACTCCTCAGCAAAAGTATCCGAGCACTAGCAATAATCCCCGTCTTAAAAAAGTACACTTAATACTGCTTTGTTAAAAACATCCTTGTTGAGTCATGTTCTTAGTCTGTCTAAGAACATGATACGACAAGGATTTATTTAACAAAGCAGTATTAAGTGTATTTTTTCAGACAGGGATTATTGCTAGTGCTCGGATACTTTTGCTGCAGAGCGTACGATCCGACTTGTGATCTACGATAGCAGCGATTGTTACAATAGTATGCCTCGCTAAATCACATAAACTTTATGTGAAACGAAGATTTGTAGATTCATTAAAAATTTTACAGCATTTTTTTTTAATGTATTGTGATGTTTAAAAAACAGTTAAATATTTAAACTCAATTTTCTTTTCTTTTTTTAACCTATGTAATAAGGAATACATTTTTTTATTCGCGTTTCTTTTCCTCCAGTAAAATTGCTAACATTAAACCAGTGAAAATTTTCTATCATTTTTCTGGAAAACATTCATCATTTTTAAAGAATAGAAGTTGTTTTGTAATATTTAAATTTATGTCTTTTAATAAGACTATAAAATTTTTATAGCTTGTAAAAATGCCACTTTAAACTGACGTGGGAAAATAATTTACTATTTTATACACTTTAAAGGTTTAGTACATTTATTGAAATAGTTTTATTAGCATGCATATGTTTTTATATTTTTCAAATATGAACTTCTTTTTATGATGTATTTTCTTAAAAACTTGAAAAAAATTTACAGTGAGATTAAAATTTATTTTATAATTGTTCTATTCACCATAATTTATCGAAATATTTGAAAATTTAAATACATGCAAGTTTTCATATAAATACGATAAAACATCGTGTTATGCTTGTTTAAAATAGCCTATATTATCTTAATAGCAATATGAAAAATATAGTATGCGAGAAAAAATTATTCTGCTTAAGTACCGAAATATCACATCTTCTGAAAGGCGACAATATTTTAAATCAGCGTTTCACAAATTTTTTGGTCCGCGGCCGGTATTTTTTTCTCTGAAAACTTTTCGAAGAGAGTGGTATTTTTTAATAAAAAACTTTTAATATGTATTAAAAAATACTTCATAAGTAATATAAGTAATATAATTATTATAAATAATAGAAGTTAGTTATGTAATTTGTATCGGAAGCCATATACGAGGGTTGTAAATTAAATAGTGGCAACTTAACCTTCAAACTCGCAGAAGGTCGGGCATGCGCAAATAGAATATGGGCGCGGTGAGGTGGCACTGTTCTCGATGTGTAAAGTGCAAAAAACAGTCGATCTGCTAAGAAGGGTAGTTGTTGTGTGGCGTTAAAGAGAGGAGTTTCGTTTCCATCGCTCTAAAGCATGTTTGTTGTGTCAAATCCACAGTCTCATTCCGACCCGAACGAAACGCTTAAACCCATCGTGCTACTGTCCTATACGGTAAAGCATTTGTGCCACAGGCTTCCACTAATCCTCGATGCATTCTGTTGCATTTTTGCCACTGGTAACTTCGATTTTAAGCCAACTTTTGAAAACATGCTTTAGAGCGATGGAAACGAAACTCCTCACTTTAACGCCACACAACAACTACCCTTCTTAGCAGATCGACTGTTTTTTGCACTCTACACATCGACAACAGCGCCACCTCACCGCTCCCATATCCTATTTACGCATGCCCGCCCTTCTGCGAGTTTCAAGGTTAAGTTGTCACTATTTAATTTACAACCCTCGTAATTGCTAAAAATTGTCAATAAATTTACAATTATATTTGACATAATCATTTAACTCGTGCACTAGTGAGTAATAGTATGCAATACAGAATTTACTTCTGACTGAAATACATAGTATAAAAAATTAGCGTCTAGAAAGCTCAACATCATAAAATGACAATTTTTAAAACACTTTGAAGGGCATTGGGATAATATTATATTGCATCGACATTTTAAATTCCCAACTACAATTCTCGCCCCGGAAATATTTTTTAAAATGTTACTTTTATAACTTAGAGGAAATATTTAATTTATTTTTTCTCTTCTAACATTATTTGTATTGTGGCTTTTGATTTTAAAGGAACAAAATTACATTGCGCTTTAAAGGGTTAAAGCGCATACGCACGAAGCAAGCATGGGAGGACACATGCTCCACCCTCATTTGACGATCGCGTCATTTAGATACCTGGGCCAAATTTTGTTTAATGCATTATTGTATTATTGACATCCATTCTCTCATGTGAGCATTTTGTCTAGCTAAAAAAAAAAAAAAAAAAAAAAAAAAAAATGTTGGCAGGACAAGTGACAATTGTGAGTACTTCATTGCTGCCATTATCCAAAGATAAAACTATAGATTCTTGATAGTAAAATCTATGCATTAATCTTAAAAAAAAAAAAAAAAAAAAAAGTTGTAAATTTTTTTATTATACTTTATAAGTGAGATTTATTTATTTTATTATTTATTTTTATGCGAACAAAAAGAAACTTCCGAGGACCAGTCAGATGTGGTCTGCCGACCTAGAATTAAATACTCGCTGTTTTAAAGGAACATGAAATTAAGTATTTGTGATATAAATTCATTATAGAATGTTTACTTTGAATAACTTTGTCATTCAGCATCTTTTATTTGGAAAAAAAGTTAAAATTATTGAATATTACCATACTTATGTTATTATCCACAGGAAAAGTTTCGCAAAAGTATGTTCGTACTGCAGTGAAATCTCTTATAAGGGGCACCTCCGAAGAAGAAGGGGCACTTTCTCTGTCCCCAGCACTTTTAAATTGGGACCTTTATCTGTGACTAAGGGACACTCTAATTAAGAGACATCCAAAAATTACAAAATAAAAATTTTGTGAGATTAGCGACAATTTTCAAACGAGTTAAAGAAAGTTTTGTAATAAAGTAAACATAAAAGACTGAAAAAAAATGTTCGTACTACAGTGAAATCTCTTGTAAGGGACACCTCCTAAGAAGGAACACTTCTTTTTAAGGGACACTTTCTCTGTCCCCAGTACTTTTAAATTGGGACCTTTATCTGTGGCTAAGGGACACTCTAATTAAGAGACATCCAAAAATTACAAAGTAAAAATTTTGTGAGATTAGCGACAATTTTCAAACAAGTTAAAGAAGGTTTTGTAATAAAGTAAACATAAAAGACTGAAAAAAAAATGTTCGTACTACAGTGAAATCTCTTGTAAGGGACACCTCCTAAGAAGGGACACTTCTTTTTAAGGGACACTTTCTCTATCCCCAGTACTTTTAAATTGGGACTTTTATCTGTGGCTAAGGGACACTCTAATTAAAAGACATCCAAAAATTTTGTGAGATTAGCGATAATTTTCGAACGAGTTAAAGAAGGTTTTGTAATAAAGTAAACATAAAAGAGTGAAATTTATTATGTCTTTTTTTTTTTTTTTTTTTTTTTTTTCAATTTTTAAAGAATATATTTAAGTGTAGTAAAGGGAACAAACTGTGGAATTAGTGTTCTTCCCATCAAATGAGACTTCTCCACTACTACAAATTTTAGATCATTGAATAATCTGGAGCTTCAAGATTAACTACATCAAAATATTTCTGCAACATGTAATTTTACAAGCTACATCTGAAGACAGTGATAAACTTTCACATGTTTCAATGTTCTGAATGGAATCCGGTGGATCTCACGGCTGTTAAATTTGTATACCAATCTTGTGTTTAGAAAAACCTAACTTACTAAATGGTTTCAAAAAAACAAGTTTGAAACACCAGTATTTCTATATTTAATTAAAGCATTTATTATACTTATTATATTATTTATAAAGCAGAGGACGGAAAGTGTGATGTCAAAACCTAATAAGAGACCTTAAAATACACTTCACAGCTAAAAGAATTCATGGTAAATGGTTGTGAGTATGAATGTCTTAAAATGATAAGTGAGTTTAATATTCTTTTGGGAAAAAAGTCCTTGTAAACAAACCCTTATTACGGATTATTTCAAATACATTTTCCTAAGTATAAACAATATTTTTCTCTTTTTCCTTTATAATTATAATCATTTCATTAATTGAAAAATTTATTTATTACGAAAGAAACATATATATACATAATGAGGATTATTTTACGCAGCATTCTGAGTCTATAAAGTTTGTTTTTACTTGCATTTCTATTTAAATTAATTTTCTTAAGGACAAATTGACTTACGTACCATGTATACTAATATTCTTACCCCTGGAGAAAGGACATTTTTTTTTTTTTTTTTTTTTTTTTTTTTTTTAATGGGACAAAATGTTCGGTGTCTTCTGTGTCCCTTATTCGGAGATACTACTGTAATAGAAAATATTTAACGTACATCAAACACGATTTTTTTTAAGGTTGGGGGAGGAGGAAGTTAATACTAACGTTGCAAAATAGTTTCAGAATTATCCATTTTATATGCTTAACTATATACATCCCAAAGCAATGAGTTCATTCTATGTGTTTAAAAAAAAACAATGCATGTCTACATTTTGCTTTAATATAAATATATATGTGTATTATCAGACATAAATTTCCATATGAAAAAAAAAAAATTAATTACATTATTTAAAAAACACCTCATAAGATGTATTTCAAGATTTTATGCATTACAATTTAAACACAAATAACTGCAAGTAATGTTAATATGATTTATTTAAAAATTTTCGTGTTGTTAGTAAATTCACGGTCTCTCTCTCTCTCTCTCTCTCTCTCTCTCTCTCTCTCTCTCTTTATTATTATTATTATTATTAATATTATCATTATTGAAATTGATGCTTATTTATAAAATTTACGAAATAACGATAAAAACCTTACAAAATCATTATTATAATTAAAACAAATCGCCAGTTTTCATTTAACACTATTTTTTTTTTTTTTTTTTTTTTTTTAAGTTTAAATATACATTAAAATAACAACATGATCCGATGCGGGGAAAACAACAACAAAAAGATGGCAGTAAACAAATTCCGAAAGAAGAGCGCGATTTCTTTTAATCTATCTTCGGAAATGGATGGCAACATAACAAAAATAGTGAATACTCCAAATTCTATAGCTTTTCTATCTCTCTTCATTTGATTGATTGGATGATGGATAAAAGGTTCCGTGTTATCTCGTTCATTTCTTTTTCTTGGGGTGTAATGGATAACATAAATCTCTCCTAAGCTTTCTAGGATAGTTAAAGAAGACATCAGATGTTTTTGTAATGAAGAAAACTTGCCAGTAATTCTCTGGAACTTCTGCTTCGTATAAATATATGAAAATATATTTTAAGATCTTAAAAAAATAAACATCAACTTTTAAAATGTGTACCTATTATAAATAAACAATTTTATGCACAAATGAACATTTATTTTTAAATAAAATCTGTTCTTAAATTATCTTACTGAATAATTATTTTTCTTAACAGAAACAGAGAAGATAAACTTAAATCCTTCTACATCTGTTTGAGTTAGTTAAGAGGGTCACATTAAATGTTGCTAAAAAAAAAAAAAAAAAGTACATAAGAGTAGATGATGGACATAACTCTAATAAATGTAAATAAGGACAATAATAATAATAATAATAATAATAAAAAATCAACGTTATTTGAAAATCTCATTTACTATCAAAAAAATGTATTTAATGTTATATAAGTTAAATATTAAAGACGCGGGATATTTCTGTCTTGAAAATTTTTAACAATTCTTCATTTTCTTAGAGAATATTTCCTTTTCTTAACAGAAACAGAGAGTATAAACTAAATCCTTCTAAATCTATCTGACTTAGTTAAGAGGGACACATTATATGTTGCTGAAATTAAAAAAATGGTTTTTCTCAAAATTCTGCTCTTCTGAACTTCTTACATGCATAAGAATATATTTAAAAAAATAGCTTTCACTTTTTTTTTTTTTTTTTTCAAGCGCAAATGATGGACACAAGTCTAATAAATGTAAATAAAGACAAATAATGAAAAGCAAATTCTTATTTTAAAATCTTATTTAGATAAATATATATATATTCAATATTATATATGATCAATATTAAAGACGCGAGCCCATTTCTATAATGAAGAGTTTCGGCTTTCGAATCCACTGGGGACAAAACAGCTGCCTAATAGTTTTTGCTCTATAGACGAAAAGTACCGTCTTCACATGCAGGTTCCGCACGTTGATCTAACCATATGGAATTTTTTGTATTTTTCTTCTATACTCATGTGGATACGTTATATAACCGTTTAGAAGTAGCTATCACGGTAGGTATCCCACCCGGATCTAGCTTCCTAGAGTAGCTATTCGGCATTAAACCCTACACTACCCAAAACAGCAACCAATCCGCTGATGCTGTTATAGCGTGCTTATGAACATTTAAAATATTTTAATAAAAGTGGAAAATTTTCAGGTATTAAAAATTGTGTATGTCATATAAAATCCCAACATAGAAATATAAATTTAAATATTGGATTAGTTATATCATTATTAAAATTGTAATCTTTATTTAGTTATTATTATTTTTTTTATATTATGTTAATATAACAAATCAAAATAAATGTAACTTTATTCATTTGGAAAACTCAAAAATTATTAGATAGTGCAAAATAGACATTTTAATTATATTTTCATAATAATAACAATAATAACAAATAAATAAATAAATAAATAAAAATAGAATTTTGAGATTTTTTTGGAATTAACAAAGTTTATAGATTATGGAAAAGATAAACCTTGTAAACAAACAGTACATATTTCGAAACACGCAAACAATTACTTTGAATCTATGTTATCAAACATATCCTTTAAATAATGGCTAAAGTTTAGGCTCGATTTCAGGATAAAAGCGGTAAAGTATAAAACCTGTAAAGAAGTGTGAAGATTAAAATAATAATAATAAAAATTATACAGACACGACATTATTTCATTATTTAAAACATGAAAATCTGACATTGACAGATTTTAATTTAGTGCCAGAGGCCTACTGCTAAACTTGTTAATATCGACAAATTCTTCTTTAGTTAATTCGTGACGATCTAAATTCCATGATAAAGTTTTCATTAAATCAAACCAATGTGTTTCAGCTGCAGATACTGTAACAAATAACGTTGGAAGTCCAAACTGTCTTATAGCCGCAAAACAACGTTTTTTCTCTTCCTCCCAATGAGGGGGAGGTGTGCCTTGGGGGGGGGACTCATGTCAAAGGTGTGCCTTGGGGGGGACTCATGTCAAAGTTGGGCCTGGGGGGGACTCATGTCAAAGTTGTGCCTTGGGGGGACTTTATTCAATAAATCCCCATTCAATAAACCGACTGAAATAGGCCCTTAGCACTATTAAGATTGACGTATAAAAATTCGACAACGCTGTACCGACTGAAATAGGCCTCTAGCACTAATAATAATAATAATAATAATAATAATAATAATAATATAATAAATTGATTACTACTTAGTTAAAAATTGCCACCCTGCTGTATATATAGTCAGAAAAACTGCAATTGTGTACTTTTATTTATTTGTTTATTTATTTATTTTTTAATGCGTTTAGGAATGTGAATTCAACGTTCTTCTCCGCTTTACGACATTTATAAGCATCATTAAAAATAAATAAATAAATAAAAACAAATAAATAAAAACTTTTCATTATATTAGAGCCCCTTAAATAAAATATATAGCCGACGCATCGCCGCCATTTTGTTGCCTCAGATGAGGGCAGCATGCCTGCTTGGCGTCCGATTTTAAGAAATCTTGATCTGAAGCTACGATCGGTCAAGACGGTCAAGGGCAATAAGCAACAAGTATAATATCCCTAACAACACATTTATCCACAGTATATTCTTGGTATGTTTTTACATCCTCAGGATATTATGTAGATGTACTGGGGATAAGATGTGTTGTTAGGACTATTTCTGACTGTTTCAAATACAAATCATAACTTTTTGACCAAAAAAAAAAAAAAAAAAGCTAATTGTTTAAAAGTGGAAAATCTTTATTTATTTACTTACTTTTTCTGCTATTTCTAGCACATACTATTCATTAAAAAAAAAAAAAAAAAAAAAAAAAAAAAAAGAACCTTAAAATAAATGTAATTACTATACGGGAATGAAACAACTTTGGCGACGTATCAAAAGGTCTTCTTTAATTAATTTATGGTTATTAACATAAATATTATGATTAAAATAGCACATTCATTGTATTTTCACATTTGAACATGTGAGAAACACAGAGAAAAGTATAAGTAAATAAAAGTTATATTGTTTTATTCTTCCTAAATTATCTTATGGAAATCTGAACATTTTATGTTCTTTTCTTGAGTTTTTATAGAAATTTATCACTATATAATCCCTCATATGATAATTTACCGAGCTAAAATTATGAAAATGATTAAACATGTAATTCCAAAGTAATACAAGCCGATAGAAATAACGGCTGCCGTTTGTTTATCTACGGAAAACGCTGGGTACATGTGGCAACCCTAAGGCAACAAAATGTCTGATGCGTACTGATTTAGGTACATAAATCGTAATTTAGTGCTTTTCACTTTTAGTACATATTTTTTCCAAATTACTTTTTTGGACTAATTTAATTTCATTCAATCCTGAATTCATTTCTCTACCCAGTCAGAAAACACACACACACACATATATATATATATATGTATATATATATATATATATGTATATATATATGTATGTATGTATATATATATATATATATATATATATATATATATATATATATGTATGTGTGTGTGAGAGAGAGTATGTATGTGTAGTGTAACCACGTTTTCTAAAACTATCACTAAGGACCAGTCCAAATTCTTAGACGGGTGCCAAATTGACCGAAAGGTTTGAATTTAGAAAACATCCAGTCATTCGGCTCTGTCTTATATTTTCTCTCTGTCACCACTATTTTAACACTGGACTTGTTGTTGAGTCAGCACTTGCGCAAAAGCTTCGGTGGTTTCAAGAAATATGGCTGAAGAACATGTACGTATGTAAATTGTTTTTATTGTTTTTGTCTATCTTCTATTTATTATTATTATTATTATTATTTAATTCAAGTCACACCAATAACTTTAAATCTTTTTTTTTCTCTTGCATATTACCCTTTTACGACCTTCTATCCTGTTAAAAGCCGTTAGAAATTTAACTATTCGTCAGAAAATGATTATACTTGCTAAGTTTGAAATTTTCACATTCAGAGAGAAATGCTTACTTTTTGGTTAAGCAAGCATATTCTACATTTTTAACTTTGATACGGCTTTAGAAATTCATCGATAATACAGCTGTATTCTTGCTTCATATGACCACACTGTATGTAGCTAACAGAGATAGAGCAAAGACGAGTATACATCTAATGTATCTTCTTTCATCTATAATTTTCGCTTTATCACACATTTCTCTATGCCACATCCTTCTTATTATCCATTTCAATAGCTTTTTCACCTTTCCTATCGTCATTTTTTATAGTCCTTTTTTATCTTCATTTTTCCTGAAGATTGCATCCAATGTTGATTTATATGTTTTAATATATCTATATATATAAAAGAAGACTTCCTGAGGGGGTGATCTATCAACGCCCAGACCAAACCCCTGGACCTAGAAGCATGAAATTTTGTGACAATGTTCGTTCTATGACGTAGGCATCCACTAAGAAGCGATTTTACAAAATTCGCCCCCCAAGGGGGAGAGGGGGGGGGACAAAACGTGATTTCACAAAATCCTTCATATCTCAAACAAAAAAACAGATATCCGTAAAATTTTTGCTTTAAAATATAGCTATCACAAATGTCTAAAAATCAATTTCTGGAATTTTCAAAATTCGGTCCCCAAGGGGGACGGGGGGGCAAAACGTGATTTCACATGCGTAAAACGTGATTTTGCATAATCCTACATAATCTCAAACAAAAAAACAGATATCCGTAAAATTTTTGCTTTAAAATATAGCTAACACAAATGTCTAAAAACTAATTTCTGGAATTTTCAAAATTCGGTCCCCAAGGGGGACGGGGGGGCAAAACGTGATTTCACATGCGTAAAACGTGATTTTGCATAATCCTATATATCTCAAACAAAAAAATAGATACACGTGAAATTTTTGCTCGAAAATATAGCTAATAAAAATATCTAAAAACCAATTTCTGGAATTTTAGAAATTCAGCCCCCAGGTGGGGCAACAAGGGTATGGGGCAAAAACAAATGGAAATACAGTTAGGCCGTTCAAAATTGGTACAGACAGGTTTTAAAGGCCTGCAAGTCGAATGGGGATATTTTAAAAAGTGTTACGTTATTAGGAGAGGCGTGAAGGGGGGAGGGTGAGGGGGGGGCAAAAAAATAAAAATAGTGTTATCGTTCAAAATTGGTATATAGAGGTTATCGATACTTACAAATCGATTGCGGATATTTTCGAATTTTTAAAATTATTAGGAGGGGCGGGAAGGATGGTGGGACGGTAAGGGGGGGGGGAAAAAAACAAAAATAGAGTTAGATCGTTCAAAAATGGTATATAGAGGTTTTCGATACTTACAAATCGATTGCGGATATTTTCGAATATGTAAAATTATTAGGAGGGGCGGGAAGGGGGGGCTACGGGGCAAAAACTAATAGAAATACAGTTAGGCCGTTCAAAATTGGTACAGATAGGTTTTAGAGGCCTGCAAGTCGAAAGGGAGGGGGCGGTGAGGCAAAAAAAATAAAATAGAGTTAGATCATTCAAAATCAGTAGATAGAGGTTTTCGATACCTACAAATCGATTGCGGATATTTTCGAAATTTTAAAATTATTGGGAGGGGCGGGAAGGGGTGAGCGGTGGGGCAAAAAAATAAAAATAGAGATAGATCGTTCAAAACTGGTTCTTAGAGGTTTTTGATACTTACAAATCGGTTGCGGATATTTTCGAATTTGTAAAATTATTGGGATAGACGGTAGGGGGGGGGCGAAGGGGAAAAATAATAGAAATAAGAGTTAGAGCATTTTGGGAATTTTTTCCGAAGGCAGTGAGAACCCGGTGCGACATTTTTCCTAATCAGATTTTGTTTCTCTTTTTTTTTCACTTGATAAAAATTAATGCAATTTTGAGAATTCATTATAGTGATTCATTTAAAAGATTCATTCATTTATACGTACGCATGCGTACGTATAAATCATAGAACGTAAACAAACAAAAGCTTTGGCGACAATGGTTGGCTGGGTTTGCCAAGCAGCGCCATTTACTATATTATCTCGAGAAATACCATGAATGCAAATAGTCAGAAAAATTGTTTCTAATGAGCAATAAAAATATTATTTAAGTAATAAATAAGTAATTAAAGTGTACGATCTTTCATAAAATGCCTAATTTTTAGCACATGAGTTACTACCATAGCCTTCGTCGGATAGTTGAAAGAAAAATAACAAATATTATGTATTGAAACATCTATATAATATTTCTCTAACGTGGACCAGTTTCAATTATTTTTTGTCGAAACGATACGATAGTGGTGTAATTAATAAAATACGCAAGGATAAGAAATATTATTTATACATGGGCAATATTTAAGTACGCGGACTGAACTCAATGAACTAATAAGAGAGAAAATGACAACATTTGCCTGATGAGATTATTTTACCGAAAAATGCATTTTTAACAGTTGCTTCTTCAGAATCTTTGCAAACGTCATTTTAAACCTAGCAATACTTTAAAGATATATACAGAATATGAACTTTTGTGTCATAAATTGACTATAAAATACAATCATATAAAATATAATTAAAATAGGAATTAGTTTATTTTTGTTTTTATTATTTTTTTTACCCCAAAAAATATACCAAAATCAATAAAAAATCATCGCCAACATGGCGGCAAAAATTTAAAATGTGTCGTGGGAGTCCTATATTAAAACTGTACTGCCTGTGGAAATTGGGTATGAAAATTGGGTCGTGAACCATGAATTTTACTTGGAAACCTTTATTTGAATGATTTTGGTTTCACTATTGCACAATATTTATGTGGTTTTAATAATCATTTGGCTTCTGGTAAATTAAAATTTTCATTAGGTGGTGAAATTGGTAAAACATTTATGAGTTTCAATTTTTAAAGGTAAATAAGAAAAGAAATAAAGTGCGAATATTTCGCACAGATTTGCTAGTATATACATATTATAATACACTCCTGCCAATAATAAATAAGAATTTAATTAACCACTAACCCGTTAGTAATCGCTAGTTGGTCGATTTGCCGCCCTTTACTGTTCAGTGTTGCTACATTGCGCGACATTTTTATTCAATAGCCACCAAAAATTTTTAGAAGTGGCATTTGATATACATAATCGACGATTATTCGAGTCGATTCGCCTTTTATGTATATCAAATGCCACTTTAAAAAAATTTTGGTGGCTATTGAATAAAAAAGTCGCGACAATGAAGGGATGGGCGGCGAATCGACCAGCTAGCGACTACTAATGGGTTAAAATGCATATATACAACTTTTTTTTAATGCCTCTCAATAAATTTCGTATTCATTTTAGGTAAGAGTTAAAATCAATATTTGTTTCAGATTTTTTATGAAAAAATTTAATAGCGTTTTTTAATAAACTATTTTAAATTATTAGCATTTAAATTTCAAGTGTTTTGAAATACATGTTAAAAATAAATACATAAAAATTAAATAACAATACATATATATATATATATATTTCCAAAAATGCAATACTAAACTAAAAAATAAGAAAAATATGAAAACTTCTAAACTATGGAAATTGTTCAGCGAAAACTTTCAAATTCGCATGGAATAATTTTCAAAAGCTTATGAAATTCCATTTCTCGCGTTCGGCTTATAAAGTATGTGAGAAATCCAAACTCCAGTTCTTTAATGATTGCATTTCAGCATATGTTACCTGTTTAATTTATTGACTTACAAGACTTTGTTAAAGATTTCTCTCTACGGAATATAGTCAATGTTAAGTCAACCGTTGTAAACTTCAAACTAACTGTTAATTGTGTTTTCGCCGTCTTTGCATAATGATATTTCACCTATTTGCATACTTAACTAGTAATCATAAAACATTGAAAAGTATATGTGTTTGCAAATAATTTCAAACGAAATCGAACAAGAATATTCATTTAATCAAGTTAACAAATATATTTAATGTATATTTAATGTTTATATCTAATATTTATCACCAAGAGAAAAGCAGTACCACCTATTTTAAGAGCTGAGGAAGTAAATGTATCTTGAAGAAGATAGGTGAC
Source organism: Salticus scenicus (assembly GCA_963930645.1). Classification (NCBI taxonomy): domain Eukaryota; kingdom Metazoa; phylum Arthropoda; class Arachnida; order Araneae; family Salticidae; genus Salticus; species Salticus scenicus. The sequence continues at coordinate 253,060,227 of OZ005656.1, read as the reverse complement.
GGGTTCGAGTTTTCTGTGGGTTTCTTAAGAACTGACATAAATACGGCTTAACTTCTACTAGGAAGATCATCAATGATTATATCTTATTTAGACTTACGTCCTTTGAGTAGGCATTTGGCCTTAATCCAGCCCTTAATCCAACACGCATAAATGTCCAATATACACTGTCGGTAACAAAAGTGTCCGAACATTAGCAAAAATTCCTATGTAAAAAAAGTACACTTCATACGGTTATGTTAAATAAAACCTTGTCAAATCCTGTTATTAGTCAGTGTAAGAACATGATTCGACAAGTATTTATTTAACAAAACAGCATTAAGTGTACTTATTTTACATAGGAATTTTTGCTAGCGTTCGGATACTTTTGTTACCGACTGCACGTGTATGGTGGTTTCTAGTCCAAACTAATGTATACAAAACCATTAATTTTTGTTTATGTGTTCAGGCCGTCAACCTACCGAAGAAAGGAATATATTCTACCTATGAATAATCAAAAGTGTGATGACATGCCTCTAGACTAAATTGATAGGCCTTCCCCGTTACGCAGGTCGTCACCAATAATCTACTAGTTAGCTCTAGTAAAGCAGTAATACAATACAAGAAGTTATAGATTAAGAGAGGCATATTATTGCAACAATCGCAGCTATCGTAGATCACAAGTCCGATCGTACACTCTGCAGCAAAAGTATCCGAGCACTAGCAATAATCCCTGTCTAAAAAATATACACTTAATACTGCTTTCATAAATAAATCCTTGTCGAATCATGTTCTTAGACAGACTGAGAACATGAATAAACAAGGATTTATTTAACAAAACAGCATTAACTCTACCTTTTTAAGACGGGGATTATTGCTCGTGCTCCGATACTTTTGCTGCGGAGTGTACGATCCGACGCGATCTACAATAATAGCAGGAGACTTGGCGTTGGAATATTAAAACAGGAATAAACTACTACGTCAGAAACGCCAAAGAAAAATTATTGAGGTGCATACAGCTGTTTCGGTAGCCTAAAGCGTACCGTCATCAGTGCAAAAAAATAATTCTGAATAAATCAAATCTCAGCCCTGCAGAAAAAAACGCCTTGAAGGAATTAAAATCTAATGAAAATATCATCATTACTAAAGCTGATAAAGGTGGTCAGATTGTTATATTGGATAAAAAACAATACATCGAAAGTGTTACCGAACTAATTAATGATGGCCCATACATTCCTCTGCCCCGTGACCCATCTCCTCAAGAATTAAATAAAATTAAATCTGCTATAAAATCTTGCCCCTTATTATTGAACTCGACTAAATCCCATCTTATCCCTTCTATTGCTAATTGTGCCAGATTTTATGCTTTACCAAAAGTTCACAAACCCAATATTCCATTTCGTCCAATAGTCTCTAATATCGGTACTGCTTCCTATAATCTAGCTAAATTTCTCACCACAATTTTTGCTCCACTTCTTGCTGCTAATAGTTATACTGTTAAGAATTCCATAAATTTTGCAAAAAATATTCAAAATTGCCCTCACACTAATCTCACTATGGTTTCTTTTGATGTAAAATCTCTTTTCACTAATGTTCCAATAAGTGCCGCCCTCTGTTGTCTCGAAAATAGATTAAAAGAGTTTCATTTCACCTCTTTCGAAATACAAGAATTAATTTCTCTTACCCGCATTTGTTTATCACAAACCACTTTTTCTTTCCAAAATAAATTCTATCGTCAGTCTGAAGGTTTAGCCATGGGTTCCCCTCTCTCCCCAATTCTCGCAGACATTTACATGCACTATTTCGAAAGCAAGCTTTTTAAGAAAATATCTTTTCCTTTTTGGACCCGTTATGTTGACGACACCTTCACGCTTATTGACATATCTCTTCACAATATTGACCATGTCTTAGAAACCTTAAATTCAATTGACAGTAATATCCAGTTTACATATGAAATAGAAAATAATGGCTCCCTTCCATTTCTTGACACCCTCGTCTCTCGCACTGTAAATGGATTTTCAACCACTGTCTATCGTAAAAATTTTGCAGTCTCCCTTCCTCCCCATGCGCGTTCATGTCACCCACCTAACCAAAAAATGGCTGCTTTCTATACTTTTGTAAACCGTGCCCTTAATATTTGTTCAAATCCTATTTTATTGAAATCTGAAATTAAATACCTGAAAGCCATCGCAATTGACAGAGGTTATGACCCTTCCATTATAGACAAAGCTATCCAAAAATTACAACTCCCTCGTATTTCGTCTACTAAATCAGTCACTTCTAATATCAGTATTGTTTTACCCTATTTTTCTAAAACCAGTCAAACCATAGCTAAAATTCTCAAACAATATGATTTTAAAATAATATTTTCGCCTTCCAATAAACTCACCTTTTCTCAGTTAAAAGATCCTATTGATATGCATAATTCTTGGGGCATTTATAGTATATCCTGTCAGTGTGGTTTATCATATATTGGCCAAACTAAACGCAGTCTTAAATTTCGTCTAAAAGAACATATGAATTACGTCCGCAAACAAGAAACCAATAAATCGGCTATTTCTAAACATTGCTGGGAGGAAAATCATAATTTTAAATTTAATTCAGCTAAAATAATTTGCAGACCTAAATCCATTCATGAACTCGATTTCTTTGAAGCTTTTCATATTTATAAAAATTTTAAAAACCTTGTAAATTGTGATTTCGCTGTTCCCTATTTGTCTGATTGTTGGAAATTTTACATTCAGTCCACATTTCCTTAATTTTTCTACTGTTTACACAGCTACACATTCCTTAATTTCTATTGGCCACACTCCCCACCTCTTCCGTAATCCTATTGGTTGAACTAAATCCGGTCCCTCTCCTATATATACGAGTACTTCTCCAGATTCAGAATTATTTTTTTGCACTGATGACGGTACGCTTTAGGCTACCGAAACAGCTGTATGCACCTCAATAATTTTTCTTTGGCGTTTCTGACGTAGTAGTTTATTCCTGTTTTAAGCGATCTACAATAGCTGCGATTGTTACAATAGTATGCCAGCCCCTAAGGCCAGCTTACCTCAAATAATTAAATATATATATATAAATTAATATTCCTCGAATATAATATAGAATTTTACCAGCAAAAAGATATATCATATAAATCATCTGTAAAAAATTTATATATTTTAATAATTAACCGGCGGTAAAACGTTTTCAAAATTTTGTCTTAAAGAATTCATGCTGCCAAATTATTGCGATAAATAACCGAAAAATTCAGAAATATTTTTTTAAAGCTCACATAAAAATAATTAATTTCTTTTTATACATCTATATGTAATTAATTATCTTTAAAAAATACTACATTAAAGGCATTTAAATCAAAAAAAAAAAAAAAAAAAAAAAAAAAAACTAAATCAATTGAATTTTGATTGGAACTAAAATATAGTACACTGTATGCAATATGCGAGAACATAAACTCATTAAAATGATCAACAAATCCTCTCAATGCGTTATATAAATTTAAATTTCTCTATCTAGAATCCAAAATACACTGCTCGGCATGAAAATTGCCCCCAACAGCATTGTTGCAAATTCTTATGTAAAATGACCTCCTGAATCCGAATATGTCAGCCATTTTGCCCTATCACCCACCGTTTTTGTGGAAGTCCCCCTATTTTTACCACTTTTCGGTAAATTTATGGCTATAAATTTCATGTACTGTGGTGAAAAAAAAAATATTGTAACTGTTAAAAATTTCCTGAGGGCCTAAAGAGGTGAAATATTCTATAGCACAAACATTTGCAGCAAAGTGAAGATTTGGGGGGATTTGCCACTGAAATTATAAGATACATTTATTATATTGTATTAATCAATTATTATTATCACTTATTGTACTTTTTTTTAAAAGTTAAAATAATTCTTTTCCATTCTCCAAATCAAGTTCATGGCCATAAAATTACCGAAGAGTGATAAAAAGTGGGGGAGGAGGTGAGGTCCCGAGAAAACAACGGTGATGGGGCAAAATGGAGGTCATATTCGTTTTTAGGAGGTTATTTTACATAAGAATCAGCAGGAATGGTATCAGTGCTCGAAATTTCTTTCTTTCTTTCTTTCTTTTTTTTTTTTTTTTGCATTATCAAATATATTTTATAAGGTAAAAATGAGGTATCTAATAAAACGAAATTCATTCTGCTATTTAAAAGAAAACGTATAAGGGATTCTTAAATTAAATAAATCATTTTTTACATTGTATCTTTGAACATTCTTTAAACAAATATTAAAAAGTTTTTTTTTTTCCCTCTTTTCGAAAAAACACGCATAATTTTACTAACAAATTTTATTACAAATCAAAAAATAATATTTCATTTCTTTTTAAAATATGATTACTGTTATAATATAAAGCATTTAACGCAATAATTAACATTATACTTTGGAAAAAATGTAGCATTTTTGAAATTATAAATTTTATATTTCCTTCAGATAATTGTGGATTATAAAATACATACACACACTAAAAATCATATATTTTAAAACAATTTTTACGTGTTTGGAGTTCGTGCATTGTCCGTGAATAAATGACAAGCCTTGCAGAAGTTAGATATTTATCCACAGAATATTCTTGAGTATTAGAAGTCTGTTAACCATGAATTTCAGATTCAACAGAAAACACAGCTTAAATAATAACGAACAACATAAACATCCCAACATGAACTGTATCATAAGCATATAACAGAGCAGAGGCAACGTTAGAGAGCAAACAGCTAATATCGAACAACATAAACATGTCAGTATGAACTGTATCATAAGCATATCACACAACAGAGGCAAAGTTTGAGAGCGAATAGCGAACAACATAAACATCGCAGTATGAACTACATTATAAGCATATTACACAGCAGGGGCAAAGCTAGAGAGCGAATACCGAACAACATAAACATCATAGTATGAACTGTATCATAAACATATCTCACAGCAGAGACAAAATTAGAGAGCGAGCTCTTAATACTTCAATCCCTCAGCTTCAACTGAACTCATCGTAGCTGAAATGTGATCCTATTTATAGCCTCATATATTTCCTAAACATTCTGGTTATTTCGTGAAATATTCGTTTTAGAGCTGCATATAATCAAAGTATCGATAATAAGGAATTTTTTGCCAACGTCATCAGAAATGTCGCCAAAGGATGATACAGTCGGCATCATAATTATTGAAGCACTACCAATTATTCCTTCTTGATAAGCACCTAATACTGTATTGTGAAGTAAATATTTGTCAACTCATGACCTTAGTCTTATACTGTTTATAAAAAAGTAAGTTGGTGATAAAAATTAATGACCAAACTAATATATGTATATATATATATATATATATATATATATATGGGAAGTGTGGATGCGTAGTTTTCCTGCCGACAGTATACTCGACAACCTGATACCAAATTTGACGCGAAAGCCATTTTGCCTTGTGAAGCATTTCTAACGGGTTTTAAAAGGGGAACGTACTATTTTATTGCGACTACAAGGCAAAAACGCTGAAAATTAATATTTTATAATTCATCCTTTTTGTTTTAAATTACATAAAAAATAACTATTATTTACAAATTCGTAATTATGTACTTTAAAATATATTTTATACATCAGAAAAAAATATAATTTGAATAAATGTTAAATATAGAAGTTGTAACGCAATTTGGCTGTGGTTGCGCACCAGAGCAGCAACTATTACCCTTTTTGTATAGATAATAAATAATTTTCTGTAAAAAATGTTTATTTTTAATTTTTAATAGTTTAATGTTACCTCATATAAATAATTTTTCTATTGTTGGAGGCTTTTCGAACTAAATAAAATGCCACAAAAAAAACGGAAAATTCTCTTAATAATTATTTAAAAAAAATATTTTAAATTTGTAATAATATTAATGCTATTTACACTACGATTTATAATAGTATTGTGTGATAAAACCTCGAAATCATGTGATTAAATCATCACAAAAATATTATACGTGCTTTTCTACTGATTTAGGATTTCTTTCACATTTCAATAGGATTATTTATTTCATCATATAATCTTTTATGACTTTTGAATGCAATTAAAATATTTCTTTTTAGCTTCAGAGAATTTTTAAATTTCTCTTATAAATACGTTTAAAATATTTCAAATACAAATATTTCGAACCAATGCATTCTAAATATCTTAAGTACTATTTTATTTTTTATTTTATTTCTCTCTACATTTAGAAAGGCAGCTTTAGGTAAGCTATTGCATTTATTAAATTTTAAAGCAAAATATTTTCAGTAAAATTTATTTTTCGAGTAAAAAAAAACTGTCGGAAGTATTTGCAAAAAACAGAAAAATAAAGTAAGATAAATTATCTATTATGTACATGCATGAAGAATTCCGAAAGAAAATGTAGTGTTTTTAATTTGTTTTAAAATTTATGAATTTAGATTACGCTATTTCTTTATTAAAATATTCATCACTATATGTTGTTGATTTTTTTTTTTTTACTCTTGCATGATATATATTCTTACTTTTATTGTGAATTACTTTACTTTCAGTGTTAAAATAAATAAATTTTGCGTATCGTCGCTAAGCAACAAGTCAAAGTATTGAAATATTTTTTTTAATAATAAAGATTCGTCTTCTAAGTTTTCAAAAATAAATTTCGTACAGAAAATACGGTTAAAAATATAATGTAGTGGAAGGTAATAACTATTCTTTCTTTCTTTGTTTCTTTTCTTTTCTTTTTTTTTTTTTTTGGTTTCCATAGGTAGTCTTAACAACTTTCAACACGCATGAAATATAAGTGATAAAAATAAGTTATTTACTTTTATTCTTTTATTCTTCTTTATAAAAACTAGCGGGCTTCTCCTCGCTTCGTTGGTCGCTAAATTAAAATGATAAATAATAATAATAATAATAATAATAATAATAATAATAATATGTATATATATATATTGTTTTTCTTATATAACTTTATAAAAAAAAAAAAAAAAAAAAAAAAGCTAAAATGAACTGAAATCTGCTTAAACGTCGTTTTGCGTACCCGCTGACTACGGCAGGGCTTTTTACCACCTGCTCATCATCGGAATCAGGTTTCCACTGCCTGCAATTTTTTTTTTCCCGGGTACTTCAATTTGGGTACTTAACGATAACAGGAGGATCTCGTATTATTGAAGAACTACAATTGTAAAGAAGTATGTATTTCAACATCTATTAAATGTTTTAGTTTGAAATTTCCTTCTGACCAATATAATAAATAAAAGTAAAACTACATTTCCTTTTAAAATAAATTAAATAAATTAAAAATTAACTTTTAATTAAACTTAAATTTTAATAAGTTTAATACTTTGTACTATGTTAATTTTTTTTTGCAATAATAATAATAATAATAATAATAATAAAAACAATGATATAAAACAGCAATTAAAAAAAAGTTTTTTCTTTAAAGAAATTAACTAAATGAATGAAAAATAGAAAGGTGTTATATTATAAAAATTATACATAAACGCAATTTATTGAAAATTTATTTTTCCAACTGAGTGAAAATAATGCCTGGACCGGGAGTCGAATCGCAGATCTTTGACTAACAAGGTCAAGGCTCTACCAGTTGAGCTATCCAGGCCGGCAACAATGTCCAGGCCATCAATTTGTAGAGTCTTGACCTTGTTAGTCAAAGATCTGGGGTTCGACTCTCGGTCCAGGCATTATTTTCACTCAGTTGGAAAAATAAATTTTCAATAAATATGAATTTCTTCCCAATCTGTTGATTGTGTGATATTATTAAATGTATAATCACGATTGTTAAAAATATACATATAAGTACTTGTTTTATTTAAAAATCAATATATTTAATTTTTTTCTTTTGCATTATCATTTGTTTTCTGTATCTAGAAGAAATGAAACAAAAAATCATATCCGCCTTCAAACGAATAAATGAATTAAATAAACAATGAATAGTGTAATAGCTGTTGCTATAGAACGCAGGCACACAGACAGATACTTCTCTTTATTTATATAGATTTGTGAAAACTTATTAGGAAAAGAAAAATTACGTAAAAAATATGTAAAATTGTATGGAATGTACGATATTGTGTGTGCAAATTTCCCCTGGATTAAAATTCTTATTAGTAATGCATTTTAATAACTTGCTTTTTATGAAATGTTAGTTTATTAGCATTTAATTTTCGTAGAAGTGAACAGTGATGATATGCAAATTTAAGATATTTTGAAAATTATAATTTTTAATTTGTAGACTATGAACATCACCACAATAATAGGAATGTCAATAAATATTTTTATAAGGAACACCTCATTCAATTTTCATGTTCAGATGTATCTATTAAATACGTATTCACATATAAATAAAGGAAGGAAAAAAGTGTGTATGGGTCGAAAAATTCAGCTTGTGTTTAACTTTTGGAGAAATGGGTGTTTCCATATAATTTGCCCTAGAAGAAAATCTGCCTACAGTACTTACTAAAAATTTACTTGTGATGTCCTATAGAGGATTGCCTTAAACGATAATGAATCTTAAACATGATTTATCATTTACTTTCCTTCTCTAAGATAGCAAAAGATTTTCTTTTCTTTTCTTTTTTTTTTTTTTTTTTTTAATTAGTTTTGCGAAAAATTAAATTTATATCAGTTTAAAAAATATTACATGAATTGGATAACAAACATGACTCCTAAATTTTATATTCATATGCTCATTTGTTTTAATTTTTTGCGTAGAAATAAATAAATAAATAAATGTGTCACTAAATTTCAATTCTAGTATAATATTGTGTGACATTTTTGTATGCACAATTTTTTCCAACGTTAAAGTTTGAAAGTTTTTCCAACTAAATTTAATTTTAATTATACTTATTTATATTCTTATCCTTTTTCAAAGTATGCATTAATAAATTCCTATAAAGTAAAACTTCTGATATTTGTTGTTAAAATATGAATTTTCATACAACCTAATGAAGTAATGTTTTAAAGTTTTAGCATTTTATGTCAGTAGTAGCTTAAATAAAACCCCACTATACTGAATAAAGTGGTTTCTAAAGAATAAGCAAAATTGTATGAATTTTTAGTATGTCAGAAACTCAAAATAGTTCCGAAAACAAATATGCTCAAACTTGAAAATCCCTTTACTCATTCCTGAGTATAATATTGATGTGCTCAAAACCAGCATCGACTATCACAATATCCCAAACATATATTCTTATTAGCCAATTATTTAACACAACAGTATAAAACGACTACGAGCTATAGTTCTAAACATTTCAAAGAATAAAATTGGTTTTTGAACACATAATATGTGGAATATCTATTAAAAGGCTTCCTTTAGTTCTGCACATTTTTAATAAATTATGATTTGAATCTGAAAACATGCGATATATTATAAATGAGACAGTCGCATTTTCCTTTTTATTTTGTTTTACCCATAAGATAGAGAAAGTATTGTTTTAGGTTCAAATTTTCGAAAGTGAGTTTTTGTTATATTTACATGTTCTGAGGTCCTCTGAATACGAAAATCATGTTTTTAGCGAATGGGCTGTGTGTCTGTCTGTGTGTCTGTATGTCTATTATCAGCATACCTCAAGAACAAATTGTAGCAGAAATTCCAAACTCGGTATTCTAAATGTGTATGATATAGGGATGCTACACTAAGTTTTCGTTGGGATGAAGCAAATGGTTCGTGTACAGGGACTCCCAAGATAATTCAAATATATTACGTCTATGGGGGACATTGCAGGTAAGTAGAGTTTAATATCTATACACTGCACTAAACCAAATGTAACGAATACAGTAGAACCTCCATAAGTTGACCACCTAAGGGACTGCAACTAAGTGGTCAACATACGGAGGTGGTCAACTTAGGGAATTTTTAGAAAATATTTAGCACAATATTATAAAAAATTTAGTAAACTTTTTTAGTATTTTTTAAGGAAAATTTTAGAAAAAAATTAGCACTTACTCACTTTTATTTTTACTGAAGGTACAGCACATTTTTAGAATTTTTGACAGAATAATTCAATTTTTGTTTGAGTCCTTTTTGTTTATTAGGTAACTGCAAAAAGCACTTTCACTGTTTATAAGTCCATTAAGCATGCTTGGGCAATTTTCTGCAGCGAAATCTTTAAGTTGCTCCATCATACGCTTTACATCGTCTTCCTTCAGAGTTGGGTACTTTTCAGTTTCGTCGTCACTTGGATCATCATCCTCTTCGCCATCCATTTCTTGTACCTTAGAGTCCTCGTTGTGCTTAGTTGCAGAGAGTATTTCATTGAAGATTGCCTCTGGGTCTGGGTCAACACATGTTACTAACTCATCGTCCATGGTAACATAATCTTCAAAATCAACTCCATCAAAAACTGGCAAGGGAGATAGAGGAAGCTCATCCTCTTGCACCGATGTTGTAGCTGTAACAAATCCAGCTTTCTTGAAGCAGTTCTTAATCGCGGCTGGCGTAACTTTATTCCAAGCAGAATTAATCCAATGAACAGCATTTAAAGCATTTACTGACGCAGCAGTTGACGATGCTAACGCAGAAGGACCACAGGTTTGTGATTTCATAATCACCCATTCTAGAAGTCGAGCTTTGTAGTGCACTTTGAAGGACTGAATAATGCCTTGATCTAAAGGTTGGGTTTTCGAAGTTGTGTTTGGAGGCAAAAATTTTAGCTTCACATTTGTGAGATTATGCACTTTTGGGTGGCTGGGGCAGTTGTCCACAGTAAGTAGAATAGACCGCTTCTTCTTCCTCATTTCTGCGTCAATTCCTCTAACCCACTCTTCGAACAAAGCACTGGTCATCCAAGCGGATTTATTTGCTCTCCAAAAAACAGGAAGCTCTTCAGGTTTTACATTTTTAAATGCACGGGGTTTTACGGATTTGCCGATCACCATAGGCTTCAATTTTTCCCCGGTCATACTAGCACAAAGAAGAACAGTAAAAAGCTGTTTTGAAAGTTTTCCTCTTTTGCAAGTATCACCCTTCATTACTAGACTTCTATCAGGCATTGCTTTAAAGAAGAGACCGCACTCATCAGCATTAAAGATGTCCTCATATTTAAAACCTTTAGCAAACTCTGGGAATTTTTCAATAAATTTTTCACCACTTCAGCTGAAACCTCATTCGATTCCCCACACAATACTTTTTGAGAAATCTCGTATCGTAGTTTGAATTTTTCAAGCCAACCTGCTGACGCTTGAAAGTCCTCTATTTCGAATTCTTTTGCAAATTTTTTTGCTACTTCCTGAAGCATAGGTCCCGATATTCTTGCATTGATTGATCTCATCTCTTTAAACCAACGAAACGTGGCTTCGTGCACATCGTCGAGACACGTTTTTCTGCCTTTTCTTTGGAGTCTCCCGTTTTCGGAAGAATATCTTACCAGATATTCTTCCTTGCGTTTTAAAATGTTGCTCACAGTTGTCTTGCTCACACCAAATTTTTCCGCTCTCTTACTTTGGCTGCTGTTTTCCAGAAAATTAAGAAGATCCACTTTCTCCTTTAATTTCAGTTCTTTTAGAGCTTTTCTTTGTGCCATTTTTAATGAAAATTCGCAAATAAACAACCGGTCCCGTCACAACGCAACGTCCAGAAAAAAAAAAAAAAAAAAAAAGAACGGAATGTGTTTCACATGTGAGCGATACACGTTGTTTTCCAGTTCTGCGTATTGTTCAATGCTACACTACTACGCACATCCCCCACTCCCCTGTTCTTTTTCGACAGATTCCATCAATGGCAGACAATATGTACAATCCAAGAAAATAAAGCATTAAAAGGGCTAGAATATAATTTATCCTTAACAAAAGGCTGGATAATCTCTGGCATTTCCCTCCCATTGTATTACACTGGAAGTGAACAATGAATATAGCACCACAAGGGGGGCGAGTGTTGCTCAGATAACCCGAATGACTGATAAAGAAATTCCTGGAAACCAGAGGGAGAACGAACGGAGGAAAACGCAAATTCAAGAAAACATCAGTGGTCAAGTTACAGAGAGTAAAACCTACTAAAAAGTGGACAACATACAACTTACAGAGGTGGTCAACATAGAGAGGTAAATATCCATTGAAAATGCGTTGTGACCATTCAAACTAATAAATTTCGGTCAACATAGAGAGGTGGTCAACGTAGAGAGGTGGTCAACTTTGGAGGTTTTACTGTATATATTTTTATATAGGTAAAAACATGTCTCATGTAGAATAGGGTAGTGAAATCATTGACTGTTCGTTTACAGGGCTAAGCAAAAGAACTAGATAAAAGTGCGGCAATCGTTGCAAATTTATGGAAGTAGGTTTCAGGCTGGGCCATGTATGATTACTCTAGGATTATATTTAGATGCACAATGTGGTCTGTATATAATCTTCAAAATATATACAGGGATTCAAATAAGTAAGCGATAACATTCTTTTTTGTTGTTAGTGGATGTGCTTTACTAATAGTATTTTACCATTTCCAGGAAAGCTGTTCGGGAATTGAAATAAATTCCTCATAGCGATATGGTGAATAATGTATGTTTTAAATATTCATCACTTGTTTCTGTATATTTACACGTTTTGAGGCTTCTTGATTATCGTAGTCAATATTTTTAACGTTTAATCTTTGTCTGTGTCTCTTAGAGTGACTTAAAAACGAAAAATTTTAGGAGATACAAATGTTGTATTTTGAAGTTAATATAAGTTTGTTGCTGGTAAAGTTTCATCAAGATTGAAAAAGTTTCAAGGAATGTTGCGTGTGAAAATTGTCTGTATAATTTTAAGTAATCTTTTAATTTTAATAACAGAATTAAATTCTATATAAATGTAGGTGCATTAATGAACGGGGGTTGAGGGGGGCGGTAGCCGCCCTCACACAAAACTAATTATCCTATAAAACTCTTACGAAGCCTAATTTGAATTGTTTAACATATGTTTACTTAACAGTACTCCTTATCTTACCTCTTAATCTCCAACCTGTATTTATAGTATTAAATTTCAGGACAAGAGCAAGTCGTGTGAGTGGCACACCAGATTATTTGAAACAAAATTATTCATTTCGCAATGAATATGCCCGTTTATTATTTTTTCTGCACTTTACATTTTAACAGTGTACTTTTAAAAGAAATTACCTTAAATAGCATGCATATATTTAAGCATCTTAAAAGGCAATTAATTATTTTATATGTTTTCTTTTGAGTCCAGCAAAATAAAGTTATAAATATATATATACATATATATTCTTTTGATTTTTTATGAATCATTTTAAGATCATAAAGAAATCTAAATCTAAATTTAAATTTAAACCATTGTTTAAAATAAATACTTTTATTTAATCTTGTTTAAAATAAACTTTTTCTTCATAGATTAAAGAATGGAATAAAATGTATAAACAATTTCCTGACTTGGGCTGGCGTTATTTTACGCACCATGGATACATATTATGATGCGATTTAGAGAATATTTTTTTTATTTTTTATTTATTTTTTTTTTTTAATATATAAATGCAAATTCAAATTACGCCTTGAAAACGTGATAGCCTTGGACGATAAATAAAATTAGAAGATTTAAAGTCAATTATGTTGTCAAAACGTTAATATAGTTCCTATAATATATTTATGAAATAATACATAGTAGCTTCAAAGGTTTTTAAAATTCGATTTATTTTGTTTTATTTTATGAAAAATGAAATATTTGTTTAGAAAATATTATTTCTATCCAAACATTTATTTTAAAGTGACTTTTAATTTTATACTTTCTTTCTTTTTTATTTGAGTAATAAGTAATCGCTTTGTATAAATCAGCGCAACTGCCGATTCTCTCTGTTTCAGCGGGAAACTCAACATCACTATTTAAGATAAAGTACCAGGCTTAAACAGCTTAGGTGGTTACAGTAACTTAGTATATATAACAATAATAATAATAATAGCAATTATTGTCTTTTTGTATCACTTTATATAATAAAAGAAAAAAAAATGAAATCACTCAAAGCATCGTTTCTAGCGATTACAAATAAATTTTAACTTTTCTTTTCTTAATCTATCCCGTCGCCACTGGTTGTACTTTGCTGACTAACAGCTTCAGTCAGTGGCTGTAGGCGAACGCAATTTTAACAGTACGTTTTGTTTCTTATCTTGTACGCGCTCAGGATTGTAAGTTGATTGTAAATGGAATAATTTAACTGATATGGACCAATCAAAATCTTTGCATTATTTCCTATAATTTGGATTCGTGTATTTGGATTTTGATGGTAGGATAACAATTTGTATCCATTTCCTTGAAATTAAATATACTGAATTTTACTGTTATAAAATACTCTTTTTAAAGAAAAGGTCCACGTCAAGAAATCCTAAGTAACATTTGTGAACTTCTGAGATGTATCGCTTTAAAAGTCAGATCAAATAATCAAATCAAAATGTATAACATAAAGGGTTTTTTTTATTTTATTTTCCGGCTTCTTTGTAATACGAGATATTATGAATAACAATGTTCCTTTTTTTTTTTTTTTTACTATTATTTTTTTACTTTTTTTTTTAAAGAAATTTCTAAATACGTTTACAGCAAAACGATAATTTTTATATATGCTGTCACCAAGTGACTTTACAAGCCCTTATTATGCAGGGTAATATACTTTACAATAATAAACATCATGTTAGTACATTGGATTCAATTCATTTAAAATTAGGCTAGGCAGTTTCATGCCCTAACCGCAAGGTCGTGAAACATGACAACAATGAATTAGCAATATGTTAGATATATTGTTCGCATTTACTGTTTTGAAAAGTTTTTAAATAGCAAAATAATTTTAGATTATATTATATAAAATTTATAGTGTGACTCTTTATAGACTTTCAAATATATCATTCCATTTTACTTTCAGTCTTAATCCTTTGTGTCACCGGCTGCATTTAGACAACATACCAAAAGCAGTCACAGTTATTTCTAAAGTAAACTTTGAAATCAGACTTTATTGATTGCTGTTGTCTGGAAACATTAGAATTAATACAAAATGCTTATAAATTTCCTATGAGGTGGTGATATTATGCAATATTTTCAAATCAAAGTTTAATTTATGAAAAAAAGAAAAAAAAATCAGATGTAAATTCTCTAACCATAAACAGTTTACATAGACGCAATTTATAAGAAATAAAACAATTTGTGAGTCAGCTTTTCGTTATACAAAAAATTAAGAGATATTTAAAATTTCCATATAAACCAAAAACTCGAATATTTTGAAATGTACGTATATGGATAAATATTATGTTGTTTTGCACGATGTTTTAGATATTGAAGTAGCATTTTTTCGTCAATAAATGCTTAACTTTTTGTATAATGTTTTTGAAACTATTTTTTAATAACATATTCAAACATATGGGTAAATATTTTTGAAAGCTATGATCTTGAGACATAAAGGGTACATTACGTTTGAGTGTGTTGTGTGTTTGGGAGTAAAGTCGATTGATTGCACTAGGATCCTAGGCCTGAGGAAGAGTACCCTCTGTGGAGAAATTTCTAGGATGTCCTAGACCGTATGTACGCAAGTTTTAGTGAAATCCATGGAAAACTGTGAACGGCTAGACCGACGACCGCGACTTGGGATCGAACCCGGCGCCTCACGTCTACCAGCTTTGAGAGCTGAAATGTTCGGTCGCTGGTAAGCCCGTTGCGTTTGAGACATTGAGTTTTATATTTGGAACGCAATTTTAAGTTTTAATAGATCTGAAAATTTTCTAATATTATACTGTCCAAATATAAAGATCTCCTTTATGAATTAACTTAACGATAGATCTTGAGAGTAATACCTAAATATATTTTTAAAAAAAGCAATAAATCTATGGGGGAAAAGGTAAAAATAAATAAATAAATAAATAAAAAAGCACAGGTGTGAAACGTATAAAAATATCCCCCCAAAAATTTAATTTTGGGCTTTACTTATTTTTTACTAATTTTAACTAGTTTTATTTAATTTCAATGTACATAATAATGTTAAATTTTAATGAACGTGTTTGCAAAAATTACTAAATAATTGGTGGTAACTTAAAAGCGAGTTCTATAACGTTTACCGTCCACAGCAATCTTGAATGTCATAATTTCTACCCTTTTTCTCACTGCTTCAAATTTGTATATATGATTATGGTCTGTGTATGCGGAACAATTATATTAAAAAAATAATAATTATTATAATATATTTATGCTTACTTTTTTCATAATCCAAAAAGGAAAAATAGGTGTTTTAAACATCATTATTAATCAAATTACTACAGATAATTTTCATAAATACCATTATATTTTGCCATTGTTTAATTTAATATTATTTTATATATATATTTCTTTTTTTCTCCGTAACCTTAAGACCAAAATATTATTAATTTCAAACAGTTCTTAAAGTAGAAATGCTATATTATCTCTAAATGTTTACAAGATTCTAAACTTTTCTTAATATAGTGTTAACCTGTATCAAAATTTCTTATTAAATATAGAATAATAGTTCATTAATTGCATCATTACGTTTCACCTAACAAAATGAAACAAACATTGTGGCCTTTGGAGAATTTCAGAAGTGCACTAATATATGGACCGGAATTTTATATCATAAAAGAGTGTAAAGAATCTGTAATACATATCCTATTTTTTGTATACTATATAATTATTTTCAAAATTAGTTGAATTTAAGTTTATATCTAAGTGTATAACCAAAACAAATTAACAGGTAGTAGTTCACGATTCACTTAAAAAGAACGAAACAAATTAAACAGGAATGCAAGGTATATTTAATACAAAAATTAATAGGGAAGTAAATTAAACTTAGATCAAAATTCCTACTTACATATAGGAAAAAGAAAAGTCATTCACATAATAAAAGTATGAAGTTAAATTACGTTAATATAATTAGTTTAAAATATTTATTCAGTTAAAGTAGAAGTTAAAGAGTGAAACGTTTTCTTTTTAAAAAGAAGATTGTTAAAACACGTGTAATTTATTATGTCTGAAAAAAATCATTTTTTAAACATGTACTAGTCATTTAATTGATAAAAAATATATTTACAAATTAAAATTCATATTTAAGCTTTTCGGTCTGACATATAATAAAATCTTCAGGTAAAAAAAAAAAAAAAAAAAAAAAAAAAAAAAGTGTGATTTCTTTTTTTTTATTTTTTTTTTAGAAATACACAGTTTTAATATGGGCTGTAAAATACAATGTTTATCTGAAGTTTAATATCTTAGCAATAACTAATTAACTAATGTTTACCTGCAGTTTCTATATCTTAGCAAAAAACTTTTATAAATATGAATTTCAAACTCTAAATATATATTTTATCAATTAGATGACTTATTAGGCGGGTTAAAAGCGCCTTTTTTAATAAAGAATTTAAAGCATCGAAATTCGTAAAATAATACAGTTATTTATTTGATATAAACTAAAAAAAAAAATAATATAATAAAAAAAAATAAATTTTAAGAATAAAGGTGTAAATATCTAATTTATTTATTTTTTATTTAATTATTAAAAATATTAATTTCTTTGCGAAAATGTATGACATGTAATCTGTTTTATTTTTTGCGTGAATAGGTGTTACTTTTTTATTAAAGCGTGCGTTTTGTGGATTAATTCATATATCTTTTAACTGTTCTTTGATATATTTTTATAAACCTTATTGATAATTTTGGCATTAGTGATACATTTTTATTCTACATATGTACTTATGTATGTACTTATATATCGCATTTTAAATTAATAATTCTAATAATATCCCAACTAAAAAACACTCTGCAGAATAACCTGCAGGTAATCTGAAGGTATTTGGAACACAAATCCTAAAATCTGCAGAATAGCTGCAGTTTAAAAGCAAAAAAATTGCTGTTTGTAAGCAAATATTATTTTTCCCCTTAGACTTTTTATTGTTCCAAATAATTTCAGATCATTTGCAGTTTTGACGTTTTTTTTTTTTTTTTTCTGCAATTTTCTTTTTAGCTGGTACACAATATTATTGAGTAATAAGGCTTTTTTAAAGTAATTCATTTTTTAATTAATCACTGTTTAGGAATAAAAATGAACATAGAAATGCAAAAGACACATACGAATCGAAATAAATTAATTACTTTTTGAGAACTGTATTTTAGTAATATATTTTTATATAAAATTATAAAATATAATAGAAAAAGGGAAAATTCCTAGATTTGTTCTTAAAGATATGCAACTGTTTTAATATGAACTATAAAATACATTACACATTTAAACGCATAAAAACATATAAATTGTTAATTCTCTACTTATAATTTTAATAATATTTCTAAATCGTCTTTTGTGTTAAATTTAATTGAAATAGTTACCTGATTTGCTTAATTATTTTGAAATATATAAACATTTATAGTCATAATTGTCACAATAGATTTTCTGATAGTTTTCTGAGGCCACCTTTAATAATATTTGTAAGTAAGAGTAAAGCAAAATATGTGAAATATAAATGTGAAATTGGATTTAAGATTTTGCGATTTGAAATTTATGTTTTAAAATATCGTCTTTATGACACACTCTAATAACTATTACAATCTTTTGAATTTTTCCTTTTTGCATATTTTAATGACTGTCAAAAAATTATCTAAGAAGTTAAATAATCAAATGATTTTCAATTTTCAGTGCATTTCTGAAAAAAAAAAGTCTCCGAAAGAACGTTTATGGAAGTATAGAAATTCATACTATATACATGTTTTTTTTTTTTTTTTTTTTTTTTTTTACAAAAGCGAGGCAGTTCATTAAGTATTGTTAATGAATATATCACTACTATAATTAGTGATACTATCCAAAAACTGCTAATATTTGATTAAAAAAGTAAATGTTCTATGAAGAAATATAAGTATGAAACGGCTATAATTTTCTCTTTCTTTTATCTAATGCTAAATTTATTAAATTTAAGAAAAATACGCAATTCTTGTTTACATTTTTTTTTTTTTTAAATAAACATAAGATAAACTTTTTTTTTTATCACAAGAGATATATTGTAATTTTATTGCTATATATATTTATGTACAGGAGTATTCAGTACCCAGTGTACAGACTTCTAATGGAGGTAGGGCACATCATATGAATTGAAAATGCATAGGGAACCATGACCACAAACTTCATGTTTATCGTTTAAAAACGGATGTTTTTTTTTTATATTATTATTATTAGTGTAAAACTCAAAAATGGGCTTGAGTTTTGCATACTGCGTTTTCAACTAAACAACTTGTTCTATGTTTACTTTAGATGTTGATGTTTACATAAAAAGAGATTGTATGCACAGCTGCCAATATTTTAATTTATTACGGAGTACTTTTAGTAACATGTCACACGCCTTTATTTCGCACCACTTTATTTATAGAAAAAATGTCTCCAATATATAACTTCGATAAAGTAAGATAAAATTACTTTTATAAAAAATAAGTGGTATGAAATAAAGGCGGGGCTGAAAATACTCCGGATTAAATTAAAATATTGGCAGCTATGTGTATGTCAATATTGTGAGCAATATAACGGTTAGTTAAAAATGCATTTAACATTTAGTTAAATTACGTTCATAATAATTAAGCGTTAGAATTAACGTTCAGTTAATGAATGTGATGTAGTTTAGTTAGTAAGATACGTTAATAATAACTAAACGTCAACATTAACGTTCAGTTAATTTTACATTTTTAACTGAACAATTTTTAGTTGTTTATTTTTTAGATGTTAATGTTTACATAAAAAAAGGTGGCATGTTAATATTGTATACAATAAAAAGTTTAGTTAAAAATGCAATTTGTAAAAACATGTCACACGTTTTATTGTTAAAATTAAACAAAAACATACAATTCTCAAAGGGATGAAAAGACGTTTGCAGCCATGTGTTTCTATTCAATTTTCAATACTTATGATGCGCCCTATTTCCCCTAAAAGCTTTTATGTTGGGTTTTGAACCACTCAGTATACGAAATAAGATTATTATTTACACAAGACACTCAAAAATTGTATCAAATGCGGAATGTTTATATATATATATATATATATATATATATATATATATATATATATATAAGTGCTCGTTTTCTCGTTTTACGGACTCAACAACAACAACAACAAAATTATTTTTTTAAGTGTTAATTTGTTTGAAACTCTCTAACACAAACCTTATTATATGACAGTGGGAAATTTTCAATCGTTGTTTATTCTGCAGTTTATGTCTATGTTTTACAATGTAATTTTCAACGTATTATTTTGCGAATAAAACTTAATCCAACTATCTGCTCAAGGAACGTTATCTTAAAACAGTTTTAGAAAATATAAAATAAAATTTTCTGTTTCAAATTTTCTAATGTCGATTAAAAGCATTGTCAATTTTCGAGCAATCTTAAGGAATTTTCTTGCAACGTGTATGCATATTTATATATTGTTATTTATTATGCAAATTATGTTACAATTATTTGTGTATGCATATTCATAAATTGTGCATTTTTGTCAATATCATATTATGTGATTTCGAACTAATCATTGGACGAATGAATTTTATTTTCAACTATTTGTTTAGAAAAAAATAACGGTAAAAATATTGGAAAATGCAAAATAATTTTTTCTTTTTTAAAATTTATATTGTTAATTAAAGTTTTTGTCAACTTATTAGAGATGTTATAACAATGCAATGTGGATATATATTTACATAAGGCAATATGTATATGCATTTACAAATGAAATATATAATGTTTAAATATAATTTTCTGGGAGCTGTAAAATAATTCCAGATTTCGTGTAATTTATTTTGTCACTTTTATCACATAGGTTTTCGGTGTCTCACTAAGGTAGTTTTCTACACAAACTCTTACGGTGTAAAGTGGATTCCAAAGTACCACGAATAACAATGCCTAAATTGGGGTTCGCACACGGCACTTACTGACTGAGGGACAAAGCGGTAAATATTCCATGCCCACATGGATAATTAATCATATGTGAAATGAACTAATCTAGTAGTCCACTCTTATAAATATAATAGATTTTTTTCTTTTGTAAAAGGTGACTAGAGCCCATTATATTATTAGAGATTATTCTTTAAAAAATATGAAACTTTGCTTTTGAATTTAGCTGAAATCTCCTTTTTCACATAATTGTAATTTGCACAAGAAATTTAATTAGATGAAATGGATTAAATGGATGTTTTGATACTTATCATTATTATTATTATTATTATTATTATTATTTTAATGTACTAATATATATTGTAACAAAGCAAGGTATATTTTTAATGAAATGAAATATGAAGAAGTGAAACATTTGATAACATTTTATAACTCTAACTTTATTAAATATTAAAAAACACCTTGTATTTAAATAATAATACTTTTCTAAAACTAATGGTTGATATTTTAATAATTATTCTGTACAAAAATTAATGAATAACTGGCGCTCATGTTTTATATGATCAGCACTTTATTTGTTTGTAGAGAAATAAAACAGAGTGTTCCATTTTTATTATGGAGACACGATCCTTTTTCTTTTCCTAACATTTCTACCGCTATATTCATATAGTAATCTTCTGCATTATGTTTCTATGGTGAATTAAGAGTAACAATTTCTATCTAAATATATTGGTGTAAAAGTCATAGAAAAAGCGGCAGATTCATAGCACATCTGTTTATTTATTATTAAACGTTTTTTTTTATCATCATTATTATTATTACTAAAATCTGACCGTCACATGATAGATGTAGCCGTTCAACAAGCTATGGTTTTTCAACAATACACTTATAATTAAAAATTAAATAAGTATGAATTATTAATTAATTTTTGAAAGATTAAGGCCAAAAAACAAACAAACAACAAAAAAAAAAGTCGTAAGTTTATTTTTAGGTACATATTTATATTTTTAACTCACATTTATGAAGAATCAATCAATTAGTCCATTCTTAAAACTGTACCGTGAAAAACCACATTACGCATTTGCTTTTTCAAAGCCGGACTGAAGGATAAATTACAATTAAATAGAGAACTTTTTCTAAGGAAAATCTCTATATGATATTTAAAATTTTTCTCAGTTTTATTTTATATTATAATTATATGTTAAAGCATCAGATGTTATAATTTTATTTATAATTATATTTAAAAAAATTCAAAAAAGGATCATATTTCTATATTTATCTATCATTCAATGAATCTAGTGATAATCATCCGTTAAAAAAAAAAAAAAAAAAAAAAGTCATAAGTTCATCTTTAGGTGCATAGTTATATTTTTAACTAACATTTATTAAGAGGCATTAATATAGTCCGTTCTTAAAACTGTACCGTGAAAACCACATTACACATTTGCCTTTACAAATATTCGGACTGAAGATTAAATTACAATTAAAAAGAAAATATCTTCTAATGAAAATCTCTATATGATATTTTAAAATTTTGTCAGTTATATTTTATATTCTAATTATATATTAAAGTATCAGACGTTTTAATTTTATTTATTTATTTATTTATTTATATATATTTTTAAGGAACATATTTCTTTATTTATCTATCATTCAA
Organism: Salticus scenicus; assembly: GCA_963930645.1. Classification (NCBI taxonomy): domain Eukaryota; kingdom Metazoa; phylum Arthropoda; class Arachnida; order Araneae; family Salticidae; genus Salticus; species Salticus scenicus. Next base: position 253,037,768 of record OZ005656.1, on the reverse strand, counting down.
TAAACCCAGTGGTAATAATCCGTAAATCTGTTTATTTAAACATTTTTCAATTATTTTTCTATTCTTTTATATGTTTTGCATACTATAGTAGGTACACCATGTTTTTTAAACTTAAATGTCCGTTACAAAACAACATGGAGTAAAATGAGGAATTCAATTAAACCTCTTCTTTTAGATCAATCCCATCACTTAATTGTGTAATAATGGTTTATGTTCTTATTTCAGATATGCACTTTCTCCAACATAGCTTTGAATTTAAATTTATATAAATTATAATTTTTAAATAATAATTTATTCTGCCTCATCAACAAATTATATGAATTTTGTTTCTCTTTAACTTTACCAGATTTTCAAAAATATGTTCTAATCATTAATTACACCTTTTATATCTAGAAAAATTGAAATAAAAATTTACATTTCATACACATATATATATATATATATATATATATATATATGGTTAATTCGATTAAAAATCTTCTTTTAGACAAATCCCATCACTTAATTGTGTAATAATGGTTTATGTTCTTATTTCAAATATGCACTTTTTCTAAAATAGCTTTGAATTAAAATTTACATAAATTATCGTTTTTAAACAATAATTTATTCTCCATCACTAACAAATTATATAAATTTTGTTTCTCTTTAACTTTACCGAATTTTCAAAAATATAATATATGTATATGATTAATTCGATTAAAAATATTCTTTAAGCAAATACCATCACTTAATTGTGTAACAATAATTTATGTTCTTATTTCAGATATTCACTTTTTCCAAAATAGGTTTGAATTTAAATTTATATAATTTATCATTTTTATATAATATTTTATTCTGCATCATCAACAAATTATATGAATTTTGTTTCTCTCTAACTTTATCGAATTTTCAAAAATATGTTCTAATCATTAATTACACCTTTTATATCTGGAAAGATTGAAATAAAAATTTACTTTTTATGCATATATATATGTCCTCATAATACCCTCCTAACAGTCAAACAGTTTAATATAATAATCCGTGATGAAATAGAGTTTGAATACAAAAAGAATGGCATTCGATTTATTGCAGATTTTTATATATTTATTTATTTTTAATTTAATTTAATTTAATTTAATTTATTATTATTATTATTATTATTTATTTATTTTGCTTGTGTGTATGTGTACGTCTGTATGTTATGTAAGAATATGAATGTATGTGCATTATTTTGAATAAAATTTAAAGTATGCATATGCCTGCCTTAAATTCAATTTTTAAATTGCGTAATATCTCCGAGTTACTTAAAGTACAGTCAGTAACAAAAGTGTCCGAACACTAGCAAAAATCCCTATATAAAAAACGTAGAGTTAATACTGTTTTGTTAAATAAATCCTTGTCGAATCTTGTTCTTAGACTGACAAAGAACAGGATTCGACAAGGATTTATTTAAAAAAACAGTATTAACTCTCTCTCTATATATATTTTTTTATATAAGAATTTTTGCTAGTGATCGGATATTTTTGTTACCGACTATATGGCGTTTTAAAAATTATTTTTAAAAAAAATTAGAATTCCTACCTATTGGTAGAACTCCCTCAGACCCAAGAGAAAAGAGGCATGCTCCACTGAAAATCACAAACACTTGAACTCTCCTCACAGTCAACAGTTTAGTGTAATAATCCATGATGAGATAGATTTTGAACACAAAAACAACAAAAAGAATGACACTTGATTTCTTCTAGCTTTTGATATTCGCGGAATTTCTATGACAACGTTCTGTTCCGAAGAAAGATCCGACATCGTTCAGGGGAATTTCTCCGAGGGATGTTCGAGCAGCGCGCGCTCATTTCTCCCGCTCAATGTCATCTGCTCCTGACTATCCCATCCCACGGCCATTTATTGGTTCTCCTTTTCCAAACTCGGAAAAGGGAGGGACTGTTGATACTTGGCGAGAAATTTCTCACGATCTGGCGATGAATTTGGCTACTACTGTGCGACAAATATATAACATTGTTAAGTACAGTTCAAAAGAACTTCAGGTCTTCTACTGAAAGGTTGAAGTTTAGGAGTATCTCTAGGGACGAAATTGCTTTAGATTAAAGGATAAAAAGAAATATTATAAGAGAAACTAGAATTTCTTATTTCTTTTCATTCGGTCTTATTTTTAAAATAATTTTGAAAGCGATTTCTTTTGTAAAATACACAGTTTATAATGCTATAAATAGAACGTGGTTTTCTTTTATTAATATTATTTTTTATTGTCTCGAGATATTTAAATAGAGAGAATACTTTTTTTTTTTTTTTTTTAAATAACTACAAATATAACGAAAAGTTATTGTTAAACGCTGTAAAATATAACTACAACTATTTCAGTATAAATTTACAATATTTGTAAATAATATATTTATGTTATATATATGTGTGTGTGTGGAGGTGAACAATTTTATGCATTTAATAAATTTTTGTATCCCGCATCCTCTACAAATGTACAAAGCACCCTCATTCGATATATTATTTTAATAATAAAAAAAGCTACAGATCACTTGTACCCATCTTTTCAGATCACTGAAATTTCACAAATGTCAGTATTCATTGTTTTATGAACATTTTGAAGATAGAGAAGACAATTGAAAGATTTTATGAAATTTTGAAGATAAAACTTTTCAGAAAAATACAAATTTCTGTTATTAGGATAAATATTTTAATAACAGATTTAAAAAAAATATTTTTTTCATATGATACTTGAAAGAAAATGTTATGTCCATATTTTTTAATTAAATGTAAGTAGTATTAAAGCTTATTTAATTAACTAAATATAAACTAAATTGGTAAAAGTTGGACTTAATTTCATGAAAATTTTCTACAGTCGTTTTAATATAAAATATTATTTTCTAGTTTTATTGTTTACTTGTACTATAATTTCTTTACTCTGAAGCTATTCTTACAATAGTGCATTTAAGTATACTATAATATAACCTAATTATATTACATTGTACTATAATGAATTATTCTATTAAACTGTTTGGAATATAAAGAGAATATTGAATCTACTTAATTATACATATAATGAATTACCCTAAAAATTTAATAATATAAAATAACTTTAGAAAAATAAGGGGAAATATGATTAACTGCTAACATATTTGAATATATCATTAGAAACGTATACCTTTTTAGAGGTACATTTCAAACATAATCAAACATTAACATTATGTGATAACATTAAAACATTAGACTTCTAGGTATATATACGAGGGCTATTTTTTTTCAACCTCCGATAGGCTATAAAGGAAAAACGGGTAAATATAAAAAATGATTTTATTGCCAAAAGTAATGTAGATTAAATGTTACTTCTCTACATATTCAGCTTGACGATTGAGGCATTTGTCATATCTGTGAACAAGCTTTGAAATACTCTCTTCATAAAATGTTGCCGCCTGTGACTTGAAGTGAGTTAGGACGGTTTCTTTGAGCTCCTCGTTAGTTTGGAAGCGTTGACCTCATAGCCACTTCTTTAGTTCCGGGAAAAGATGGTAATCACTGGGAGCTAGGTCGGGACTATATGGTGGATGTTCGTAAATATCCCATTTAAAATTCTCAAGGAGCCGTTGGGTTACACGACCACTGTGAGGATGGGCATTGTCATGGATCAGAACAATTCCAGAAGTTAGCAAGCCTCTTCTTTTGTTTTGAATAGCCCTACGTAAGCGTCGCAAAGTCTCACAGTAAGAATCTGCAGTAATTGTTGTCCCCGGCTGCATAAACTCCACAAGCAACACATCTTTTTGGTCCCAAAAAACAGTTGCCATAATCTTACGGTTGTTGATGGTTTGTTTGAATTTTTTAGGTCTGTTTCGAGAATTTGTGTGCATCCATTCCTGAGACTGTCGTTTCGTTTTGGGCGTGTCATATTGAATCCATGTCTCATCACCGGTCACAATGGATTTAAAAAAAATTTCTCCACCAATATTGTAACGGTCAAGAAAAGACAAACTGCTGCCATTCGGAAAGCTTTGTGGTTGTCCGTTAACATCTTTGGAACCCAGCGAGTACAAATTTTTCTGTAGCGCAACTCTTTAGTAACTATAGAGTACAAGGCAGATCTTGAAACTTCCGGAAATTTCATCGATAATTCACTTATGGTGAACCTACGCCTTTCCTTAATCACTTGGTCAACTCGTTGAACAAGATCGTCTGTAGCGAATGACTTGCGTCCTTGACCTCCTTCATCATGCACATCAGTTCGGCCATCTTTAAATTTTCGACACCATTCACGAACAACACCCTCACTCATAAAGCTGTCTCCATACACTCGACTCATTCTTTGATAAATTTCCGCTGCGCTATTCTCTTCTGCCTGCAAGAAACGAATAACACTTCGCAATTCACACTTGGCGGGAGAATCAATAAAGACAGCCATGTTTACGTGACGGCAGCTGAAAACGAATTAGCGTGTTGCATTCGGCCGTGACAGAGCGTGTAGAAGAGGAGATGCGCAGTCGCATACTGTGCACACCAGTCACCTGCCGCATGTCTGGCCTTCATACCGTGCGATCGGAGGTTGAAAAAAAAAGAGCCCTCGTACATATAATTTATATATATATATATATATATATATATATATATATATACACTCCTTCTCATATTTATAAGGACACTTTATATTTTGAAATAACTAATGCAAAAGTAATTGTGAACAAGATTAACAAAGTGCACTTAATATATCTAGTATTCTAAAAACCAAAATTGCTATAATTTTTTTAATATGAAACAAAATTAATAAAAAATAATGCAAAATGTGTTTTTCTCCACGTTTTTAGACGTTCATAATTATAGGGACAATCCAGATTTTTTTGTTTTATTTAAATGACTAGCGGATAAATTACAGTTTACATGCGAATTTGTTAACTACTGGGCTAGATTAATTCATATATAAGCCTTCAATTTTTCTTGGACGGACATTACTGATAATTCCTCGAAAAAAAGAACGTTCATGTAGTGAAGTATGATAAATGTGTTTTTTAAGTGGAAGGATAATTTCAATCCACCGAATTTCTAATGAAATTCGAAGATCTAAAATTGCTGAAGGAAATGTGATCAAACGTTGAACTGTTGATTCGATAGGAGAGAGATCTGATGCAAAATACGAGTTGTTTTACAGAGATCGAAGACTCATAATTCCTCTTACTGTTCTACTCATAATGACTGCTGCTGAATTTGCTCGAATTTTTTAACGAAAGGTTGGGGTCCACATTTATGCATGCTTAGAATAATTAATAATATGTTAAAATGCTACAAAACCTGTAATAATCAATAAGCATTTAATGGGGGAAAGCACGTCTGTGTTAAAATTGAATAAAGACAGTATTAAATAATAAAATGTTGCATTTTCGGATCAAAAACATTTTATTCTTGATTAACCAAATAGATTTAACAGTTACTGGCACGATCTGAAGATAGCGAAAAAAAGAGCTGATTTTTTAAATGTAGATATGAATCGGGCATTTTGAAGGTGGATCTATGGTGCTCTGGGGAGCTGTTTCTACTCAGGGCAGAAGGAATTTAGTAATTTTTTTCTATTATTATGAACATCAAGAGAATATCTGCAAATTTTAAACATAGAATTCTCAGATTTTTCTAGATTTCGGGGGGTAATAATTTTTTTCAACAAGACTTACATTTTTGCTCTACTTTTAGAGCAATAGGAAATAGTTTGAAGAAAGAAACTTCTGTATTATTGCCTTTCCAATGGTCTAAAAGTTGAAAAAACCTTAACTTATGATATTAGAAATGTGCATGCAAGTGGAAAGCAATTTTAAATAGTTTAAATGTATTAAGAATATTATATATGCTATATGAAATGGTATTGAAACTGAATTAAAAAAAAAAAAAAAAATATGTATATATATATACCAGAGAGAATGTGTGACTGTTTAACCCTAAAAAGAGACCCCATAAAATATTAATTTAAAGAATAACTGAAAAAAATTACTAAAATTCGAGCTGTCCTTATAATTGTAAACACCTGAAAAATCAACTTTTTACCATATTTAAAGTTTTTTAAGATAGAAAAACGATAAAACTTTTTAAATATTGTCTATTAATGAAATTCAAATTAATTAAAAATATATTTGTTCAAATAATAGTGTTCAGTGTTTAGTTAATATAGAAAAACCGGTGTCCTTATAATTATGAGAAGGAGTGTACATTCGGATTTATATATATTATGAATTGGTCATTCCATGTCAAATGAACACAGTTAAAAACGAAAGACCTGACTCTTTCAGATTAATAAATGAATGCATACCAGTTAATAAATTCCTATCTCTTATTTTTTTTTATATACAGGGCTGCCAAAATGTGTTAAAATGCAAATTTTTCAATATTCATCTACTACAAATGTACCCATATTTTGTTTTCTAATTAACTTAAAGAAATAACATTGATATCATTAGAAAGTGTATAAGATAGGCTTTCAAATGATATATCACAAGTACATATTTCTTTAAAATTTTTCTTCTAAGATCAAACATTTTTATGTTTGACCTCCAATATCTCAAAAAGTTCATATTTATGTTTTCTTTTAAAAATTATATGTCATTTTTACGTTTAATATCTATAATTATTGCAAGATTCAACATGGAACGGTCATGAAAGGCTGAGTTATAAATTTCTATGCAACCCGAAATCACTACTTTCAAGCTAACATAACGTAAGTCTTACCTATATTTTGCTCCTTAATTAACTTAGATATATAAGATTGGTATTATTAGAAAGCTTATTATACAGGCTTTTGAATGATGTATCACATCTGTATATATATATTTTTTTTTATATTTTAATTTTAAGATCAAATGTTTTGACCTTTGACCTACAATATCAAAATAAATAAATAAATATATACATAAATAAAATAATTAATTTTCTTTTAAAAATTATACGTTATCCTCACTTTTATTATCTATAACTATTGTAAGTTTCAACATGACACGCAACGATATGCTGCGTTATAAATTAAAATGCAATCATCTATCAATATGTTCATACTAAACTGAAGTAAGTTTTACAAAAAAAATGGCCGTCCCATGTTGAAAATTACAGTAATTATAGGGTAGTAAGATATAAAACTAAATATTTATGTGTTAAATAATTACATGTTTATAAATATAATAATTATATTTTTAAAATAAAATAAAATATGTACTTTTTAAGATATTGAAAGTCAAAGATCAAAATGTTTGACTTTAAAATGAAAAAAAAAAATATGTATATATAGATATACACGTGATATATCATTTTAAAGCCTGTATTATAAGCTTTCTAATGATACCAATTTTATATCTCTAAGCTAATTAGGGAACAAAATATGGGTAAAACGTACGCTATGTTAGCATGAAAATACTGATGGAGTGTTGTGTATTAATTTATAACTCAGCATCTCACGACAGTCCTATGTTGAAATTTTTAATAATTATGCATAATGAATATAAAAGCAACATATAATTTTTAAAAGAAAATTAAAATTGAGTTTTTTCGATATTGAATGTCAAATGTAAAAATGTTTGTCCTTAAAATGAAATATATATATATATATATATATATGCGATATATCATTTCAAAGCCTGTAATATAAGCTTTCTAATAATATCAGTCTTATATTTCTAAGGTAATTAGGGAACAAAATATGGGTAAAAAATTCTTTATGTCAGTATGAAAATACTGATGGAAGATCACATATTACTTTACACCTCAGTGTTCCATGGCCATCCCATGTTGAAATTTAAATAATTAAAGATAATAAAAGTAAAAAAAAAAGTATCATTTTTTAAAGAAAATTAAATATGTACTTAAGGTCGAAGGTCAAAACATTTGACCCTAAAATGAAAAATTTAAACTATAAACATGTGATATATTATTGAAAAGCCTATATTATAAGCTTTCTAATGATACAAATTTTTATCTCTAAATTAATTAGAATAGAAAATATGGGTTTATTTGTAGTAGACGTATTTTGAAAATTTCCATTTTCTCCCATCCCCCCTCGCCCCCCCCGTATATCAAATACTAAAAGAGATAGGGACTTATTAATTGGTATACATTCATTTCTAAATAGAACAAATAAATGAGCCACATTTCATAAAAATCCGGGGGTCAGGTTAAAAATGCAGATTTTTTTTTTATGATTTGACATGAAATGATCCGAATATAGAAATAATGTATCAGATGCAGAACAGGAATGAGTTTGGAAATAAATAAATAAATAAATAAAACATGTTTTGAAATATCTTTAAGAATTTGTACAATGAAGGAATATAAAACGCAATAATTCTACAAGCGCTTTAACTGAATATAGTGGGCAAATAGATGCATTTTTGTTGTATCGCATGCATTTTTCAAAAATGTACAGTACCAAAAATCCAATTAATACCTTAATTGACGTGTAAATTTTTCAATAGCAAAATTTAAGAAAGGAAAAATAAAATCAGACGACATATTAAAAATTTCATATCTAATATATATATATATAAAGAATTTATAAGAACAAAAATCTAAAATATTACGTACATAAAAAATTACAGCTACAAATGAATTCATCAAACTAACATTAAATATATACATATATGTATATATATAAGTTTTTATAATAGAAAAAAAGAAAATACATGCATTAATTATATTCAAAAAGGATTTAGAGTAAACAGGTACCATCCAGTTTGTATTAGTGTTATGTATTTTTAACATCTGCAGACAACTAGATCTACCACGGGTTATTGTGTCCCAGAAAATTACTACCAGGATTTTTTAAATAATGATACTATGGATAGTTTTCTAGTAAAGTTTAGCAATTAAATATAACCAAAAATACAATTCATAATTACTGGTGGGAAATAAAATAAAAAACCCGGAAAGCAAACACCCCTGATTTACATGATATTATTTGAAACTTCCATTGAAAACCTTTTAACATAGAATGAATACAAGTATTTTTTTTTTATTACATGAGCACAAGTATATATATATATATGATAAGTTTATCGGTGAGGTGTATCACCTTTCATCCGCTTAATTCATGATAGGAAACAGTAGGATCTTGAATATTGTTTCAAATCACCGTCATCTAGACATACCTTCTGTCTTTCTCCAAAGTATAATCTATGTTGTCCGTTCTCTTTCTTTATTTTCTCAAAAGATTTGTTTTATTTGGTAATGACCCTGTATTCGGAAATCATGTATAGTTAACATATTTTGAACATACAGTTGCAAAGACTATTAAAGCTACTACCAAAACCTCCGCTAAAGGAAAAGTGTTGTTCCGTTAAAACCGATAGTGTCGACCATTAATTTATGGTGTTAATAAAATTATTGTTGCAATTAAGTATAATTTATAATTTTAATTTTAATATAACAGATTTCCTGCTTTCTATATTTGATTTGATTTGATTTTCTTTCTGGAATTGCAGCAAGAATTTTTTTATCAACATTTTATACATATATATCAAATAATATATAGTAATATTTTTCCATAACCTAGATATGTGATACTTTAACTAGACATTCGATAGCTGATTCAATAATTAAAATACTCGTTTTATCGTATGTCTGTGATATATATATATATATATATATATACTATATATATATATATATATATATATATATATATATATATATATAGTATATACCATGTTTTAAAATTTTCTGTTGAATCATAGCTATAGAGCTACATTAGCACTTTATCAATGCGTATAAACTTTTTAAAGTGACAATGACGTCCATTTTTGTGAGATGAATAATTTAACATTTTACAATTTTTTAACGTTCGCGTTTAATTAAATGTATTTATTTTTATTTCGAAAGAAAATTAACTCGTATTATTAATTAATTAATTAATTAATTTATTTATTTGGCAACAGTTATTAGAAGGTTATTATTTTCATATTTTATATAATTAAAAAAAAATAATCAAAAAATTTGAAAATCGCGCTTCGATCAATTGTGCTGTCATCAGGGGTTCTGAGCTATTCTGAAAGCTTCAATTGTCTGGCTAGTAAGGAAGTTAGTGAAGACTCGATTGCAAGATTTATGCCGGACAAACAAACAAACAATCAAACAAACAAGCATCGAAGTTAATAAAAACATAATAAAATATGCTTTTTTTTTTTTTTTTTTTTTTAAATTAAAAATAATCTATATAAATTTCAGTTTTATTTATTTTTTTTCCCTTTTTTTCCTACATATACAATTTAAATTGTAAATTCAGCATGAGCTGTATTTTATTTTATTTTATTTTACATATAAATACGCATTTAGATCTTTCCTTTTGAATGTTTCATTAAATAAGATATTTTACTTGGTGTTTTTTTTTTACATGCAAATTATTCCCATGTCGTTTGTTTAAATTATTATGCTTGCTATAATTTTAAAAATGTTATCGATTTTCGTATAAATTTTCAAAGATAAAATAATAATAATAAATAAATAAATAAATATTAATTATAATTTATAATAGTTAAATATGTTTTATTAAATCTATTAAAGAAAAATATATGTTTTAATAAATAAGAGTAAAAAGATATATATATATATATATTAATAATATGTGTATTTTAACGCAATTTAAACATTAAGTGGTTTTTATTTTTCTTATAAATCCCTATTTAGACTCGATTTTGGTTTCTCTGTACACGGATAATTTTTGCCCATTAAGACTCATTAAGACCCTATAAATTATTCCTGTATGTAAAGTGTAATTAAGTAATATCTTTTAATTAAAATTTTCTATATGTAAAATCGATAACATTATTATTTTCAAAGTAAACTAAACTCATGGGAAAAATTGTTTACGATTAACATTTAATTAAAAAAAAAATATATATATATCTACTCCCACTGATTTTTGCTTAAAAAAAAGAGAAAGAAAGAAAGAAAAGATAAGAATAAAACAAACTGATAAATGCTTTATAAAGAAAAATACTTTTTTGTCGTAAATGATTCTATTCCTTATATGGACTTCTCTAGTTTAAAATTAAATAAATTATCCCATGTATTAAAAAAGTTTACATTTTCGTTTTCATAATAACATAAAAACAAAACAATGATAATGTATATATATATATATATATATATATATAATTAAGCAAAAATTTAATAAATGCAGAATCAACTTTTTTCAGCAGGTGAAAATACAGGAATTCAAAAAATTGTAAACCTAACGAGGTTTTCGAATATAGAACCCACCAGCGACCAAGCGGTTCTACGCTCAAAGACGGTAGACGTGAGGTGCCGGGTTCAAACCCAGGTTGTGCTCATCGGAGTAGCCGTTCGGAGTTTTCTATGGTTTTCTCCGAAACTTGAGTAAATACGGGCTAGAACCACTTATAAAGACCCCCCACTCGGAAAGCACTTCCTCTCAGGACACTAGTGCTGTCACAGCTCAACCCATCTATTTAGAATATAAATCAAACTCGCATATTTTAGAGCAGCGGTCGCCAGCCTTTTTGTCTTCACGGAACAACCAATTCAAAATTCAAAATTCCACGCACCACCCAAATTACAATTTAAAATCCTGTGGACCACAAATAATATTATGAAACGTAAATATATTTCTAGAATAAAATTCCGAGATGTCCATTTTATAAATACGTGATAAACCTATTTCATAAACAAAACATTACAAATTTTTATTTTATTATAATAAAAACGTAAACAATCATAAGAATAAATTTCTTTGATTTTAATGAAAAATTATGTGACTACCTTTTCATTGCTTGTAAGAAACACAGAAGAAAAAATTATCTAAGATGATAAATTGCTATTTCAATATATGAAACTGTAGAAACATAGTTTTGACTATTTAAACCTTTGAAAAATTCGAAAAAAAAAAAATTAGAACAATGACTAGCTAAATGCAGATTAGAAATTTAAAGTAATAACCAAGCCCAATACTTACAATCCAAACTTTTATGATAAAATAAAATTCCATTTATCTTCTCTGTCTCTCTCATTCAGAAAATTCTTAAGTCTAATATTATGAGTATGAGTAACACACAAAATTCTGAAGTTAAAGTTAACATCAGTATAATTTCTAATAAAACATCAAAAAATACAAATAATGTCAAAATTATTCTGTGGGCACCAAAAATTTCTTGCGGACCACCGGTTGGCGAACACTGCACTGCTTTAGAGTGTATTTAAAATTCTAAATAGGATAAGATTAATTTAAATATTTACATTAAAACTTATGTACTTGTAATTTTTATTAAAATGTTTACATATAGTATTTTATTTTATTACTTTTATAGATATTTATGCAATCTGTATTTAAACAAATTTTCTGTTAAAGATGATTATCATTTTTTAAATACAGTCGGTAACAAAAGTCTCCAAACACTAGCAAAAATTCCTATATGAAAAAGTACATTTAATACGGTTTTGTTAAATAAATCCTTGTCGAATCTTGTTTTCAGACTGACTAAGAGCAGGATTCGATAAGGATTTATTTAATAAAACTGTATTAAGTGTACTTTTTTTTATATAGAATATTTTCCTAGTGTTCGGACACTTATGTTATCGACTGTATAATATATTAAACTTAAATTTTGTAGTAAATTAAAACAGCTTTTAATTGGCTTGCTATAAAGAGTATTCAGCTATTTCTGTTTGTTAAAAGTATAATTAGTTAAACTCACCACCTGAGTTAAAGGAAATGCTATAAAAAATTGGAAAATGGTCTTGATAAATTCTTCTTTCAGCTAAACGTACATAACAAAATCTTTCCACATCTTAAAAACCTAATTAGTATCCAAACATCAATTATTAACCTTCCATTTAAATGGCTTTCAGATTAAAACTTCAAGCAGGACATTTGGGAGAACCATCATTTAACAATATAATATAAGCACAAACTGCGGATCTGTCACGTTCACTAAAATTTTAAATGTATTGTATAAAGCAAAGCATGTGAATTTTTATAAAATAAAAGGTCGTGAAATTTTTAAATATGCTGAATGAAATTTAATTTTTAATTACTATTATTTTAATCACTAACCGTTGATTTATTACAATATTTATAAAAAATATTTATTACAATATTTATTGTTAAAAATAAAAACTTTATTAACGGATAATAATAAAATAATCTATACAGATACTTTCTAGAACATTTCAAAACGTTACCTCTGTTACTACTAGTATACGTACACTTATAGTTGAGAATAAAATTCAATACATTGCTATTATAATACTATCGTAAAATAAAAATACATTATATATTTATTTATTATTTATTATTTATTATTTATTTTATTATTTATTTATTTATGTTTGTTATTTCGTTATTAATAATTTTGCATAAAATTGCACAAAATGTAACACTCAGTAAATCATCCTTTATAATATTTAAATTTTTATAATTTATATATATATATATATATATATATATATATATATATATATATATATATATAATATTCTTTAGAAAACCAATATTTTTATTAATAATCACAAAAAAAGTTAACTTGGTAATTAAAAAAAAAAATAGAATAATAAACTATATGTATAAAACTATATGCAATAAAATCTATAATTATATGCATTAAACTATAAGCAATAAATATGCTATAAACAATATGCAATAATATACTATAAACTATATGCAATAAAACTATATGGATAAAAATCTTTAAAAATTGTGACCATTAATTGTATGAATTAATTAAATTCAGAAAATTAAAATGCATTTAATTGTTAGTACAATTTTTCTGAAAATAAAAATACATAGCTAATTTTTTTTTTTTTCAATTACAAAAAAAAAAAAAAAAAAAAATGCATACACTAGAAAAAAAGTAACTTTCGGGAAAATAAACTTAATCTCATTTTTTAATTCACGAGAAAATAAATATATATTAAAAAAAAAAAAAAAATCTAATTGGATTATAAGTAAACAAAAAAAAAAAAATAATAATAATAATAATATGCTAAAAAAAAAATCTATACAATGTATTGTCTAGAATAATTGTAACCTTTAACTGTGTCATTTCTAGCATAAACAGTGAAAATAACTTTAGATACCAAAAGTTAATGGTGTGCCACCCAGAAAATTACACGTGGCAGCCGAATTTCGTTCTTTCTATCCAACCTCTAATGACCTGAAGCCGCCTTTTTTATTTGATACATAGATTTTTTTTTTTTTTTTTTTTTTTTTTAACTGTTTCTTATTCAGTGGAAGATTTTTGGCCGACACCCTGTCTACCAGAGAGGAGCAGCGACCGTATCGATTTCAGAGACACAGATTTCGGTTTTGTGTTGGGGTATTAACCCATGTTTTATAGGATCAGAGATTTCATTTTTATTCTCCTTTGGCGATTGTTTTATATCACTTTTTTTCTGAAAGGAATGGAGAATATTAGGAAGAGATAAATCATTTTGGCAATTGATTTTCAAAGTGTTTTTCAATCGTGTACTTTAAATAGCTGTTATAAATATATGTTTGATTTATTGATACAATGATAATTTTATTTTTTCATTTTTCTTATTTATACATTTCATGATTAATATCTATAGTATAGCTGCTAAGCAAGTCAACAGCTTTCAATTATTAAACAAATTAACAAAATTATAAAATAATATTTATTAAACAAATTAAAATTTTTTGTTATGTTTCGTCAATTTTTTATACACTTTTTTATTATTTTTATTTATTTTTTTCTTTTCAGAAAATAATCAAATAATTTAGGAAGAAAAAAAAATAGTCGTCTAATGTTTTTCAAAGTGTTTTTTAATCGTGTACTTTAAATAGCGGTTATAAATATTTGTTTGATTTATTGATACAATGATAATTTAATTTTTTCATTTATCTTATTTATACATTTCATGATTAATATCTATAGTATAGCTGCTAAACAAGTCAACAGCTTTCAATTATTAAACAAATTAACAAAATTATAAAATAATATTTATTAAACAAATTTAAAATTTTTGTTATGTTTCGTCAATTTTTTATACACTTTATTTATTATTTTTATTTTTTTTTTATTTTCAGAAAATAATCAAATAATTTAGGAAGAAAAAAAAATAGTCGTCTAATGTTTTTCAAAGTGTTTTTTAATCGTGTACTTTAAATAGCGGTTATAAATATTTGTTTGATTTATTGATACAATAATAATTTTATTTTTTCATTTTCCTTATTTATACATTTCATGATTAATATCTATAGTATAGCTGCTAAACAAGTCAACAGCTTTCAATTATTAAACAAATTAACAAAATTATAAAATAATATTTATTAAACAAATTTTAATTTTTTGTTATGTTTCGTCAATTTTTTATACACTTTTTTTATTATTATTTTTTTCTTTTCAGAAAATAATCAAATAATTTAGGAAGAAAATAGTCGTCTAATGTTTTTCAAAATGTTTTCGAAACAGATATTTCAAATAGCTATACATACAAAAATTTCTTTGATTTATTTTTTATTTTATATCTTTTCATTTTTCTTGTTTATACATCATATCATGATTTTACTTGTTAATTAATGTATAATGTAGCCCTTAAATATTTCAACTATTATTAATTGTTAAACAAGTAAACGAAATTATCATATAATATTACCATGTTTTTATTAACTTCTATTCTTCTGTGTTTGTTTGTCCGGTACAAATCTTGCAATCTATTTTTAACTGACTTAACTACTAGCTAGACATTTGAAACTTTCACAGTAGCTCAGAACCCGATGACAACACAATACTTTGAAGTCAGATTTTCGAATAGTTTTCTTTTAATTAAGTAAAATATGAAAATAATGAGCTCCTAATAGCAATCAAAATAGTCATTAAAATATTAGCTATAATTTAATTGTTACCAAAAAAAATTTACGAGTTCATTTTGTTCCGACATAAAAATAAATTTAATGAAACGTGAGCGTTAAAAAATTGTATTTGTGAGCGTAAAAAAAATTTAATTGTAAAAATAGTAATTATGCATCTGGCAAAAATTGACATCATTATCACTTTAAAGATTTTCTACACATTGATAAAGTGCTAATGTAGTTCATGATGCAAATACAGTACCCGCTGCTTATTAAAATCACATTCGCTCTGTGCAAAAGTTATTTTATTAAGCAGCTGATTTTTATATCCAGCGAACGTTCCTGCACTGAAGAAAAAGGTATTATCTATATGAATTTGGAAAGAAATTTCAAAAGTTACCAAATAATGGAACTAATAAACAATATTAATTAATTTTTAACAGATAATTCTTTGATTGTTCCTTCAAAATAAGTGAATTAAACACATCTCAAAGTTCTGATGCGCTCTCCTTTGAGGGAAATCATCAATAATTTGACAAAAGTTCACGATTTTCTTTTAAATTTAAAATCTTTCCTTTAAAGCTTTTTGCCTCTTAGTTATTTCAGAATAAGAACAAAAATTGTCTTATAATTAAACATAAATATACATTTTAAAAAAAAATCACTTGAGAGCCAAATTAAATTTTTAACTTATTACCGTACTTTGAAGAATACATTGCTTGAAATTATTACTAAGACAAGTAATGGGACGTGTTTAATTGCTGTAAATGTAAAATTTTCGACAAAAATAGATAACTGAGGGTTTGCTGTATTTCATTTAATATAAAAAATCACAGTGTAAATAAAAAATTTTTTAGTGTGCATAAATGACATTTTTGCTGCTGGAGAGATTTTTTTTTTAGTTTTTTTAGCAGCGGTTATAAAATTAGTTTGCATTGATTTGATTCCGGTCCTGGCAAATTGATCACATTAAGCGGCTGATTTTATTAACCAGTGATTTTAATAAGCGGCGGTTACTGTATATGTTGTTCTAAAAGGATTAGTATTTTATTTTTTAAATCAGCTTTTTTTTTAATTCAAATTTCCCGTAACTCTTTAACCAATCACATTAGAACATCCATCTTTGGAATATCGATAATAAGGATTTTCTCGCCAAATCCATTACCTGCCTATTGGAACTTTTTTAATGCATTTTAAAGGGAAAATTAAGCTATTTTAACGCGAAAGAGCTGGAAATGCAGATTGACATTTTATCAACTTATTAAGCCTCTTTGAAAGAATTTATACAAAAATAAATACAATTATTTACAATTTCGTAACAATACACATTGATAAAGTGCTAATGTAGTTAGTTAGTTCTATAGCTATGATTCAACAGAAAATTTAAAAACATGGTTTATAAAAAGTTTTTATCTTATAATTATTTATTAAACAAATTAACAATTTTTACGCTGCTTTGGCAGTTTCCTTACTGATTTCTGAAAGGAATCGGGAGTTTTAGGAAGTAGAAAATCATTCTGCTAATTATATTCAAAATGTTTTCTAAACGTAAATTTTAAATAGCGGTTATATATATTTGTTTGATTTATTGATTCATTTATTAATTCATTATTTCATTATTTTTATTATTCATTTCAAAATTTTTGCTAATTAATTAATGTATAATATAGCCTATTAACAAATCAACTGTTTTTAAACGTTAAACAAATAAACGAAATTATCATATAATATTTATTAAACAAACAATTTTTACTTTGCTTTAGCGGTTTCCTTATTTTTTTTCTGAATGGAATCGGGAGTTTTCAAAATGTTATCTAAACGTATATTTTAAATAGCGGTTATATATTTTTATTTGATTTATTGATTCATTTATTAATTCCTTATTTCATCCCATAATTTTACTAATTAATTAATGTATAATATAGCCTATAAACAAATCAATTATTTTGAATTGTTAAACAAATAAACGAAATTATCAAATAATATTTATTAAACAATTTAGTAATTTTTGCTGTGCTTTTGGCAGTTTCCTTACTTTTTTTTTTTTTTTTTTTTTTCTGAAAGGAATCGCAAGTTTTAGGAAATGAGAAATCATTCCGTTAATTATATTCAAAATATTTTCTAAACGTATATTTTAAATAGCGATTATACATATTTATTTGATATATTGATTAATTAATTAATTAATTATTTCATTCTTTTTATTTATTCGTTTCGCAATTTTACTGATTCATTATTGTATGAAATAGCCATTGAACAAATCAACTATTTTTATTAATTAAACAAATTAACAAGTAATATTTATTAAACAAATCAACAATTTGTACTGTTCTTTGGTAATTTTTTTTTATGTAACTTTTATTTTCTGAAAGAAAACGAGGATTTTAGAAAGATGTGCATCATTCGGCTGATGATTTTCAATGTGTTTTTAAAGGTATATTTTAAATATCGGTTATGTATATTTATTTGAGTTATTGATTCATTTATTATTTACTAGCCGCCTTCAGCGACCAGCTGGTTCGCGATCCTTGAAAATTCCGACTTTATTACAATATGTATTTAAAGGCAAATATCCAAGCATTTAAAATTTTGAAATTGAAAACAAATGCTTTAAAAACTTATATTCTCGCTTCCATTAGAATAGTATTATGATTGTAATACATAAAAGTTTTTAAATGCCATGTCTATAAAAATAATATTATATATGTTTCAAACTTTCACTTCAAATGTTTTTAGTTGCCAGGTTCGATTCCAAGCATAAGCATATATTTTCGTAGTAAATCGGAATCTACCTAAAGCGTAGATTTAACCCTTTGCGGCGCAAGATAATTTGAAACATTTAAATTATACTGCCACCGGAATTCATGAACTAAGTTAAACTAAAAGAAATTTTAAATTTTAAGGTTTAAAAAACCGGCCTTTTCTGATATGTTATAAACGTGAATTTTTGCTAAAATATTTCCGGGATGAATTTTTGCAGCTGGATCTTAAATTTTGCGTCCTCCTGGCGAGGACACCGCGCGTTAAGGGGTTAAAAGAACTTTAATATGTAAGAAATAGCCGTATATGGATTTCCTAAATTCAAACCGATCAAGGCAAATACTATTTATTTGTTTGTTTGTCTATGAAGCAAACTTTTGTAATCACTTCTAAATAAACATATGAATTACATAACTTTATAGTAAGGATACACTGACACGCAGGCATTTACTATATGCCAATCAATTCTTCGATTACTAAATAATACCAATTTAAATTGCACGTCTATACTAGGCTTTTTTTTTTTTTTTTTTTTTTTTTTTCAATTTTGATTTTTTTAATAATAATCATTAAAATTAGACAACAATTGCACAATAAAATTCCTTGCAAGATTTCAGAATTAATGAAAATTTTGAAGTTATATTTGGAAATTAGAGATAATATTCCTCCATATATATGAGTTGTCATCTTTTGCATGAAGGTTCCATATCTTATTATGACGTGTTATTTAATTGTGAAAATACAAAAGCCTCATGATTTTTATAAACTGCAAACTTATTTTGAAACATTTCTGTTTGAAAACTATTAGTTCTGAAAATACAAATCATGTTCATTTTGAACGTTTATTTAGCCAAAACTTAGATTTTTTTTTTAATTAGAAAAATGTAATTATTTGGAAAATATGTTTTTAATACAGTTGAAATTTGATAACGAAAACATATTATGATATGAATTTTATAGAAATCATAAACAATTTAACAATACGGGAAAATATAGTAAATGTGCACGTCTTTCCCGTATGAATCTCAGAAAATAAATAACTTTATTTTCTTTCTTTCTTCCCTTTTTCTTAAAAAAAAAAAGAAACAAAAATGCTTATGCCCCCCTTTTTTTTTCTTTCTTTCTTTCTTTTTTTTTTTTTTTTTGTCTTTTCTTTTTTTCGTATTACATTATATTTTTTTCTTCTCTTTTTCTATTATAATTCTTATATTCTAATACACCAATATTTATATTAACACTCAATGTTATTTGTTTTGACTCATCACTGAAATCCGATTTGTGTGTTAAACTAGAGCATCCCTGTCTATTTTATTCGCCTAATAAAGGGTCATTTTTTATCTTAACGCAAAATAATTGTAGCGATTTTTTTTTCATGGTGTTTATTCAGTATTTCTAATTTACTATTTTTATGGGAAATAGTTTAATGATTTTAGGAAATATTTCTATTAAATTCATTTGTAAAACTTCGCCTAATTGTAAAATTATTTTACTTTAAATTATTTATGTTTTGTGAAAGGTAAACTGCTTTATTTTGTAATTTAAAAAGGCAAATAATACTTCAGAATTTTTTTTAAGGAAAAAATATCCTATAAAGCCATCTAAAATCTTGAAATCTTGAGTATTAAATATACCCATTTTCAACTAGCTTTTCTGTATTATCTATCCTTAAAATTCATTCATATTTATAAAGATTCCGTTTTAAAGTAAAAATAACATCTGTTCACTAAATTTACAACTCATGCAAAATCACCTAAGGACAAATCTCACATTCACGATATAAATACAGTCGGCAGCAAAATTATTGAAACACTAGCAATAATTCCTACTTAAAAGATGCGCACATAATACCGTTTTTTTTTTTTTTTTTTTTTTTTTTTTTTAAGTAAATCTTTGCCGAGTCATGATCTTAGTCCTATACTGTTTATAAAAAAGTAAGTTGATAAAAATTAGCGATCAAATAAAAAAAGAAAAAAAAAAAAAAATGTGTGAATGTGTGCTTCAATAATTTTGCTGCCGACTGTAGACTATTTAATAATCGCATGTCGAAATATAGAATTCGAAGAACTGCCTTTCAGAAGTTTGAAAATACTATTCCGCACATTGTTTGTAAGTGAATTACAATAATTATAAGATTAAAAAAAAAAAAACTTTTTATATACCATATTTTTAAGTTTTCTGTTGAATCATAGCTATAAAACTACATTAGGGTGATTCCATGGATGGAAGTAACATCAGTCACACAAAATTATAAAATATTCTTTTTTTTTTTTTTTTTGCCACCAGTACAGAAATATTAATGGCGTATTTTTATCAACTTTTGTGATTAAAAAATTTAGTGATTCTTGTTAGAAATTACTGGTGGAAGCAGAAATATCTCTGTGTGTGACTGACGTTACATTTTTCGTGGAATTGCACATTAGCAATTTATCAATGCGTATAAAATATTTAAAGTGATAATGACATCATTTTTCGTGGGAAGTATAATTTAACTTTTTATAATTTTTTAACTTTCACGTTTAACTAAATGTTTTTATTTTTATGTCGAAAGAAAAGGAACTCGTAAACTTTATTTATTTATTTTTTTTTTTCGCAACAATTAAATTATAGCTAATATTTTAATGGCTTTTTTAAAACTATTAGGAAATTATTATTTTCATTTTTTAATTAATAAAAAGAAAACTTATTATAAATTCGAAAATCGGTCTTCGAAGTATTGTGTTGTCATCGGGTTCTGAGCTATTGTGAAAGTTTCAAATGTGTAGTTAGTAGGGAAATTAGTTAAAAATCGATTGCAAGAATTGTACCAGACAAATAAACAAACAAACAAGAATCGAAGTTAATAAAAACATGGTAAAATATTCTCTGAGACATTTAATTTTTGATAAGCTTATAAACTTAAATAATAAAGTTAAATACTACTCATATACTTCCCACATACGTCAATTATATTTCGCTGTTTTGCCTTATTTTTTCCTCCCCTCAGATGCAACCACCCTCCGTTTATATTCATTGAAACACAGAGGGCGCTTACATCATCTACGCTTCCTCAATACATTGCTCTTTCAGAGGGTTTCACAAAGATCGATATCTTTCCCACTTTAGTTCTGATTTCATTTCTCGGCTTTTGATGTCCCCCTCTTAGTATCTCTCTTCAGCTTTTCGCTCTTTTTTTTTTCTTCTTTTATTGCTATTTCATGTTTATTGTGCGCGAAGTTTTCTTTGTGCCGCTTTCTCATGGCGCCAGCAAACGCCTCCGCCTGAAGATTGTGAATCTTATCTTAACATTAATGAGTTTGAATCTGACAATCATTTAACTCGAGTGGGTTTTAAGATAATATCATAAGTTTTTTGCTAGTTATTTAAGGTGTTTAATAGCTTTTCAAAAGCAATTAAAGGGATTCGCAGTTTAAAATAATTTGCAAATTGAACGGCACTAAACGAGCTTTTGTGATACTTTATTAAAAATAAACTCATTTATCTTTTATTTCCGTTTTTTTTTTTTTTTTTTTTTTTATTAATAAAGTGTTCGATTGTAAGAATCGAATCTAGAAAATTTGATTAAAGTTATCTTTTATATTATTTGAAAATTTTTACATTTGCACGCGTTAACTTAAAGGATATTTTCAGATTTTTTTTTTTTTTTTTAATCTATGCGATCTCGACATGATATCGTGGAACAAAACATCGCTGGACAAAATATCGCGTCGACTAAAAAAAGAAAATAATAATAATGTGATCTATTTCATGTGTGGTCTCTTGTGAAATCCATACCCAAGTAGCACGGGAACGTTCTGTGAACGTCTAATAACGGTTACAATCGTTCAAACACGGTGTTTCGTGTCAAAAGAACGTTCTATTAGAAGTTCAGAAATAGTAATATTTAGAACGTTTTGAAAAGGTATGCTTTGTACCATCTATAAAACGTACAATTCTAGTTCTAAGAAAACGTTCTAGTGTATCACCGTCGTAACACGTTCTGTCTCAGTGTGGTTGTAACGAATAAGACAAAATGTCTTTTTCTCTGTTTATGTTGCCTTATTTTTAATTTTACGTCTTGTTAACATGTTATTAAAGAATGGTAATAGTGATGAGGTAATAGGGAAAAAAATAAATAAAGTTTAAGTATCTGTATTTATAATTTTATTTTTTGAATTTAATAAAACTTATTACTCCGGACTTTTTTTTTTTCAGATATTCAATCTTATAAGTTTCATAAAATTTTAGCAGAGGTATATTAATTTAACGTAATAGTATTTCTACTTTCTTCTGAGAAAAATGCATTTTATAATTGAAAATTTCTGACTTCTGGCTTTCCAGCAGTTTATACAATTGAGATATCCAGGATACAATTCGACCATTTTCAGAAAATTTCAATCAGCGTGTCCGTCTTTTTGTGTGTGTATTGTAAAAATTTTATGGACTCTGTATCTCACAAACCAATGAACGGAATTTCGCAAAATTTGATATTTAGTTAGATCTTGACCTAAATTGTTGATGATTTTTCTTTGAATGTAACGACTGAAAGGTGGTGATGCTATTTTGTAAATCGGGGAAGTTATATCTCAGATTCTACGGTGTATAAATGCACCAAATTAACATGTAAACAAGATATTATGTAAAATTACGCTGATCTAATTTAGAAGCGTATATTGGTCAGCTGGTGGCGCTGCTGTTCTGCAATTAATCCCGCTAACATAAAGCAATTTTTCAGATTTTGTGATATAAATTATTATAAATACAGTAATACTTATAAATGCACTTGATTTTTAATACACACACTTGATGTGGAATATTGATATCATATAAAACTCTACTGATTCCATTTGGGTGCATATCGATAGACAGGTGTCGCTGGTACGTTGCGATTTAATTTCGTTAACGGAAAAGCAATAGCATACTTTCTATTACTTATAAATGCTCTAAATTAAAAATAGTATAAAAATGTAATATTGAAATTATGTAATATATATATATATATATATATATATGTGTGTGTGTGTGTGTGTGTGTGTGTGTGTGTGTGTAATAGCAATAGCCAACTAGAAAAAAAAATCTAGGGGTGATTCTTGTATGTCATCGCTTTTTCCTATGGGTTAAAATTTCAACATGTTTGTTTTACAAAGAAAGTCCTCCATACCTTTAAAACGAATGCTTGAACCCTAAAAAACTGTGAAAATTTAAAACAATATTATCAATTTTTTACATTTTTTATTTATAAAACACATTTCCTAAAATATCTTCTGTATACCATAGTTTTTTTTTTTTTTTTTTTTTTTTATGCTTAATGTTTTACTTCTTTCAGATGAAAATCGTCTGTATTCATCATAGAAAACAATTTTAATAAATATCATGTACTTGTACAGAAAAGTATAAAAGAAAGATTTGTAATGGCCGCAATATACTAGTTTATAAAAATATTTAAGTTTTAAATAGTATAAAAATTCCGAATCAAAAGCGGATGTTAATGTTTGAACTGCATTTCGCCTAATCAGCAATTATCCCGACACGTGTGCTGCGGCCATCTGCTCTGCTAAACTACGCAGGAAGCAGGAATGTATATAATTTTGGCATATTTATTGCGATTTGGCAAAATAAAACGTGTAGAATATGCTATGATCAATATTAATGATTGTTTTAAAGGGTCTCACAAATATTTTTCGAAAAAATATGATATATAATTCGAAATTGCTCCTTGTAAATATTCAATAGTATAAATTTTTTTTCTTTCTATACTTTTTTGTTACACAGCATATAATGTGCACAAAATTTTTATACGATATAAGAGCTATTTAAAAAATAACCTATTTTAAACTTTTATTTTCCATATAAAGCTCTAAAGATAGATTTCGGGAGATTTCTTCCTCTTCATTTGAAATCAAGCATATTTTAAGGCATTATCTCTAGGGTTTATCACTAAATTAAACAATATAGTGAAGTAGAGATGGAAATTGTTTTATAAACTATGAGGTCCGAATTATTTTTCTCTTTTGTTAATTATGAAATTTATTACTAAAAAATAAATAATTTCTGTATTATACTCGTATCAATAAAAATATAACTATTTTTTCGTTGAGTGACACAGATATAATACAAAATTGGTTATGCTCGGACCATCATAAAACTTTCTTTTATATCATTCTATATGAACAGCGTTACCTACGATTAGTATATACAGAATTTTATTCAATTTACTTTCATATAATAAACTTTTTATTTGTAATTTCGTGTAATTTTCAGCAATTGATGCTGAAGTGTAGACATCTAGAAATCGTACAAAGTAATAGCAGCACAACTTGTTTGCCAATTTATATCCGCATTTAATCAGAATAAATTTTAATAATATATTTTTCACATACCAAGTTTGGTGTATTTAAATGACAGAAATTGAAATAAGATTTTAACTAAACGGGTAAAACTTCAACGTAGTAGCGCTACCTAAAATAGACGATATGGAAAATTAATTTATTTAACTTTACAATAGCCATCTCACAAACGAAATTTGATGACTTTAAATATCATAGAAACTGATATATTGCTTCCCGTTAACAAGATTAAATTGCAGCATAGCAGAGGCACCTGTCGACCGATATGCACCCAAATTGAATTAGCAGAGATTTACATAATGCTGATCTCATATATAACTTTAGTGCATTTATGTATCATACAAGCTGTGATACAACCTTTCCTTAAATGGGATCACATTATATCAGCGCCACATGATGGACGATAATATCTTAAAAGCTACTAAGCACTAATTCCAGGTCCATTCAAATGTTATGTTACTTTGCGTCAATTGCTTTGTGAGAAACCGCGTCCACATTTATTTTTATTTATTTATTTATTTATTTATTAACGAACTCACAGTCATTTTCAAATGATAAAAAAGCCAAATCATACTCAGAAGTCACAAAACGTGTATATTTATCGAAAACCGGAAGTTGAACATTTTCACAAATCTAGTGCTTTCTTCTTATGTAAGTAACAAACATAATAATAATAAACAGTGATGATACGTTGTAAATGATCTTTATGATATTGTAAATTTAGAAGCTGAAACAATAAAAAAAAGTAGCTAAAGATTTTGTTTTCCTTATTTATTTATTACTTTCTTCTATAATAAAAAGAAGAAAGATTTGATTCGTAAATATTTTTGACTTTCGCGTTTCGATAGGTTTTTTCCTTTTTAAGATGTTCTTATAAAAATTGATATTTCTTAGAAAATGCCTGTTTGTCTGTGTGTATGAATATGTGTGATAAGAATTTTGTATCAACTCTAGGTCAAAAACTAATGAACAGAATTTCCTGAAAACTTATATTTAGCTCCATCTTAATATCAGTTAGTTTTTTACCTTTTTTTTTTTTTTTTTTTTTTTTTTTTTTTTTTGTTTTATTTACACATATAACGCTCAACAAGTCGCGCTGTCATTTATTTCTTCAAAATTTTAATATTACAATAGAGGAGAAAATTTCTTATAAATGCACACAATAGGGATTTCTTTAGCTGAACATTGTGAAACTGATTTTTTTTTAATATTAACGGTGAACATGAAGACTTTTAACAATCCTTCCCCACTCCTCGGGTGTGTAAATTTTTATAATATTTTTTTTCAAAATTACTCGTTGATAGCTTTTAAAACGAACGGTTGAATCACTTATCTGTGATAATGTAAAACAAAGTTATCGATATTTAAAAAAAAAAAAAAAAAAAAAGTTTATTATTATTATTATTTATTTATTTATTTATTTTATTTTATTTTGTTTTTCAATTTTACTATGTAAAATGTGTGATTTGATCTAAACTATGTGAATTGTATTAGAAAATAAAGAAAAGAATTGTGTGATAGTCACAAGACACGAGTTTAACATTTCCTGTAATTTATTGTAATTAATTCATATAAGCAGGTATGCGATTATTTTAGTTACGATAAAATTTTTATATTTTACTTCATAATAAACGTCAATTATTTTGTAAAATATTATTAAATAGATACGCAATAACACGTAATATTAAAATATATATATATATATATATCTGAATAAAAATCTTGAGTTTTGTATTTCTCATAAAAATAATAAATATAACTAAAATAAATTCCTTTTCAATTAATAATATAAAAGTGACATATATTTTATTTAGAATATATCGCCAACAAGTATTCAGGAGCCATCATGAATATTTATTCAGAAAATATTGTCAACAAACATTCAAAAGCCATCCAATTTATGAATGGTGATGGTCTATGTTGAATACTCCAAATCGGCAATTCGTTTTTACAATATAATCAAGGATGAATTTTTCGCTTATTAGTAGGTTTCGACAAGTGTGATCCCCCCCCCCCCCGATTTAACTTAGTATTTAATATAGTTTAAGAAATGGTAAAATCAGATATTGACGGGCATCTTGGCACATTCATGGCGACAATGTAAAATCGCTATCTGAAAGAAATTGTCCTGTCGTACTACTACTACTGAAATGTTTAAAATAATTGCAATAATCACATAAGATATTTAATTTCAATAGATCTGACTAAATCATATTCTAGGAAAAATGCACTTTAAAACGTTACATGTTTACTGTTGTAAGAACCATTTTAAACCTTCTTGTACATTAGAAATAAATGCAGAGTGTTACATATTGCCCTAAATTAACTAAAAAAAATTAATAGTAATAAATATAGGCATTAGAAAAAATAAGTTCATAATTTCTTTAATCAAGCAATAATACCCGAAAAATTCATCGTCCAACAATGACAAAAATTTAACAAGTGGATCGTATACCAAAGCTGCAGCGCTAAATCGTTTAGATAAGAATTTCTCTCTGTTCTAAACAGTTAGTGCTATCGTTGTTTATTTTGTGTGTCTAGCTGTTTAACATATGTTTTCTCTCAAAATAATGGCAAATTGTTAATAAACTCTCGAACGTTAAGACAGATTTTTCGCATATTTTAAACGATATAATATTAAATATTGTGCATTTCAATGTGATACCATAAATGGTGGATTTCTATAATATTGTTCAACTTTTCTCTTGTTTTATGTATTATTAATATTCCAATTCAGTGATAGGCAAAGTTGCGAATAGTCGGGCAAAATCCATCAGGGGTTAATGAGCGAAGCAAGTCGGGGTGAGGGAAAGCCTTCCTCAGGGGTTGATGAGCGGAGCGAGCAGGGGGCAGAGCCCTCTAGTATTAAAAAAAAAAAAAAAAATCTGAAAAAAAATCTGAAAAAAAAATTTTGAGTTTTGTTTTTCTTATAAAAATAATAAATATAACTAAAATAAATTCCTTTTCAATTAATAATATAAAAGTGACATACATTTTGCTGAATCTTGAATCTTAAAAAAAAAAAAAAAAAAAAAAAAAAAAAAAAACGAAAAAATTCGCCAAACTGTGAAATTTTTATTGGGTTTGCCAGTTATGACTACGGAAGCACGAACACGGACTCCAAGGTCCAAGATAGATAACGGTAACTTTTTCTGCCATCATTTTCATTGCGTTTGGTTTAAGATTTCTTCCTGACATTTGGATATACTATTACAGGTAAGTTTATTCTACACAATTTTCATATGTCTAGTCTAGGATTTCCATAGTTTTGCCCAAATCTGCATTAGAATTTAACAAAATTAAATAAATTAACGTTTTCAAAAACCATAAAAAAAAAAAATAAATAAATAAATAAAGAGTAATAATAATAATAATTTGAAAACTTTAATTTTTTAAATTTTTCATGCTAAATACCTTTTAATTATTTATTATTATTACTATTTTTTTTTCCCATTCGATTTTGTATTATTACAATTTAATTTAGATATATTTAAGTATACTTGTTTAGATTTTATTGTTACACTGTAGTATTGTAAAATCAAGGGAAAAAATAGTTAGCAGCCGGCTCTCTAAAAATTTTAAAAAAATATTTTAAATTTTAAAATTTATTTATTTTATATTTAAAAGATTTTCAAGAAATTTTTTCATATTTTATATTGTTATATTTCAATGCATGTGTAAGTAAAATTCATAAGCTTTAAATCAATACTTTAAAATTAAAACTTCACAAAATTGATTTAAATAAAAAAAAATAGATTAATTAATTATTTTTTTAAAATACTTCTCTTAAATATTTTTATTTTCTCCCATCATTTGTACATTATTACTCTTTATCAATAGAATATATAACATATCTAGGTATTCATTTGTGAATTCATTGATAAGCTAAAGTTTTAAAAATAGTTCTATGTTTGAATGCCAAAAGTTTGCAATAAGTTTCAGTATTTAAACATATATATATATATATATATATATATATATATATATATATATATATATATATTCTAACTTAACAAGAAATTCACAAATTAATTACCCAAATATGGTTAAGTTCTATTGTTAAAATATAATAATGTAAAATCAAAGGGAAAAATAATAATTAGTCAGTAAGGAGCATCTTAAAATTTTTCAGTTTTCTTTTATTATAGTTTAAAAAAAAAAAAAAAATTAAAATACTGTATGTTATTATATTTGAAGACGTGTACGTAAAATTTTATAGCACAAAGACAATTATTCACACGTACATACAAATAAATCACAAAATCCGAAAGGAAGAAAAATAAAAGAAAGAAAGAAAGAAAAGAAAGAAAGAAAAAACATAGACAAACAATATGAAGGTGATTCTTAATACTTTTAAATGTTTTAAATTTTGAAGTTTATTTATTTATTTTTATTTATTTATTTATTTTATTTTATTAATATTATTTTAAGCAATTGTTTCGGGTCGAGAAAAGACACAACCCTTTATCAACCGAACAAAGTAGGCACGAGTGCTGCAAAAAAACTGCAACGTAGCTCTTGTATTTGCAGCATTCGTGCCTACTATGTTCGTCTGACGAAGGGGTCGTGTCTTCTTTCGACCCGGAACAAATTTTGTGAGTTCTTCCATTTTATTATACATGAAACACATTTTTAGCACGTTCAAAAATTGTTTACATAACGTTGTGAGAACGTGTGTATAGAACGTTTTCAGAACGTTTCTACACTATTTTAGAACGTTTACAGTACGTTTTCTAGAACGTTCTGAAAATGTGTATAACGTTTTGAAAACCTTCTAAACACGTTTAGAACGTTGTGAGACCGTATACATAGAACGTTCTCAGAACGCTTCTATAACACCGATGGTGATAGTTACACGTTCATTGAACGTTATCTGAACCGTACTATTGTACCTCTTTAAGATGGACAAATAGACGTCTATAACACGTTCAAAGTGTACGTTCTTAGAACGTGTTTGCAGAACAATTTTTGAACGTTCAGAGAACGTTTCGGTACTGCTTGGGTAGGGCTTTGTATAAATATAAGTATATACATAATAAGTATATCATAGTGTGGATTTTCCTTATTTTATCTATATTTAATTTTAAGATATTTTACCATTTGTTTTAACTATTTAAAATACATTTTAAAAATGTTGTATATCACTGCTGATAAAGCTGAATAAGACTAGGGGCTTAAAAGCAATAGCATTCAAAAGTTATAATTAATGTGGGTTGCAGAAAAAAAATCCCAAGTATGCAGACAAAAATCCCTTTATTTTTATACATTTTTTAATGTTGTGCCTGTAATCTTTTTGTGTTTAAATTTCTTATAGAGGATATTTGTTAAATAAAAATGCTTTTTTTTGTAGGGGGTTGGTGAGGAGGGGGGGAGTATAGAGTAATTACTAACAACATTGTTTGCACGGACATTTTGAATTTGTTCATCTATTATTTAAATTAATACTTTAATAATTGGTAGAGTTTCGATCAGTGGACGAGAGTAACCACTAATAGTCATCATGATTGTTGGTGGAAGAAATTCAATTTTTATGTTTTATCCATAATGATAAGAAATCATTCATTACGGTTTTATGAAACTAATTTTATATTTTATTGATTTTTTATAGAGATGTCACCAGTCTATGACACTTTCAGCTGTCAGAATTTTTAGTTTATCCCGCAGCATTCTTAGCACCCGTTTTTTATACACCACGTTATTTAAAAATTAATTTTCTTCCATGTGTAATTACATTAAATAAGAAACCTTCGCTTGTATTAAACGAGTTAATTACGTAACTTTTTATATATGTATCTGTATGTCTCGTGTTTCTTGCAAACGGCTCTGACGATTTCTGTGAAAGTAGGAGGTAAGGGTTTTTGGGGCTGAAAAATCGATAATCTTTAGAAATAAGTATACTCATCTTCAGCGATAAGTATAATCAGGAAACGTATTGCTGTTTTAAGTAATAAAGTGATTATAAAACCTTACATGAAAGAAATGGCCGAGGAGCGAGAAATGTTAGAGCAAAGCATGATTTTTCATATTTTTCTCTAACAATATTTCTAGAATCTGGTAGACGATAGGCGTCGGTTTCGAACCCAGGTAACAAATATTAGTCAAGCCGTTCGAAAGTTTCTGTGATATTGTCCGTAACTCTCATGAGTAGGGCCTAGAACTGATTTAATGACCTTCATGTAGGACATTTCTCACATCAATAAATATCACACACTAGGCGATTGGACAACAAATTTCTGGCAAAACAAAGTGTATTGGATAACCCTGCAAAAAATCATGATCTAAATACGTTTTGACTGTAACATATAATGACGATTTTTCTCGTTATCTGCACTGTAAAAAAAATCAGGTAAGATTACGGGGAAAGCCCGACAGCAGAGATTCCAGACAAAACCCGTAAAAAAAAAAAAATAATAATAATAATAAAAAAAAACGCTTAAGCGTAAATTAAGTGTATAATAACCTTAAATTACGTTTCATGCTTGTAAAAAAACATTTTGCCCGTAAAACCAATTTTTTTTTTTTTTTTTTTTTTTTTTTACGGCCTTTGTCAGGAATCTCTGTTGCTGGGCTTTACCCGTAATTTTACGGGATTTTTTTTTTTTTTACAGTGTGTACAAATTTTTATGGGGCAACCATATATATTCATACATATATATATATATATATATATATATATATATATATATATTTAAATTCAAAATAATAATAATAATTCTACTTTCAAATTATAACACGTCGGGCATTAGACTCAGTGCAAAAACATTTCTAGGAAATTTGGCATACTACATTAGACACAGTATTCTGCAATCAGAATGCAAAAATTTTGATTATCTTATGAAATATGATCATATTTATCAAATATATATATATATAGGCGCTGGCTTTATAAATGTAATTTGCATAATTATTGAGCAACTTAAATGAAAACCCCCCAAAAAAAACATCAGTTAAATTCAAATTTATGAAAAATAGAAAGAGCAGAATTACAGTTCTCTCAAAATAAAAGCTAAACTATAAGGAGTTTTACGCATATCTTTATTTTGATTCAGTTAATTCCCAATGATATTACATTGTTCAATGATTTTAAATAAATATTGATAAAACCCGTATCAACTTTTTTTTTTTTTTTTTTTTTTTTTTTTTTTTTTTGTTGATGTTGTTGTTTAAGAAGAACTGATATTCTGTTCGTTCTATCGATCATAAATTTTTGAATTTACACGATATTTGTTTAAGAGTTTCATATAAGTTGCTCAATACTTTTGGCTATTAAATTATGTAAATGGATTTTTTGAAATACTAGCGCGTGCGTAGTTA
This sequence comes from Salticus scenicus, assembly GCA_963930645.1. NCBI lineage: Eukaryota > Metazoa > Arthropoda > Arachnida > Araneae > Salticidae > Salticus > Salticus scenicus. Next base: position 253,005,584 of record OZ005656.1, on the reverse strand, counting down.
AAAACTATTTAGTAAAAATGCTCATATTTCGTAAAATATTTAACATTTTGCATTTTTATTACAGTATGCTATGTTTAATGTAGTATGCCAAATATCTAAAAATTGCGTTGCGCTAAGTCTAATACTTTAAGTGTTATAATTTAAAAAGTGAATATTTTTTTTCGAAAAAAAAAAAATCGTTATATCTCCATATGGTAGATTTATAAAAATGATGTATACAGGTGATGAGAAAAATTCTCATAATTACATGCTGTAGTCACAACGTATTTCAAGCGTTACTTTCTGCAGGGTGATGCAGAATATTTTGATATTTCTTTCATGTTTTTCAGGTCCCTTTTAAATATCGAGGACAAAACTTTTGCTGAAATATATGAGGTATAACACGTTCTTTACACCAAAGTTTCAAGGTGATTTCTAAAGATTTTTTCTAGATATTCGATAAAAATTCTAAATTCGAAAGTGTCCAAATACTTATTCGTAGATAGTGAAGGAATTAATTGCATGTGAAGATCTTAAAAAAAAAAAAAAAAAAAAAAAAAGAAAAAAAAAAAAAAAAAACCGCAAGCGAAAACAGCTACATAAACCGTCTAGTGTCTTGTAGTGAGATTAAATTGAAGTATATACGTTCTATTCTAATAAATATATTTGACATTTCACGCATATATTTGATTTTTTAGGCATTTTAAAATAATGTTACTTTAAAATACCGTCGGTAGATAAAGGGTTAAACTTATACACTCTTGTAAAAATATACATAAAGATAATATAAGTAAATATATATATATAAAGATAATAACAGAAATTTAAAATAGTTTGAATTTATCAATCGACATTACTAAAAATTATTTTATACAACAAATTTGTAGAAGTTGCACTGAAAGAAATTTCTGTAAATAAATCTAGAATATAAATTGTATTTCCAGAAAAAAAAAATAGTTCCATGTCAATATTATAAATTCTAGTCTTTTTATAAAGCGAGTTCTAGAAACCCTTACTAGAATTATAGAGTGTTTGTCTATATTATTGGGGTCAAACTTATTTAAAAATCTCTGAAAATAAATGCGGACACAAGAGGCGACGATTGTAACTATAATTTTGGTTTATGGCCCAATTCTAGAAAATTAAGCGAGAATTTCTGGCAGTACAAAGGTTTCATGATATTTATATTATTCATAATATTGTTTCAACGTCTAGAAATGTATAGACTAGAAATTCTCGATCATTTCGTCTATTTGTGTTATTCGTTTACCTTATACGCATAACTCGGAAATCTATATTTCTAGTTTGAGGATTTAGAAAATCACCACTTATTCGTTCTAGATGAATGCGGTATATATATATTTTTTTTCTCTTTATGTATTCTCTCCTGATACATCAGGGGCCGCGGAAGCCCTGTCGGTAGAGCGCCGGCCTCGTAATTGGAAGATTGCGGGTTCGGTACTCGAGCCGTCCAAAGACCGTCGTGTACACTAATGGTGGCTGGTGCACGTAAAATCTGTAGTGGCCGCAATGTCCTCCATGTTCCCATGAAAAATTAAACCCCTGGGGGTCACCGAAGCAGGATAGCCATCTCTTCTGTGGTGGATCAAAATTGTCATAACATGTCTTCGAACCACTTCTAGGGGTGTGTCCCAGACCGTCGCCAATTGCCCATCTGCGCAGCACTAGTGCGATGTTAAACCCAACCACCCAACACTGATACATCAAAGTGCAAAAAATATTTTTTTCGAATAACTTGAGCATCTTAATAAACTTTGTACATATTAAATTAATTAAATCAAACTCAAGCTTTAATTTATTTAAATTAAGAACCATAAAAGTGACTTAATTAAACAATAAAATTATATACTTGCGTGCATTTTAATCACAAAATTAATTGATTTACATTTTATACGCATCGCTAATATATTCAGACAAGCACATTTATTATTATTCAAAGTTGAAAATAAAAGCACGGACTTATTTTCCCTTTGAAAGAGTCAGCAAATATTAAATTCAGAAATTTAAATATTTGATAAAATACAGGAATTCACAGAGGAAATAATTAAAGAATAATAAATTGAACACTCACTTCCATTAATAATATGATTTCAATTCATGTGGGAGCTATATCTCATAAACACATTAAATTAAGTTACCCAGTTAAATAAATCTTTTCTTTTGTTTCCTTGAAAGAAAAACGGATATAAGATAACTTGATTTTTATGCAACGAAATGGCAAGTTTTGTTTTAGAGATTTGATTTAATCTAGTATCTTTAAATAATTCAAGAAAGTTCGTTGACCGTGTTTTTATTTTATAACATGTCCCTTGTTTAAATTTCATGGTTGATTTTTGGAACATATCCAAATAAGTGACTTTTCTAAGGTCAAGCCATTTTGATTTTGATTATTGTGTTGTTATTTCTAGTTCAGTTTGCACTTTAGTATATGATTTTTTATGCATATATAATAAATGTATATTAATTTATAGTCAATTATATGACATTAATGTTTTAAAATTTTAATTTATGGAAATAATAAATGCAGTTAGAAATACTTAAAAAAAAAAAAAAGAAAAGAAAGAAAGAAAGTAAAACAATAAAGTAGTAAGAATAAATGTTGAAAGCAAAATTTTACTTTCATCTACATGCATAATAAAAAATATTAGATTTGTATAATATTTCTGCCTCTGCCTTTTCATGAATATACAAGTTTTACGATATCCTGAATTTCTGTAAGAGAAATTCAGGATATTTTCAAATCTCCATACGATATTCTGAAATAAACATACAGTGGGTTAGCAAATTATTGGATTTTTTTTTTTTTTTTCGATTTTCTGAAACAAAATACTTGATAAAATGGATCGGAAATTTTGACACGCAAAGAACATTTAAAAGCTCACATTTTCTACTACCGATTTAGTTCAGAATGAAGTTAGAGCACCATCCACAAATTGAAGAAAAACGCAAATATTTTGGATCACTCTGTATTACAAAACACGGTAAATGACTTGTAATTTTAACACATTCTTGCACATAGTATGAATAATGTTTATATGTTTCGTTGCAGAATTTGAACAATTATGTAGGTAGATTTCTTTTTTTTTTTTTTTTTTTTTTAAGTTTTTTGCTTGTAACTAAAACAGATTTCCACAAAACTTTCCAAATTTTATCAAAAAATTGACAAAATATTAGACAAACATTAAACGTAAAAATTCATACGTGTAATGTATTCGCTAACATATGAGTATTTATATTTCATATTAGTAAATTTTATTTTAATGCGCATGCGCGAGAGATGAGAAAATTTTTATTACATAGGTGCAAAGATAAATTTATTGGGTAACTTTTGTCAAAAGTTCATTTGAATAGAGTTAGAATTTAGCAAATTGTCGGCACAATAACGAGCTAGATTTTAGGTATATTCTAGAGCTGAAATTTCATTAGAGGCTTTTCACATGCCGAGTATTTAACTTTTCAACCCTGTCGTATTTTTTTTTTTTTATTTTTTTTTTTTTTTAGGGGGGGGGGGAGAAAAAAAACTTATAGGCTTGTAACTCTAACATATTTTTATTTATTTACTGCGATGTGTGAGATCATGAGGGTTTTTTTCCCCAAAAGAATTTTTCCAACGTGGTTGAAATAATTGGACCATAAAATTAAATAGGCGGCATGTGAAAATGTACCCCTTAAGCACAGCATCAGAAACTGTGTGAAAACCACTGTAATTTATCCAGTGCGAAGATAGTACGTAGACGTGTCTATATTTTCTATTCCTATAAATATTGTTAAAAAAGGAATTTTGTTATAGTTACTATTAGGAAAGACTTTTTTTTTTAATATAATATCTTTTCTCAAAATATTTTATCAAAGTGATAAATACCACTACAAAATATTAGAAGCTATTTATTAGTGCCTATATCCACATTGTATCGTGTAATAAGCAATACTACCTGCATTTGCTATGCAAAATGAAGTTTTTTTAAAAAACTCTTTTGCACCCTAAACTACTGTAGAACCCCAGCTAAAAAAATCTGCAGAAGAAGTATATAAAGAGCAGATAATCTGAAAGTATTTAGAACAAGAATCTGCAGAAAAATTGCATTTTGTATACAAAATCTACAGAATAACAGTAATAAGCTGCTATGAAAACTACTGATAAAATATTTTATTACTTAAAACTTTTTTTTTGTTCCAAATATCTTCAGATTATCTGCAGTTTCTTCTTTTTAACAGCTTTTTTGCATATATATATGTATATATTAAAAATTCCATAAACAGGGATGGAACACGGGCGCAGTATTCATACCACTATCAATGTAAGAAAATTTTCTACTTCTTAAATCAACGATATTATAGGTAGTAAAATTTCTTAAACAGATTCCGGTATGAATTCTGCGCCCGTGTTCCATCCCTGCATAAAACAAATTTAACAATTCCTGTTATAACTACAATTGGGTAATGTAAAAAAAAAAAAAAAAAAAAAAAAAAATGTTTGTGAAGTAAAATCTACTACTATTTACTTTTATTTCAACATTATATACATTTAAAAAAAATCCTCTAAGTTACGGAAAAATATTTATTTAGTAACCTATTTGACATTACGTATAATTTTTGTTGATGTAAGTAAATAACATATAATTTTAAATATACCTCATAATGCTTAAAAATAAATGCTTGACTCTTCAAAAGCGTAAAATTAAGATGGCTTTATATTTTTACACATTATTTTAAATTGAATACGCTTTACTATTATCTTTTTTTTAATATTCTTATTCTTGCATCTAGAGCAATATCCTTATTGATAATTATGGGTAATTTGGGATACTTTTATAATATTTATCTATTTCCATCAATCAGCAAAGTGATTTCCCTAAGTATTCGCGTGATTCAAATATTTTAATGCGTAGCTTCCTCTGAGTTTATATAATCGCATGTAGTTAATTTCACTGCGTTGTATGGAATTATTAATGGGATAATGCAAGCTTTAGATTTAGCGTATGCTTATAAGAACATTCTCCCCACCTGCATGATAAGAATAAAATAAGCCTAGTTAATAACTGCAATTACGGGGGTAATCTCGTTTATTTTGTAAAGAAATAAATTTTCTGCAACAAAAATTGCTGGTCTAATAACCCTGTAATTAATGCATGATGTCAGAGGTTTCACAGGAAATATGCACTTCTCTTACATTATAATGCTTTGAATTTTAATTTTGTTCAGGATTTTTTTTTTTTTTTTTTTTTTTCGTCGCTTCATAAAAATGGCTTCTTTTCCTTCTCATAATAAAATTTTGCAGGTTAAATTTAGATATATATATATATATATATATATATATATATATATTGGTAATGAAAATTGAAAAAAGAATTTCGAACACATATTCTACAATATTTTTTTATTATTCAGTCACAAATAAAAGATACATAGATGCGATAGATCATAACATTTTATAATATCCAAATATTTAAATGATTCAAAATAATTTAATTCATCAATATCGATAAAAGATAAAGCGATTTTTGTAAATTAAAAAAAAAAAAAAAAAAAATCATAAATATATGAAACATTGTTTTCTAAAGTTAGAATTTGTCATCTGTAATTACTTTATGTTTGATGTAGATATTCTTTAAGAAATATGTAATTAAAAAAAAGAGAGAGAGAGAGAGAGAAATTTAAATGCAGCACAGTATATGCTAAACACGTTAAGTGTAAATAAAATTGTAAATTAGTGTATAATAAATAAAGTTTGGTAATGACTAGTTTAAGAAGTATAAATATAAATATAAATGAAAATATGTACTATATAAAAGTATTTAAGTTGCAAAAATAGTACATTTAATTTAAGATTAAAATTTTTAATAAACATTTATTATTAAAAATACTAATGTTTTAAAGAAACAGATTTTATTTAATGTATTTTACACATAACATGTATTATTCTATGACGTCGAACGGAATCAAGGTTACTATTAGTTGTTCGTTGTACTCTTTTAAGGCCGATTGACTACGTTAAGGTCCTAGGCCTACAGGTGAAATGCCCTCCGCGGGGGTCATTTTAAGTGGTCCTTGCTTGAATTTACGCGATCAAAGATACTGACATTTCGATGTTGAATTTAATAAAAGAAATAATTTTGAATTATTTAAAAAAATGTTCTAAGTGAAATTATTTCTTAAAGTTAATCGAACATAGATATATGTGTTGCATATGAGCAGATTCATATGCTAAAAAATTTAGTCTTTATATAAAAATGGCTTCTTTTCTTGTTTACAACAAATTTTCACAGCAATTTTACAGCAGAATTGAAGTACATTTTTCTCAGAGAATTTAGTTAATACATAATGATAGTTTAAGAAAAAGTTTTGGAAAAAAATCCAAAAGTTTGTCATCTATGTCTCTAAAAGTTTGTCATATTACGTCATTTTAAGATTTTTATGTGAATTGTAAAATAAATTAAAATTTAGATGGAATAATCGTTCCAAGTGGATGTGCTTGAAATTCAAAGCCTTTTTAATTTTATTTAAGATTAATATTTTTAGTAAAATATTACTGTTAAAATATCCATACATTTTAATAATCATAGCTTATTTAATATATTTAAGTGACACACGCATATACTCACACTTGATATTATTTCTTAAATTGAACATAACAAAGATATATTTATTAACTTTATAAACATTTAAATGCTAACAGTATATAAAAATGTAATTTTCTGCTATTGATGACAAACTTTCATAATAATTTTATAATAAAAGGGAAATTAATTTTTTGACGAATTGAATTCCTCATTAATACTAATTTACGGAAATGTGTCAAAAATATTTAAAACGTTGTCTTATAATGACAATGTTTGTCATCTATATACTTTTTCTGTAATATTGATGTCATTTTATGAAACGTTTATTGTTAAAAAATAAAAATGAGATTTTAATGTATAAAGCATTCGACAATGGTTTATTTAAAACCTAAACATTGAATATAGAAAAATTTATTAGCAGTTATTGTTTATGAAATTATACATATTTAACTTTTGTGTTAATTTTATTCTTAATTTAAATTTTATGTTATGATATATAAAGTCAATCACGACTTTATTTCTATAAATGTATCTTAATTGCGAATAGCATATAAAGGATGAGAGAAGAAAAATGTTACATCTATATTCTATATTATTTCATTTGATTTTTTTTTCTAGAAAATTCTAGTTTACCCATGGAGTTTTTAATAATCTCTACTAAATGGACAGAATTTATCGAATAATACTGCTGGGGGAAAAAAAACTGCATAATGCCGAAATTTAGTACTAATTGAAAACCGGAAGAATGTTAATTTAATTAAATATTATTTTATTCACAATTTAAAATATAAATTCTTAATGACATTTTATAACACTAAATAAACCATTGTTACATATACGCATAGAAATAATCGTCTAAAATAATATATATATATTGCAATAAAAAACATAGCACTGATTCATATATTTCGCTTAACAATGTATATATATATATATATATATATATATATATATATATATATAAATGACAGAACGTCGTTCATTTTAAAGATATTTCTAAGAGATATCAATATATTTCTATTATAAATAAATCTTTTGGGATCATTTGAAGATACTCATGCATGATGAGGAAAATTACTTACATCTTGATAACAGTTAGAATGAAGAACAGCGAAGCGTCGCGTAAATCGATATCAATATAAACGGATCGATATCAATATGAATTCATTTTGTGCGACAGTATAAGCTTTATTGTCAAGTTGAAAAGCTCTTAGATGATATTCTTTCTACGTTATTAGAAATGATATTCTTCAATTCTTTACAAAATAAATAAAGAAACATTGTAATGACTGTTTCAAAGAATATTTATAATTAATAAAACATACAAAGTACGAAACTTGAATAACATATTTTTAATACCATTCTTAAATCATACAAAATTTTTCAAAAGAAATAAATTATACACACACACACACACACACACACACACACACACACACACACATATTTTGAAATCATACGTTTATAATATATTATTATCTTTTTAATAAATCGCTGCATTCTACAAACATATCCAAAATTATATTCACAACTTGTTTTATACTTTTGTACTTATATTTTAAAGAAATAAATATATGAACATAAACTTTAGATGACATGTTTTTTATCAAACCACTAATCGAATTTTATAGAATTTTAACGTAAGCAAAAGATTTTTAAACTGATATTACTTTGATTTTTTGTGAAAGTAAGCTTTCACAGAAATGGAACATTTAATCATTTTTTGAAACGGAAAAGATTTGGGAAGGTGTGTGAAACAAAATAAAATAACTGAGTGCTATACACTGTGTTCCTTCCTTTTTTCTAAAATTCTCTTTCTAAGGACGTGGTAAGTCGATTTACTACAAAAATGGGTGCTTAGACTAAAAACAATAGACGTGGAAGAGTAGATTACTACGTTTTTCTCAACATCATTCAATTAATTGATAAGTGTACTTCTCATAGCCTTATATAAAGGATTAAAAAATGAAATTAATATTTTCTACACCCCGCGACAAAAAGATAGGTACAAAGGGCTTTTTCTTTGATTTTTCATAAAATAACATTATCTAAATTGTGCTTATTATTTATTATTATCATAAAATAACACTATTACCGGACTAATGTTTGTTTTAAGACTAATTTAGAAAAGTTTTAAGACAAATTTTTTTATTTAAGACGACACTCCGCGACAAAAAGATAGGAACAAAGTTTTTTTTTTTTTTTTTTTTTTTTAATTTTTCATGAAATAACATTATTTAAATTGTGCTGATTATTTATTATCATAACAAAATATTATCATATCAAAAACATATTAAATATTTGAATCATATTCAAAATATTCATATTTAAAATAATCATATTCAAAAATTAAAAAAAAAGTCCTTTTGATCCTATCTTTTTGTCGCAGTGTGTAGTCTTAAATTAGAAAAATTTTAGTCTTAAAACTTTCCTAAATTAGTCTTAAAGCAAAAATTAGTCCGGGAATAGTGTTATTTTATGATAATAATAAATGATAAGCACAATTTAGATAATGTTATTTTATGAAAATCAAATAAAAAACCTTTTGTACCTATCTTTTTGTCGCGGGGTGTAATAAACTAAATGATGTTTTTTTCTTAAATCAATCTTAATCTCAAAAGTGTTTTAACATATCATTACTAGAAAAGAATAGCAAGTTAAAGGGTTTCAGGAAAAATCATATATTTTTAATAAAAATAACTTGAATCTCTTGTAAATTATACTTTATATATTTTTTAAATGTCTTCTAAAATTTTATTCTATTTGAATTGTTTTCTGAAACTCTGTATTAGTTAACCCGCATCTCTCACATCGTCTTTTAATCAACAAATGGAACTTTAAACTATCACTGAAGTAGACAGTTTATCACCATTGTAAACACAGCTCTTAATAATTTAAAATGAGGCATGAAGCGCCGTGTTGTTTAGCAAGTACCTGGTTTGTTTTCTCGAAATAAATTATATTAATTAAAGCACTCCAGTTTTGAAAATAAAAACTGTAGAATAATGTGGAGATGTGGGTTTTAATTTGTGCATCCATACATAAAATAAGTGAAATCACTAATGCTATAATGTAGTGTAATAATCTCTAATAATGTAATGTAATAATCTAAAATAATTTTTAAATGTAGTTATTGCTCTTAATCAGTTTATGATTTTTACTCTGAGAGCTATGTCTAATTATAATTATTATTATTATTTTATTTATTTATTTATTTATTTTTGAAAAATATACTTCATTATGTATACTTCATTTTTTACTTTTTAGTGACTGAATGGATATTTTAAATTAAATTTGCATAATATTTCTTTTTTTATTATTATTATTATTACTTTCTAACGCATTACTGCTTATGAGTATTTCTTATGGTGTGCGTTTTAATGAACTAATTATTTTTTATTGTATTTGCATAATGTTTAATAAATTTTCTTTTTAAATTTTCATTACTTTCTAACGCATTACTGCTTCCGAGTATTTCTTATGTGGTGCGTTAAAAAATGGGGTACATTTTAATTAATTAATTATTATGGGGTACATTTTAATGAATTAATTATTATGGGGTACATTTTAATGAATTAATTATTCTTTATTTAATTTGTATAATGTTTCGTACTTTTTTTTTAAGTTTTCATTACTTTGTAATGCATTACTGCTTCTGAGTATTTCTTATGGTGTGCGTTTTAATGAACTAAATATTTTTTATTTAATTTGCATGATGTTTCGAAATTTTTCCTTTTAAATTTTCATTATTTTCTAGCATATTACTGCTTCTCATTGTACCTTATGGGGTACATTTTCATGAATTAATTATTCTTTATTTAATCTGTATAATGTTTCGTACTTTCTTTTTTAATTTTTAATTTTCATTATTTTCTAACGCGTTACTGCTTCTGAGTATTTCTTAGGTGCTGCGTTTTAATCAAATAATTATTTTTTATTTCATTTGCATAATGTTTCATAAATTTTCTTTTTAAATTTTCATTACTTTCTAACGCATTACTGCTTCTGAGTATTTCTTATGTGGTGCGTTAAAAAATGGGGTACGTATTAATGAATTAATTATTATGCGGTACATTTAAATGAATTAATGATTCTTTATTTAATTTGTATAATGTTTCGTAATGAATTAATTATTATGGGGTACATTTAAATGAATTAATGATTCTTTATTTAATTTGTATAATGTTTCGTACTTTTTTTTAATTTTTCATTACTTTCTAACGCATTACTGCTTCTGTGTATTTCTTATGGTGTGCGTTTTAATAAACTAATTATTTTTTATTTAATTTGCATGATGTTTCCTAATTTTTCCTTTTAAATTTTCATTATTTTCTAGCACATTACTGCTTCTCAGTGTTCCTTATGGGTACATATTAATGAATTAATTATTCTTTATTTAATTTGTATAATGTTTCGTACTTTTTTTATTATAAATTTTAAATTTTCATTATTTTGTAACGCGTTACTGCTTCTGAGTATTTCATATGTATTGCGTTTTAATGAAATAATTATTTTTTATTTAATTCGCATAATGTTTAATAAATTTTCTTTTTAAATTTCCATTACTTTCTAACGCATTACTGCTTCTGAGTATTTCTTATGTGGTGCGTTAAAAAAGTGTTATATTTTTAATTGAATTTCAAAATATTCTACAGAAAAGGAAAAAAAAAAAAATGTTAACTACGGATAAATAAATAAATAAATAAATAAATAAAGATAAAAATTGCATTGTTTCAATATCATTTTATTTTTGATTTAGCTACTAAAGAACCACAGTTCACCTTAGCGGCGGCGATTTCCTGGACTTTTATTTTACGTAACTAGGGAGCTCTGCCCCCTGCTCGCTCCGCTCACCAACCCCCGAGGTAAGCTTCGCCTCTCCCCGACTCACTTTATTATTAATCTCTGCGAAGCTCTGACCGTCTATTCGCTTCTTTATCTTTCATTGAATAGGAAAATTAATACTGCATAAAACAAGAAAAAGCAAAAAATAAAATATAAATATAAATATAAATAAATAATAATAAAAAAGTAAATAATAATAATAATAATAATAATAATAATATCAAAATACCCATATTTAAATGTACTAAATAGTACTAGGTATTAAATAGTATACATACTATTTAATACCTTTTTTTTTTTTTTTTTTAGGAAATGATATGTTAAAAATCAGTACTTATTTTTATTTTTATTTTATTTTATTTTTTTTTAAGACAAGAAAGAAATCAGTGTATTATCTAGACCATTTAGTGTTACAGATATAGTATATGAACCCCTTGGCGTTCTTTAAGTTTTTATCACTATTCGGCTACAGATTAAAAAAAAAAAAATAGAACCTTTTTAATTAAATTAGAATAATCTTAAATATATATATATATATATATATATATATATATATATATATATATATATATAACCTAATTTTTCTAATGCCCATACTTTTTACTATTGAATTTTTTTAGTTAATTTATGGCAGTATATAATATTCTCTGTATGCATTTAAGGTACTGCTAGATAATTTTAGACATTCGAAAATATATGAAAAGAAAAAAAAAAGTTTATTATTATTATTATTTTAATTTGTAAAAACTTCCTACAGCTTCAATTATTAATTCTCTCCGATACATTTCATTTTGCCTGTGCAGACGATAAAGACGTAAAAAATGATTCAAAAGACGCCAACCTTTAAGCACCTAGGAAAGAGTAATTGTTTCAAAACCCTTCGAATAATAATAAGGAAAAAATTAAAGAGACACGACCGTTTATTTATTTTATTTTATTTACTTCATATTTTTAAGAATTACATTTCTGAAGTTTTGCTTAAAGCTAGCTTTTAAAAGTGTTGCCCCCTAAAAAAACATTTATTTTGTCAAATCCATTAAAGTATATAAATAAGCTTTAAATTTGAAAAATAAAATAAAAAAAATAAAATGTAAGTTACAAATTTACTTTTTATTCATAAATGTATTGTTGTCGCCAATAAAGTTTGCTTGGCGATATTTGCGCCAGCGAAATGAAAAGTACCTTATCTCCTGTCTACTTTATAAAAATAAAGAATAATAAAATCTACTCGATTCATTATAAGAATTTTAGGTAAAGATTTTTTTTTCCTAGCCATAATCAGAAATATGAAATATATCATGGAAATGTCTTAATCTGTAATGTTAAAAAATTATCAATGCTAAATAAGAAGATTTTTTTTCACTTATAATTGAGTTTGAATTTAAATCTAAATATTTTTGTCCGCTAAAATATGTCCGAAGTATTTTAAAATCTGTTAAAAAAAAAAAAAAAAAAAAAAAAAAAAAAACCACTTTAATGGCAAAAAGAAACGCGGTCAGCTTATTCACAAAAAAAGAACACATAAAAAAAATAAATAAAATAAAATAAACATAAGATTGCCAGTAATAAAATTAATTTTCTAAAGGTTAGTAATAATAATAATAATAATAATAATAATAATAAAAGATATTTGCGGAATTTATTTTATTTTTTTACACCAGTGATAACATTTTTATTTCCCTGTGGGGAGTGACGTTATTGCTGAAAATGTAGTTTACTAATACTTGATTTGCCGTGCTGCATACTGAGCAACTTCCATGTATCATTATAAATTCTTGAAATATTATATTCTTGTTGATTTGAATTGAATATCCTTTATTTGCATTGTTTTTTAATCATTTAGCATTTCAATTACGTATTGATTGCCTAATGGATTTACTTTATTACTTTTTTCTATATTCAATAGAAGAAAGTATTGGATTCGTAAAAAATTTCGACCTCGGGTGTTGGATGTATTTACACGTTTTGAGAGTTGTAGAACACGAAGTGACCATTTTTAGAAAATGTCTGTTTGAGTGTGTGTGAGAGAAAATTTTGTGGCAACTGTATCTCAGGAACTACTGAACAGAATTTCACACAATTTGGTATGTAGTTGCAATTTGACATAAATTAGTGCCTATCAGCTTTTGGTAAAAATTGTCTTATAGGTTGCGTTACCATCCCGCCTTTTCAAAATTTTTAACATGGTGATATGGGACAAAATTTTGTATAAATGTGCATAAAGAGAATTATTTTTTAGTAATCATTATGAAATTTACAAGAATTATTTATAATAGAAACAGTCAACTGGATTTTTTTTTAAATGTGTAGGAGCCTCGCCTATCCACCTGGGGGGGGGGGGGGGGGGGGGGGGTAAGTCTCCCCTCAAAGGGAGTAAATTTTCATGATAGGTATCTTTCAAAAGCGCTCGCCAATACCTTTAAAACGAATGGTTGAACCCTCGATCTGCGATAATTTAAAATAAAGTTATCCATTTTTTACATTTTTAACAAAAAAAAAAAAAAAAAGAAAAAAAAAAAACTTTTTTTTTTTTAATTATATATTTTTTAATGTAATATTGACATTAAAATTGACTCTTTTGGATATTTAGTGTTATACTATTTCACTAATATGGAAATCGTCTGCATTGTCATGGAACATATTTTTTTTTTTTTTTTTTTTTAATAATAATTTTAATAAATTATTTTTACTGAGGAAATTTTTATAGGAAAATATAGAAGAAAGTCATGTGGTGGCCACAACATACTAGTTTTGATATTAGTTTTTGATAAGCAGTGATTTAACTTTTGTTGTTGATAAAAAGGGTGTTTCTCACTTGGTTTTTTTTTTTCCTCTTTCTTATTGAGTTTCAATTATTTTCATGTATTAAGGGTGAGTATCGGGCATAGAGTGCTGTACATTTTTAGCCATTTGCACACAGCACTGTAGAAATATCACCCTATTTACATGCAACATTCATTCTATGCCTTTAATAACGTTATGATGTTGTATGATTCATATTCAGTTTGCTCGTTTTTTCGTCATCTTTATTTACTTTTTTTCTACTTCTTCATGTGGTACTTGGTTACATCTGCTGCAATATTTGGAAAGGTTTTTGATATATATATATATATATATATGTGTGTGATGAAATTTAAATATAAGTGGGGGTAAAACTTGATTTATTAAATATATAGAACCAGAACAAAGTTTTTATAAACCAATGCACAAATGCAGCAAAAGAAAATATAAAACTATAATAAATAAGCAAAATAACTAAAGCCAGATGAAAAATTTATCTCAAAACACATGGGCCTTCATCAGGGGAGCTTCCCCATCTAGGAAAAGGAATATGAGAAGTTTCTGACGAAACGCTGGTAATTTAACCAAAAAACACGTTTCTAGCCCCCAACTTCTCACAGATGGAAGCAAGACCATACAGCAAATGAATTTAATTAATAAAAAGCATGAAAAGCAATTGAATTCAGAAATCAAGCACAAAATATAATACATCAATATAAAACACAAGAGTATAAATAATACAAGAATATATAAATACATTCCAGGACAAACTCGAATAGTCATTAGAATATGGACAATTCAAAACCACCCATAATTGAAAGTGGCCCAACTAGCTGAAACGTGTTCTATGTTTATAATGAAGGGGGGGGGGGTTCAATTTTCCATATTCTAATGACTATACGAGTTTGTCCTGGTATGTATTTATATATTCTTGTATTATTTATATTCTTGTATTTTATATTGATGTATTATATTTTGTGCTTGATTTCTGAATTTAAGTGCATTTTATGCTTTGTATTAATTAAATTCGTTTACTGTATGCTCTTGCTTCCATCTGTGAGAAGTTGGGGAATAGAAACGTGTTTTTTGGTTAAATTACCAGCGTTTCGTCAGAAACTTCTTATATCCCTTTCCTTACATGGGGGAGCTCCCTTGATGAAGGCCCCCATGTGTTTTGGGATAAATTTTTCATCTGGCTTTAGTTATTTTGCATATATATATATATATATATATATATATATATATATATATATATATATATATATATATACGTATGTGTTTTTATATTTAAATAAATATATAAGATAAATTTTAAATATAAGATTGAATAAAACTTGAATTTTTAAATATAGAATTTGAGAATAGTAAATATACATATATATATGTCCGTACATGCCAGTTAAAGTGGTAGGAATAATATATTTTGTAAAATATATAATGGATTTAGATTGTTATATGTCAGAGTATGAATTAAAAACAGATTTTGGGTAATAAAATAAGAAATGTTATTCTCAGTTAGTTATTATCTCATCAAGAGGCTGCTGCAAACTACAAAAATAAATAGTTTGGTATTAAAGAATTCCAATTTGCTTTGCAAAAGTTTATTTAAAAATCCTTATTATCAATGTAAGTTCTGATGGTTTAAAAAATTATAATATAAAAAATTATAAAAAATTATAAAAGCGCAATACAACACAAAAAGATTTTTTTTTATTATTTTTACTCACAGCCTGTAATATATTTTAATTGTTTTCTGTGACTATGCGTAGAAACTATTACCTTTGTTTTAGATTGAGAGTCATGCTTTTGATCGTTATTGACAAATGTGTTAGCTTAGAAAACAGACAGTTTTCAGATTTTGTTGCATATATAAACACGACTATAGAAATCGCAAAGTTATTTTTGTAAATGAGCAGATAAATCAGGATCAAATAAATATATATATGAAATATATATTTATATAGATAGATATAATGAGAATAAATATTTAATATGAGTGACGACATACAAGATGATTTAGCTGTTCTGGCGATTAAATTTTGTCACACTTTTATTTATTTAATTATTCATTAAATATATTTACGAAAATATTTTTAAAACATGCAAAAGTAAATCATAATTTCTTTTATTTTAGAAGATACTTTAAATTATTAACATTATTTCTATTTTAAAAATTAAAATTAAATTAATTATTTTTGTAAAAAACTTCTATCTGTAATTCATGTATCAAAGAGAGGAACAAAATCTTATTATTAATTTTAATTATCATTAACGTTCTTTTTAAGTATAATTTCATAAATACTTTTTATGCAGTAAAAAGTGTAATAAACTTTATCACATAGGCAAATTGTCTCATATTTTACTATTTTTATTATTAATACTAGTATTATTAAATTATTCTAATTTATATTCTCTAGTGTGCATTGTCAAAACGGCGTAGAAATTTTGACGTGGTTTGAACCAGTTTTATAAGCGAATTACTTCCTATCTTAACTAAGATTAATCCGAACTAAATCCTGAATGACATTATTGAAGTATTTTAACTTGATAGATGCATATTGTGTCACTTCTTTATTTAGCCTCTTTGTTTCTATCGATATGGTTAATTGCCAACCAATTAAAGTTCTGACTTTCCGACATCGGGAATGAATGGTATTTAAGAATACTTTAGCCATATTAAAGAAAAAAAAATCGAAAATAGTATTTTGAGAAGTGACCGTCCGTCTAAACATTATGCAGATTTTAGTGAAATCTGATAACAAGTTTCACACCAAATTATATTTGCATGTAATATATCCTTATCGTATTTCTCATTGAAATTTTGAACAACGGAAATACTGTTACGAAATTGTAAATAGTAGTTTTTTTTATGTACATTAATTCAAAGAGTGTTAGTCAGGTTAAAAAATGTTAGATTTTTTGTATTTCTAGCTTGTTTTTGCGTTAAAATAGCTCATTTTCATTTAATTTTCATTTAAAAATCCATTAAAAATGCTTAAAAATGCAGGGTAAGTAATAAACTTGGCGCCTTATTTCCCGACTTTTTCGTTTTTCACGACCTTGGCGAGAAAATTCTTATTAGCGATATTTCTAGTATTTAAACTCTAACTCTATTATTTGAAAACTTATCGGAAAACTCTGGGTTAATAGTAGACTATAAAAAGAGTCTGGATCAGGCCATTGCTGTCAGTTTCCTCGCCAAGCGGTTTACTCTTAAGAGCTCCTGACTGAGTCTCTTACTACTATTTGATTGCAGCCTACTGGTTTGTGTTAATGCATTGGTATAGTTTATGCTGTAATTGTGATGTTGTCAACTGTTATTTAAGCTGTGTTTTTTTTGGAATCAGAAGTTGATACTTGGTTTACAGAACTGTAATATTCTAGAATATTCTTCAAATAGACGATTAAGCTTCTGTAAGATTTGCCTTTCATTCACAGACAATTCACGAAGCCCGAGTATGCACCAAGGCAACAAAAATATTTTCTATTAAACTATCTAGCGTTTAAAACTATATACATATACATACATATATATTTAATTAAACATGTGTGCAGGTTTTATTTTTAATATTCTCATCAATTTAAGACATGTGTTAAACTATAATTTTTAATACATCTTTCACTTCGTTATTTCTTTTAGAAGTTTTCTCTGAATAAAGCTTATTTTTGTTTACAATATCATAGAGTCAGCAGCAAAATTATTGATGCACACATCCAAATTTTTCATATATTTTTTCTTTAGTACGATCGCTAATTTTTATCATTAACTTACTTTTTTATAAACAGCATGAGATTAAGATCATGACTCGACAAATATTTATTTAACAAAATTGTATTGGGTGCTCATTTTTTTAAATAGGAATTTTTGCTAGTGCTTCGATGATTTTGCTGACGACTGTATGGTGTCAATCCCCCGTCTTCCATGAAAGACTTCAAACGGGAAATTCTTAATAATTGTTTTCATTTTACTAAATCGTCAAAAATAAATCTGACAGATTCTGTTTTAAAAACAGTGCTGATAAATTTGTTTGAAAAGTGTGAAATTTTGGCAGCTACGCATTGTTTTAGACGAATTGGCGTTTTTTTTTTTTTTTTTTTTTTTTTGTCTAATACACCAGAAAGACGCATATTTTTGATTGTTTGATTCTCTATGAAGTATGCAAGATGTACTTAACGTTGTAGCGTGTCATGACATAGGCCTATTTGCAATATTGGGATAGATAAATGTAATCGCGGAATACCGTATAATATTCTCAAAAAAATTTTAAACCATTTCAAACTTTGTTTCTTATGGAACACCCTGTGTTTAACTTTAATATAGCGAACGTATTCAGACAAATTCCGATGTGTTTTAACCATCGTTCCAAATTTAGCACTTTTTGGCTCCCGGAAAATTTCTGTAGAAATTTCTATTGTATTTAATGTGTGAAAACTGTTGCAAAAATATTTAAAATATTTCTATTAAAAATGTCTAGTAACCAAAAAGTGCTAAAGTTGGAAATGATAGTTCTAATATTGTTAGATCAACATAAAAATTAGGCGAAGCCTTTCACGTGGTATTTTCCTTCTATTCGTTATTTGAAGATTATTAAGCAATATTGGTGTACCTTCAGAGAAAAATAACATTCTCTGTTTCCTCCTCTAAGTATATTTAGTAACTTCGAGAAACATCCCGCAAAACAGGTGGGCGTGAATTCTTTTTCAACTTTTGCACGGCCTTTACTTTTCAACCATACAGATTTAAACTGCAATTAAGTAAAGTTGAAAGTATAGAACAATCTTGAACTATATATATATATATATGTATGTATTGCAGAGTTGTTCCATAGATTTTGCCTCATATAGATTTATTGTTAAAGAATATTTCCTTATATGTGTATATGCATTATGTAAATTAATTTTATCAAAGTTTTAAATTATTAACTCTGTGGGTACAGCATTAAGTATACGTATGTTTAAAGGTGAAATTTAAATATATATAAAAAAATCATATTTACTATTGATTTAAAATCGAAATTCGCCAACTCAGCTGTTACAATATTTTTAAATATAGTTTTATTATTATTATTATTATTATTATTATAATTATTATTACTATTTAACCTTTAATATAAATATAAAATATTTTTTTCTTAATATATATATATATATATATATATATATATATATATATATATATATTAAAAACGCTTCAAACTGCGCTTCAATCAATCTTTTAAATCTTACATAGTTATCCAACCACGAAATTAAATTTTAAATTATTGCCTGTGTTTCTTTTATTTATTCTTTACAGTTTTAAGTATAATAAATAAAACTCTGAATTTAAAAGCAACAAATGAAAAATCTTTTCTGCAGTATGCAAGATTAAAAATGCGGCATCAGCTTTGCTGATATTTTTAAAGTTAGATAAAACTTAGGTTTCAATAGAGAAGAAAAAATTATTTGTGTTCGCCTTCATTTTTTGTTTATTTTCCTTCTATTTTTAATTTTTTCAATGCCAAGCATGCACATGTATAAAAAACTTTAAATTTTAAGAAAAAATTTAAATTTGTTTTCTTTGTAAATTACAGTAAAATAGTAAAATTTTGCTAATACGTGTATTAAAATTATTAAAGATATTATAGATTCTTCAAAATTATTAAAGTAAGGAAGAAAAGTCGAAAATTTTCTTATTTATTTACTTTTTTCATTTTATTGTGTGTGGGGTTGGGGGGGGGGGGGGTGACTACTTCTATTTTGCAAATGTTTAATTATTTCCTGAAATATTAATTTAATAGCAAACCTGTGCGAAACTTTCGCACTTTATTTCTTTTCTCATTTATCTTTAAAATTTTAAACTCACAAATATTATACCAATTTTACCACCTAATTAAAACTTTAATTTCTAAAATACAAATTATTATTAGAACCAAATTAATACTGTGCAAAAGTGAAACCAAAATCATCCAAAGAAAGGTTTTAAAATAAAATTCATGATCGATGACCCAGATTTCATTCTGCCAGTTTTAGTATTGGACCCACGTGACGTCTTTTAAATTTTTATCGCCATGCTGGCGATCACTTTTTATTAATTTATTTTGGCACAATTTTATATTTAAAAAAAAAAAAAAGGAAAAAAGAAAAACTAATTCCTTTTTTTATTATACTTTTTATAATTGTGTTTTTTAGTAAATTTATTATAATAATTCATATTCTGTATATATTAAAGTATTGGTAGGGTTTAAATGGCGCTTGCAAAGTTTCTGAAGAAGCAAATTTTAAAAATATATTTTTAAATAAAAAAATCTCCTCAGACGAATGTCGTCATTGAGCTGAGTCCGCGTGCTTAAATATTGTCCATTTATAAATATTATTTTTTATCTTCGCGTATTTTATAAATTACATCACTGTCGTATCATTTTCAGAAAATATAATCGGACCTGGTCCATGTTAGAGAAATATTATATAGAGTGTAACTTAAATTCATATTCTGAATATATTTGTGTGTTAATTTGTGGATTCATTGAGAAATTAATATAAAATTAATATCTTTTACTCTTGAATGTTGAAATAACGTACAAAGTTGGAGTTTTTTTTTAAATTTAAATTTGCGTCTTAGTTAAAACAGTTATGTTTTAGTTAAAACAGAAACGCTCACATATATCTGAATAACTAGAAGGGGTTCTCACTATAAATTTATAGGATTTAGTCGCAAATCAAGTCACTTAGAACAGCTTACGACATAAGAAATTGTAATTAAAAATGCATTTTTAAGGAACATACTTTACAGTATTTTTACATGTATCTGTAAAAATTGCTCTACCAAATATTTGAACTTTTCATTTTATTCAATTCGACATATTTCTAAAATATATATTTCTTAAATATTAGCTTGTTTCATTTTTTTCTGTTTCGATGATATAAAGTTATTTTTCAATTAATATTTAACGTCAGTTCTCTCATTTTATTACTATAGCTAAATATGTAAAATTTTTATCTTCTAAATATTTATTAACAAAAAAAAAAAAAAAGAAAAAAATACTTGGACATATATTTCAGTATAACTTAAGCTTCGGTCAAATATGATTGAAAACGTTAAACACAGAAACACAGTTTTTACAATAAAACCATCTTTCGTCCAAAAATAAATAAAAAAATAACAAAAGTAATTAAATAAAAAAATAATTAAAAACCACATTTCCCTTCATATTGACATTAAATTTGTTTCTCTACTAGTTTCATAAATGTACGCATAATAAAATGAGTACTAGACACGTAATAAAACGTGTAATATTCCTTATTACATAACCTAATTGACACGATATTTTTTTCGTTATTATTACATTTTAATTTATATTCTGTAGTTTACATTGTTAAAAAAACAGTATAGAAATTTTCATTCGTTTTAAAACAGTTTTATAAGAGAATTTTTTTCATATCCCAATTGAGTATAATTCGAGCTAAATCCTGAATGACATAGCTGAAGCATTTTAAAATTTTGATGAATGCATATTACGTCACTTCTTTTTAGAGTCCTTCATCGGGTCAGGTGCGTGTCGAGTTAGTACTATTTTTTTGTCCCACGGGTATAGTCGCGGGTTTACCCGCAAAATATATGTACATATATCTGTGGAAACGGATACTTTGTATAACATAAAGAGACGATTGTATGTAATACAGTGCGTTAAGAAATTATAAGACCACAAGCGTATTGGTGCATTTCTGAAGAAGAGAGCAGAATATGCAAATTTTTAGTTACGTATTTAAAATTGATAGGAAAACACATCCTATACTAATTCCAACATTTAAAATCTAATTAAATTTCATTAAAACTTATTAATTTTTCTAAAATGTAAAGACTGTGACTGTTAAGAAATTATAAGACCACCTGATAAAATTAGCATATTATACATGACGTCAAACTCAATATAAAGCGCATGCATCAGTATTTCGTAAAAGCATTACCTATGAAGCAAAGGATTAGGTTTTGTATTTGTTATCTACGATTAATTTGACGCTGCCTCGAGGTAAAGAATTATCGGTGTGCGAAGTGAGAAAAATTTTATTTTATAAAGGTTCTGGTAAATCTGAAAGAGATATTGCGAGGTTAATGAACCTTTCTAAAACTGCCATTCACAATGCCATAATTAGAAAAGATTATTCAAACAAAATAAAACGATCTGGTAGGAAAAGTATTTTGACAGCACGTGATAATAGACAATTTTTTTTACTGTCAACTAAAAAAGGTCTTTCAACTCGTGAAATTTCGAAGCGTTTCAGGAAGAAAACATCACATACAACAGTCTGGAAGAGTCTGAAATTAAATATTAGTACGAAATTTATGGAATTGAAGAAAAAAACAAAGTTATTGAAATGCCATCGAGAAGAACGATTAAAATGGTCTAAAAATGTCATGTCATGGAATGATGAGTGGAAACAAATTATATTTTCTGATTAAAAGATATTTAACCTTGATGGTCTCGATGATTACAAACACTATTGGCAAGATTTGAGGAAGGAACCAAAAGAATGCTTAAGTCGACAAATGGGTGGAGGATCAGTAATGATTTGGGGAGTTTTCTGTTACGAGGGTTGCTATTTATATTTCTGGCCTAATAATGAAAAAACAAATATGTAGGATCGAAATTGGTTTTATTGGTTTTCAAAATATTCTCCATGATGATCAATACACTTTTGCATGCGTTTGATCCAATTTTCAAAGCACTTTTTCCAGTCCGATTGAGGTAACACCAAAACATGCGTTTTGAATCCATCAACCCTTCGGGGGTCGAAAATCGTTGTCCACGTAATTTATTTTTGATGTGTGGGAATAAGAAGAAGTCATTGGGTGCCAAATCAGGGCTGTACGGCGGATGACCCATCAGTTCGATCTTTCGCTCAGTCAGAAATGCATTTGTTTGAGTCGATGTGTGAGAGCTCGCATTGTCATGATGAAGAATGATTCGCCTGTTCTTCTGCTTTTTTCGAATTTCTCCGATGACTTCTGGCAAACAAATGGTCGTGTACCACTCAGAATTGACCGTCCTGCGTTGCTCTAACGCCACTGTTGCCACATGACCGTTAATGCCGAAGAAACAGGCAATCATTTGTTTCGATGTGCTTCTTCCTCGAACAACTTTTGTTGGTTTTGCCTCGCCTTTGGAAGACCCATACAGTTGATTGCTGTTTTGTTTCCGGCTCATATGCATAGATCCATGATTCGTCACCTGTGTAGATGTTATACACAGCCTTTGATGTACCTTGAACGTATTTTTCCAACATTTCCTTGCACAAATCGACACGAGCCTTTTTTTTTAGCGTTTGTCAGATTATGCGGGATCCAACGCGAACAAATTTTTTTACGCTCAAATGTTCATGCAATATTTTATTGATGCTAGTCATACTAATGTCCAAAGACGCCTCAATCTCACGGTATGTCACATGACGATCTTGCTTTATCAGTTCACGCACAGCATCGATCTTTTCTGGCACAACAACGGATTTTGGACGACCTGCACGGGATTCGTCCTGGATCGAACATCGACCACGATTAAATTCGTTATACCAATTTTTTACAGTGCTGTAGGATGGCGCTTTATCGCTGTGTAAAGAGTTAAGTTCATCGAAGCACTCTTGTCTTGACAATCCACGTCGAAAGTTATGAAAAATAATTGCACGAAAATTTTCACGATTCAATTCCATTTTTTGAAAGAGAAGAACTTTTCAATTTACTGTCAACAACACAAATAAAGCTATAATGGTAAATCGTCTGCTGAATTTACGTTTAAAAATATCAAACTTTCGATTAAAATCGTCTGCGGTCGCCTAGCAACACTTACTGTTGCCAAGACCAGAAATATAAATAGCAACCCTCGTATGAGGGGTTCTGTGATTTACAGCGGATTTCGGGTCATATGAACTCTACGCAATGTCAGTCTATGCTATATGATCATATGATACCGTTTGGACCTTTATTAGGTGGTGCCAACTGGATGTTTAAACAGGACAATGCTGAATGCCATACATCTAACTCCACACAGGAGTGGTTTAAAAAAGAAAAAAATAATGTTTTGCTATGGCTAAGTCGAAGTCCAGACTTGTACCCCATTGAAAACCTATGGGGTATATTATCTCGCAAAGTTTATGCTACTAATAAACAATTTTCATATGCCAATGAACTGGGAGTAGCCATTGTAAAAGAATGGTACAGTATTTTTATAACTGAACTTAACCACCTGGTTACTTCAATGAAAAACAGAGTGTGTGAAGTCATTAGGAAAAATGGAGGACCAATATCACATTAATTTTTCATACAGTTTTGCTTTTTTTACAAGTGGTCTTATATTTTCTTAACAGGTTATTTTTCACTTATTTCTAATATATATTTTAATTAAACATTTATTGCACTATACCAAGTTATTGCAAACTAATTATAAAAAAATATAGAGCAATATGTTATTTTATGTATTTAAATTATGATTAGAATATTTATTTTTCTTATAATTTACAAAATTAAAGTGGTCTTATAATTTCTTAACGGACTGTACGTACATGTACTTCTGTGTTATTCGTGTTAATATTCATGAAACTATAAACTAAGAGTGATTGCATACATAAAGAGTATTAGAAAATTATCATATTTGCTGATTGAAATTATCCGGATATGTTGTAGAGAATTAAACTTCTCCATGCTAATTTAACTTTAACTTGAATGCTGAAACTTGCTTAACTACTTAATAAAGTTATGAAATAACACAAAGTCAGATTTAACAAGGTGAATGAGCTTTATTAAGAGCTTAACTAAAAAGGATGGGCGCTGGACTTTAACTACATAAAATATCTTTATAACTTTCAATGGGCAGCCTCCTTAAACATTTTTACCCTTACTTCATTAATCACAATTAATTTTAACTACTATATTTACTCCATTAACTCCCTTCAACTATTAAGGGCAAACAATCTTTCGATTAGCAGGCGGATTCCCGGACTCTGCTATCTACTCGACTTATATCCAACTAGCTTTTACTCCAACTCACTCCGAATAACACCAACTCCAACTAACTCCCATTATCCTCTCTCCAACTGACCAACTGACTCCTCTCCGACTGACCTCTAAAAGCAATCCTCGTACTTTTATACTATTCGCTTTCCAAACTACTTTATGAAATTAACATATTACAATTTACAATTTTATCTTAGGATTGGAACTAACTCTATTACTTAAATCGAATCTTACAACCTTCGTATTCATGTGTTACGCATCAAGTGCGAGTTTTAATTGTAGCATTACTTTGCTATACCTTACAATGTGTCGCACATTTTCGGGATGTAAAAGGTCAATTTATTTTTATATTAAACTTGTTTTAAATTTAAATTTTTGCTATAATTTATAATGTCAATCATGACTTGAATTAAGAGAGCATATCTTAGTTTGAGACCGTATGTAAGGATTGAAAATTTTTTACTTTTATATTATATGACACTTTTTTTTTATTCCTGTAAAATTTAACTTAAACCATGGATTTTTAAGAAGGTCCTTAAAATAACATTGCTGAAAATTAAAAACCTGCATAAAATTGAAATTTGAAAAAATGAATATAGAAAACAAAATATATCATCATTAAATGCTAATTGACAGACAGTTTGAAACAAAAATTTAAAATTAACATGTCACAGAACTAAACAAAATATTTTTATGTACATATAACTATAATTTAAAAAAATGGTTATCTATAATACCAGAATTTATTATTAAAATTTAAAAAATAATAATTAGAATAAAACTGGCAAACATTTAACTACATATTACAATGACAGAATGTCTATGAGTTATCAATATATTTCTATAATAAATAAATCTTCTAGGATCGTTTAAAAGTACCCATGCATAATAATGAATATTACTTACATCTTGATAATAGTCAGAAAGAAAAATAACAAAACATCCCGTAAATCGATACCAATATACCCGGATCGATATCAATATGAAACCAATCTGTGCGATGAGAAGCTTTATTGTCAAGTTGGAAAACTCTTTGATCATATTCTTCCCTCGTTATTAGATATGATATTCTTCATTTCTTTTTCAAAATAAATACATTTAAAATAAATAAAAAGATATTGTAAGCATTATTTCAAAAAATATTTATAATTCTTATTACATACCAATACAAAACATTAATAATAGATTTCTAATATCATACATAAATAGTATAATATTTAAAAATATATATAAAACAAAACGCACAAATTTAAAGCATCACATTAAATTCCTATTATACGTATATTTTTTAGTTATTGATTTTTTATTTAATATCCCAACAGAAAAAAAAAAAAAAAAGAAAATGAAAAGAAAAGAAAACTGCAGTTTTTTCGAAAAGTGATTAGGACAAGAATCTGCAGAAAATCTGCAGATTGGAATAAAAAAAACGTGCAGATAAAAATATTTTTTGCCTAAAACTAATTATTGTCCCTGTTACCTTCAGATTGTCTACAGTTTTCAGCAGTTTTGAATCTTTTTTGTAGTTTTTCTGCAGATTATTTTAGCTGGATGATTCTGTCTTGTTTTATGTTTTTAAGAAAGATTCTTATAAGACACATTATTATTATTATTATTATTATTTTAAGTCACTGCATTATATTAGAAAATAAATATGTTTAATAAAAAACTCTTAAAAATATAGCTATTTTTATTAAATGTAACTGATAAAATTCATTATTTAGATTTTATTTCAAATTGAATATTAATACATTTAAAATTATTTATCTAATAAAACTAAATAAAAAAAATCTATGTACTAAGAGCTGCTATGTATATACTATGAAACATAACATTTGAAAATTATGCTGTGGTATCGCAATTATAACGTATATCACGCATTTTCTATATTATTTTACTATATCTGAATATAAAGGAAACGATATTTAACTGCATTTAGAACAATAAAATAATCTGGTGTGTCACTCACACGACTTTCTCTTACACTGAAATTTAATACTATAAATATAGGTTGGAGATTAAGAGGTAAGATAACCATGTTATGTAAACCTATGTTAAACAAATCAAATTAGGCTTCGGAAGAGTTTCATATGATAATTAATTCTGTGTGAGGGGGGCTACCGCCCCCTTAACCTCCCGTTTCATTAATGCACCTAGATTTATATAAAATTTAATTCGGTTATTAAAAAATAATTCTCTTTTTAAAAAATAATTTATTAAAATTATTATTTGAAAAAATTATCTTTTGTGATAATGCAGACGATTTTCATATTAGAGAAGTAGTGTAACACTAAATATCCAAAAAAAAGTCCATTTTATTCTCAATATTAAAAAAAATAAAAATAAAAATAAATAAATAAATACGATTTTTTTTTCGTTAAAAGTGAAAAAAATCGTTAACTTTGTTTAAAATTATCGCAGATCGATGGTTCAACCATTCGTTTTAAAGGTATTGGCGAGCTCTTTTGAAAGATACCCATCATGAAAATTTACTCCCCTCGAGGGGGGATTTCCCCTCCAGGGGGGGGGGAGGCGAGGCTCCTACATACACAATTTTTTTTCCCAGTTAACTATCTCTATTACAAAAAATATATATTCGTTTCATTTGGTTTAGTGCAGTCTATAGACGTTAAACTCTACTTACCTGCAATTTCCCCCATAGACGTAATGTATTAGAATTCTCTTGATTGTCCCTGTACACGAACCATTTGTTTGATCTTAACGAAAAGCTTACTGTAGCATCCCTATATGATACACATTTAGAATACCAAGTTTGAACTTTCTGCCATAATTTGTTTTTGAGATATGCTGATAACAGACAGACACACAGACAGACACAGAGACATACAGACAGACACACAGGCCATTTGCTAAAAACATGATTTTCGTATTCAGGGGACCTCAAAACGTGTAAATATAACAAAATCTCGCGTTCGAAAATTTGACCCAAAAACAATACTTTCTCTACCTTATGGGTAAGAGAAAGTAAAAAAGAACAAAAATATAAATAAATTGCGTTTGTGTCGTTAAGTAACAAAAAAAAAAAAAAAAATACATTTATATTTTTTAGAATAAATAATGTAAAAAAAAAAAAAAACAATAATAATGAATTAGAACATTAAATTAAATTTAAAAACTTTTTTCCTAAATTTTCTTACGTACTTCAGTTTAAAAATTTAAAAATTACTTTTGTTAATAATGTATTACTTAATATATCAATAAATATTTTAATTCTTACATTTGATGTTTTACTTATGAAAACAATAAGTAATCCAAATATTTTATCTAAGTTTATATGCTGCATTCTGAACTATTATATTAAAAGAAATACTTTTAGCGTTTTATTATTTTATTTTATTTTAGTTTAATTCATCTAACTTTCTCTAAGTTATTATTTGACACTTATAAACCAATTAATTCAATAGTTTAGTATATTTTAGCTAATTTATTTAATTGCATTTACTTTAAATACATTTCTATTAATATTTCTTTAAATAATAACATATATAATCTATATTTAGTTTTCGATGAACATTTAAAAACCTTTGCCATATAAATAAAAAAGTGAGGGAGGATGTTTTAAAATAATTTTGTTATAAATGCCTAATTTATCAAAAATAGTTAGTACAATAAAAATAAGACCCAGTTTAGAAAAATACGCTTTAAAAACTATGTGCAGTTGATTTATCTTGAAATTTCTAATTTATTGCCTTGCAGATGAAAGGATGAGAGTTACAAAAATAAAGACAATGATTTAAAATTTGCACCAGTTTATCCTATAGGGAAAACAGGACATTTTACATAGTAAAAAAATATATTTTTTAAATAGTTACTCAATTTTTTTTTTCAAAGTCCAAATAATGGGTATTTATGAATGTTTTTTCAATATTTTACTTTTTTGAGTGGAAACATGTCTACCGTCAGCTGAATTACATTTAGTTAAAAAGTGTCGATTTCAAAGCATTCTAATACCGTCTTATTCTTAACTTAGTGATTTCTCCTATTAGAGTTTAAAATAGTTATGTATATATTTTTATTTTATGCAGTATTTTAGCCCGTTAGTAGTCGCTAGTTGGTCGATTCAACGCCCAATCCTTCAATTTTTATTTAACAATCACCAAAAATTTCTAGAAGTGGCATCTGATATACATAAAAGGCGAATCTACTCGAATAATCGTCGATTATTTATATGAAACGCCACTTCTAAAAATTTTTGGTGGCTGCTGAATAAACACTGAAGAAATGGGTGACGAATCGACTATTTAGCGTCTATTAACGGGTTAAAATTTTTACTGCAGTGTAAGTTAAATTATTTCAAGTTGAAGTTATTGTACATTTATGTCCCACACGTGACAGAATGAAAGTAATTTTGGAAAATTTTGCTGATCCATTAATTATATTTTGAAAAGAAGGTGATTTATAAGAAACCATATATTATGTATAAACTTTTCTGAAAATATTTAAAAATAATATCGATTTTTAAATTAATTAAAAGATATTTTATATTGTCCCACACGTGACGTCAGGTGTAGGATATTTCATACAAAGATATTTCTGAAATAAGCACATGAATAATATTGGTAAATATATTTTTAAATAATCATAGTTAGTAAATAGGATGTATTTTTATAGCTATGAAAGTTAAAATATTTATCAATAATAATAATAATAATAATAATAATAATATATATATATATATATATATATATATATATATAATTTTTTTTTTTTTTCTCTTACCCATAAGGAAGAGAAAGTATTGTTTTAGGTCAAATTTACCTAAATTCACCTGTGTAAGTTTTTACATTTATTATTTACTTACAAAGTTATTTATTTATTAATGTAATACTATTTTAGTTTAATCAAATAACTCGTAGATGCCTCAAATTAAAAAATAAAGAAGTATCGGAAATAAAAAATCTTACTTTTTTTTTTTTTTTTTTTTTTTGCATTCTTATGATGTTATGCGATAAATATCCATGAAAAAAAATTCTTTGGAATTTTCAAAAGAAAATGTGTAATGTATGTTAAAGATTTAAACGAAATAAGTCATATAATGAAAAATGAAAAACATATATTTTTAATCAAAAGAATTCATTCAAAAGAAAAGAATAACGTACAACTTACCATTTTGTTGTACCTTAACACGTATTCTTATTTAATTTCTTTTAAAATCTTATTCCGCTTGAATAATTTTCTGAATCTAAGCATAAATTTACCCGCATACCTCGCATCATCTTCTAATCAAGAAATGGAACTCTAAACTATCACGAAAGTAGGTGATTTCTCACTATTGTAAACACAGCACTTTATAATTACAATTGAAGCATGCAGTGCAGTGTTGTTTACCAATTACTCGGTTAGTTTTCTAGATACGCAGTTGTATTAGTTAAAGCGTACTAGTTTCGAAAACATAAACTGCAGAATAATATTATAGCGGGCATGTGGGTATTACATCTGTGCATTCATACATAAAAGAAATTTGATATTAATAAAGGTATTTTTAAAGTTATTTATTTAAAATTTAACCATTTTTCTTAATCGTTGTATGATTTTTAATTAAATATTTATGCACACTTTCTTTTTCAATGTTTAGAAAACCGGTTCATCTAGTATTTTTCCTCTCACTCTTCAATTAATCGTTTTTTTCTTAACATAAGTATTATTTTTTATACGTGTTTATTATTATTATTATTATTTAAATGATGTTTTTGGCTTTTAAGTTTAGATTTATATCTAATCTCATTACTGCTTCTTAATATTTTTGCAATTGTAATTTAAAATGATGTATAGAAATGGATAAATGAGTCTTCATGAAAATTAAAAATATTATAAATGCTTAAAATAAATACAACTGAATTTGCGGTGTCGGAATATAATTTTACTTGTTCCTGGGGTACTAAAGCTCCATGTTTTACCTTAGAGAACACTTCCAAACTAATTTATCTAAACTATAAAAACCTTTTTTCTATGTCATTATTCGTTCTACCAATTTCAGCGGTACTCTGGTTCTGTTACGGTTCTTACATTATGCGAAGCGTAGCAAACTCTTCACGATAACATCAGGGGCCCGAGTCCGGTCCCTTACCGAGTTTCGATAACATTTTTTAGTCAGTTTTCACCTTGTATTACTTCCGGTGTTAGACTTTTTATTTTCACCACATACTTAATTGTGAGTTTATTTTATTTTTATTTTATTTCTAATTTTTTTAATTTTCATACCATGTTGTTTTCTATGGATTTGAGAGCCTTTTAAGCATAAGCATTCGGAATATTATAATATATATATATATATGTATATATATATATATATACATACAGTGGTGGAGAAAAAAAACTGCATCACCTAAAAAAAATATATATAATTTTTTTTATGTTATGCATTATTTTGTTTACATAAAATTATCTTATTTGCTGCAAAGCAAGATGTGGCGTAATTCCACATTCATACTGCATCATACAACTCTTCTGAAATATTGCACAATCCTACTTCTATAAAAAGCATGCCAAAAGGGAACAATGGTTATTTATCTAATTTTTTAAGTGATGAAATGATGGCTCCGTATGTTCAATTGACGATAGAGAAAAAAATGTGTGGCACTTGATTTAGCCAAAGAAGGATATTCGACAAGTGTGATCGTTAAAATATTGGCTGCAATCAATAGACAGTCTCGTGAGTGATTAAGTTAGAGCGTGAAACTGGTAATGTTGAAAGGAGGTCAGGATCAGGCCGAAAGAGAGTAACCACAAAATCGGACTATCGATATCTCAAGCGTATGTCTCTCCGCAATCGTCATGCAAGTGCTTCTGATTTAAAAGTCAGATTTGAGAGAGAATGTGGTGTCAATTTAAGTGCACGAACAGTCCAAAGACACCTTGCGGAATGCGGTCTGCATCGTATCGCCCGAAGAAAAAGCCGTTACTTACAAAAAAAAAAAAAAAAAAAAAAAGATGCAGAAGGGACTTTTTTGGGTGAAACAGCATGTTTCATGGACAAAGGCTCAGTTGGACCGAGTAGTTTTTTCGGATGAATCTAAATTCAACCTACATGGGTCGGACAGTGAGCGGTATATTCGGAGGCGTAAAAATGAAGCTTATCATCCAGACTGCATATCGCCTACTGTTAAATTTCCAGCGAGCCAAATGGTCTGAGGATGCATATCCAGCAAAGGGGTTGGATGCCTGAAACTTATTACTGGAACTGTGAATGCATCAGTTTACATCCAGGTCTTGGAGGAGTGTTTAAAGCCAGTTATTTAGAAGGGGCTGGAAATTGTATTTTTTAACAGCACTCTGCAACCTGTCATACAGCGAAATCGGTAAGTACAATTTAACTTATTCATGCATGATTTTTTTTTACCTTATTTACAGGTTTTCATCTCCACAACATAAAGGCTATTACAAAAGTAATTTCCTCCTATTTTACCTTTTAGGTGAAGACTTATCTGACATAATCTGGAATCTATGCTTTGGACTGGTCTGGAAATAGTCCCGATCTGAATCTCATTGAAAATTGTTAGCACATAATGAGTGCAAAAATTACTGCTAAGAAGCCTGCTACTAAGATTGAACTGCAGGAAAGCATTATTAGTGTTTCGTTCCATGATACTGGCCGGGATTTCATTCAGAAGTTAATATCTTCTATGCCAGATCGCTGCAAGGCTGTCATTGCAGCTCGTGGATAATCCACTAAATATTGAAGTGATCCTTATTCCTAAATACACATGTAAATAAATGTAATATGACTGCAGTTATGTAGAATTTATATTAACCACAAAATTAGTATATCAATTTCTTTGTTGCACGTTTTATTAAATATTACATTTTTCACTCTTTTTCATTTTTCTGAGTAATTAAGTGTTAATAATTCATTAATTCAAGTAAAGTTTGATTGAGATTAATCCTACAACTTCATTTTATCATAACAGTATGATCTTTACATAAAACATATACGTGAAACACATTATTTGCGTGCTTTTCCATTTTCTTGCAGGTGATGCAGTTTTTTATCCGCCACTGTATGCATATATAATTATATTAATTGCGTATGATAATACATTTAACATAATACTTCATTAGTAAAATTTAGAAGCAACATTCCATAATCAACTTACAAACAGCCGAACGGCATTATTTTTTGCCAAATGCAAATAGTTTTAAAACTTTCAGTATTAAATTGTGTGGTATGCTAAGAGTTAAGTTTGAATTTCAAGAGTAAAATCATTTTAATCATTTTAAATTTCGATCTTAAACTAACATTTTCAACCAATGGTCTATGAACATATAAAATTTCTGATAATCGAGTGTTAGAAATTCATATGTACACAATTATATGTAAAATATTTTAACAATGCATCACAGAACTGGCGTTTAAAAGTGATAACGGCAAAACATTGAATAAACACAATATATTTTATGGCTTTTATTCAACGTTTTGTATTTATCAACATTATATGGGTTTTATTTTATTCTCAATCTATATATATATAAATGAATTGCTGTTCGTTAGTCTCACTAAAACTCGAGAACGGCTGAACGGATTTATCTTATCTTAGTCTTGAAATGTTCGTGGAGGTCTAGGGAAGGTTTAAAAGGCGAGAAAAAATCGAATAATTTCCGGGAAAACCCTAAAAACAGCCCTTTTCTATTTCCCATACAAACGTTTTCTAGAGTCAATTTGAACTTTATTGCTATTCAATAAAGTTTAGGTGTGTTCCTAACGGCTGATGGCTGAGCTACAAAAATTTGCATGTTGATTCGTAATGACCTCCCCTGATGCACCTCGAAGCCGGATTTTCGAATTTTGTTTTAGTTTTCTTTTAATTAATTAAAATGTTAAAATAAAAACCTTCTAATAACTGATAAATTGGCCATTTAATTTTAATCCTTAATTTAATTGTTGCCAAAAAAAAAAATTATTCTTTTTTGGACAGAAAAAAAGAAAAAAAAAACGTGAACAATAAAAATTACATTTATTTAAAATATTTAATTTTATTCCTTAATTTAATTGTTGCCAAAAAAATTATCATTATTTTTTCGACGGAAAAAAAAAAAAAAAAAAACGTGAACAATAAAAATTACATGTATTTAAAATGAGGAAAGTAAATTAAAAAAATTCGAAATATCAGTCGTATCGTTACAAATAAGATACCAAATGAAAGATGCAATTTTTGTGAATCCAACGGATTAAACAGCTTATCGATCGGACAATTAGATTTTTTAAAATTAACTAATGTATGTATTTTATAAATTTTCTTTCACAAACACAAACGTGTAGTATACAGCCTGTACAACACTAGACCAAATTGAAGTTCAAATTTCATCAATATTTAAATAAATAAATGAAAATAAAAATATGCTTAATGGGAAATATATATAACCATTAAAAGTTTAGTTGTCTAAAATATGTCAGAAATAGCGCTCATAGCATATTGTTACAAGGTATTAAGTCTTATTTTTACAAGGGATAAAATCTAAAATGGTGACAAAAATTCAAAAGTCGCCAAAGAGAGCTATATTAAGGCGGTACTATGATCATGCTTACAAACCATGAATACTAATAACCACAAAAAATTAATTGTCTCATGCAACAGACGTAGCCGGTCATAGCATATTATAATATTTAGCGTGAAATTGTTATCATTTTTATGGTTGATCGAGGATAAACAAAATAAACATAGGAAATAACGTAAAAGCAAATATTATGTGCACCACGTATAGTGTTGTTCATATGTAACTGGGATTCAAATATAAAGGGGATACTTCATTTTTTTTTTCGATACTATCTATTTCGAAACTGTTATCTAATATGGACTTAATGCAAGCCTATTGGTAAACCATTGTCTCAGGTAATAGGGACAAGCGCCCGAGTTTTAGCGGATGACCAAATCGCTACCGAAGGCAGCAGGGATCCGAAGCGAGCTTTTGAGCAATTTTAGTATTTTATTTTATTTTTATAAAGCTATATAGAAAAGAGTTTCCTTTAAATTTAGTGACCAGCGAAGCGGGCAAAGCCTGCTAGTACAAAATATATTATACAATTTTAATTTAAATTAGTAGTCGCAAAAACCAATAAACATTAAATTTAATTTAAGTATTCACAATGAACAAATGTTAAATTTTTAAATTTACATACTTATAAAAGCATATGAAAAAATTGTAATTATAAAAAAAAATATTCATTTAAAGTAAAGAAACTTAGATTAGGATGAAGACTACAGAAAAAAAGTTTACATTAAACATTATTTATCATCTAATTTTTTTTAAATCATTGTGTCACCATTGACCACAAAATAGCCAAAAGTGGGCATTTTCAATATTTATAAAGCACAATATAAAGAAATCAATATTTTTTTTTTAATTAAAAATGCAGAACTTAATGAAAAATTGCCTTTGAATTATTTTAATTATTTCAGAATATGCGCTTAAAGAGATTTTGTGTGTGTGTGTGTGTGTGTGTGTGATTAGATCCAGTTAAATACACACACACACATATATATATATATATATATATATATATATATATATGTATGTACGTATGTATCTATAGACATAGATAGATAGAGAATGAATATTTGGATTTAGTTCTGAAATGAAAATATTTTTTGCTATTTTGACAAGACGAATTTTCTTTAATTCTTTATTTTTCTTAAAATCTATCTAAGAATACATAAAAGGTTTGAAATGATTTACTTTTTATGATATCTTTTTGAGAAAAATGCTGTTTGTACTTTATTTGCAAAACATACATAAATAAAAAAATCATTATTATTATTATTAAATAAGAATGTAATAAAAAAAAATATTTTCAACATGCACTTTTTGATTTATATTTACAGATTTTTCTCTTTTTCTAAGAATATTCACATATATTATTTTTAGTCTTTTTTCCCACAATGTAATTGACAAGACTTTTCATAAAATTTAATCCTAATGCATATTTCAGGGTACATTATTCAAACCTATGTAGAATCTTTTACTTTTATTAAAATAGTTTAATCACTTGCTTCATATCCCAATTAAAAATTATTCGAGATAAATCCTGAATAAATTGGCTGAAGCATTCAAAATTTCATAGATGCTTATTTTGTTGCTTCTTTCTTAGACTCTTTGTTTATAGCTATATAATTGACAACCAATTAAAATTTTGTGCCAACACTGAGTGAATAAATGGTAATTAAGAACATTTCATTCATATTTTAAAAAAATAAAAAAGTGGATTTTGAACAATTTTAATATGTAAACGTAATCTCAAAATAAACATTAGTGTTTATCTTCGAGAATATTTTATAACTCATTGCACACTGAACTGTATTAGCCTAAAGCAGTTAATGCCTCATTTATAATTTTCAGATTTCATATTATAATATAAAAAGAGAATGAAATGAAATTATATAATGTTTAAAACTATAAAGTTTTTTTTTTTTGAATTTAACATGTTATAGTGTTTTACTATTGATATCCTCATTAGATTAAGAAAATATTTAATATATATTTCTTAAAAGAACTTTTATTTCTGTGATTATTTTAGATGTTTTCTTTTTTACCTTTTTTGTTTTTCATTATTTCAGACAAAAGGCTTGTGCTTTCACTAGCAAACCCTGGACTTAGCATTTCATATGATTATCTGATTCTTCTATGAAGTATGAGAGAAGCAGTTAACCGAGAAGAATGTTGTGATTCAGAGCCTCATGGTAGTTGTTGTTGTAGACGAGAATTACTGTAATATACTACGGTAACGTTTTTGACCTACAGTCCGTAACAGAAGTATCCGAACACTAGCAAAAATTCCTTTATGAAAAAGGTAGAGTTAATACTGTTTTATTAAATAAATCTTTGTTGAATCCTGTTCTTAGTCAGTCTAAAAACATGATTCAATAAGGATTTATTTAACAAAGCAGTATTAACTCAACTTTTTTTACATAGGAATTTTTCTAGTGTTCGGATACTTTTGTTACCGACTGTACAGTATAGACTTCATTTGAAAATATAAATTTTGCCTCATATCTTATGTAAATAAATACATTTTCAATAACTGCATGCATCTCCAAACACCATCCTGCAACTCACCTTCCGTCGCATCAACATGCAACTTTTCTTCTCTCTATAATCAATTACAACCGATGGCGGCTCATGAGTGATGTTTTGGGAGGGTTTCAGACTAGTGATTAAAAGCAGTCCTATAGCATGGAAAACTTTTCTTCTGATTGTCTGTTTAAATGAGAACACATTTATGTTAATTGTCAAAATAAAAAAATCAACCAGCAAGGCGAATAAAAATTCTGCTCTATGTACTTTTCCTAGACGTTTCGATGCAGCACCCCCAAAACGTCATTGATGAGCCACCACTGATCACAAATTCACTCAGCAGAAACATATACATACATAAAATTAGTGACAAACTTATCAGTCTCAAAATGAAACTATAGGTAGATCATCTGACCCCTAAGTCTTGAGTCTTCTGAACTTCCTCGAGGATTTTGATAGAAAGTAGACAACTCTTGCGCACGTAGGATAAGGATCTCGTACCGAAAGGTTAATAATGCTCGCCGGCGTGATTTTCCTATTTCTCTTGGAACTCCTAAATTTAACAACGCTTCTAATCAGACAATTCTCTATGTTGTAAGTTCTGACATAATTCAATGAGTATAAATATTAAGGTGTAGTTTCTTACATAGTATTTGCCTGCTATTACATGTATAAATTACGAATTTTGGGGTTACTTCTGAGAATAATACAGTTCTCTGTATAATCTTTTAAAGCGGCTGTGGATTTAAAATAATTACAATTTAAATCTATCACTGGAAAAATTTTAGTGTTTCATATAATTTTATTTGTAGATGAATAATGTCATAAAAAAATTAACATTAACATTTTAATTAATTAAGATACTAAACGTAACTATTAAATAATTGTTTAATTTCAAAATGCTCTATGAGCATTAGTTTTTGATTTACAAGGAAACATTCAAAAGGTGTCGTCTTCAAAAAATATTGAATAAAAGAGTATGTGTTTCTATTTTTTCTAAAACACCAGAAAGTGAAAAAAATATCGGCTGAAAGGAATTACAGCGATCACACACAATTACTAAAATTAAGCATATTTGGCGATTTCACATTGTTAGGCAATTCATTTTGAATACTTGGCGGAGAAATAAAACATGGTTCTGTTCGTACACGGCAATCTCGGTGCTAGGGAACTGACGCCTAACAGCGCTAAATCGCCAAATATGCTTAACTTTGATAATTTTTTTGTGGCCGTTGTAATTCATTTCAATCGAAAATTTCTTACTTCCTGATGTTTTATAAAAAGTAGAATCACACACACACATATATATATATATATATATATTTTTTTTTTCAAATTTTTTTGAAGGCGACATCTTTTAAATCTTTCCTTGTTAGACTTCCGTATTTTTCTTAAAGTTAGCTTTAGATAATTATAACTAATATCAGTTGATTATCTTTTTCTGAATTTACAGTCATAAATAGGCGACTTATTTATTTATTTATTTATTATTATTTTTATAATTAAGATATTTTTTATTTGAAAAAAAAAGTGGAAAAATGTAATTAAGTTTTGGATTAAGATACATGTACACACACACACACACACACACACACATATATATATATATATATATATATCTGTAGTGATAAGTATAAAGGATTTAAGTCCAAAAATGTCGATTTTGAGTTAAGTACATAGTCAGACCACCCCAAAAAAATTCTCTATCGATTGGTATAAAGGATTTAAATCCATGTCATTTAGTCTTTGAGAAAATCCATTGGTAAAAAAAGATTGAAGTCAGAAATTTAGCATTAATCTTTGTACAAAACATTTAATTCAATTTTTTCCCTTTATTAAATGAAAGTTGACAATCACTGAACGGTATAAAGGGTATACATCAACATCATTCCTTTTTCCAAATCGATTCTTCTGATTAGTTTTAGTTAGTTTAATTTTATTTTCTGTCTCCTGAAAAATCAAGAATATGGACTTAAATCCTTTATACTTATCAGTACAGATATATAAACCTCAAAACACAGCTGCACAAGAAGCTTGATTCCCCTTGAAACTTGTGCAAGATTTTTATTTGTGGAATTCTGATCTGGATGTAAGCTGTAATAAAGTCGAGTGTAAAATATGCCTTTGTAACAAATATATATGTATGCATTACGTAGGATAAATATATGTAAGTAACAATACGTTAAATACGTGTATTCTTTATGAAGTAAAAATATCTAAAAATGCCCTACACGACATAGAAAGAGCAACACTATTAAGGAGTGGGTGGAATGCGATGAACATTTCAACACGGATTCGTTTATCCGTACACTTACTGCTTTATGCCTACCTAGACCAGAAATTTCATGAAGCTTTACATTTTCTTCTTCCATCGATCTGTTTCAAATCCTATAAGGAAAGGGCATGTTTACAAACAAACGCTCCTCAATCTTTGCCACTCTCGAGTGGCAAAAGATCAACCTGTATTGGTGGAAATGCCAATGTTATGCCACTTTACCTATAACTTGACTGCGAGTGACGTCACGTGCCCTTTCCTTATTCATATTGTAAACTTCTGCTGTCGGCAGCAGAAGCATCCGAGCACTAGATAATAATTCCGATGTCAAACAAGTGCACTTAATATTGTTAAATAGATACTTATCGAATCCTGTTATTAGACTGATTAAGAACATGACTCGACAAGGATTTATTTAACAAAGCAGTATTAAGTGTACTTTTTTTAGACAGGGATTATTGCTAGTGCTCGAATACTTTTGCTGCCGACTGTACGTGTGTTTCAACGCCGATACGTTAGCAAGACCAATCAGACGTATGAAAGCCTACAATTTGGTCACATGTAAAGGCGTTTAATTGTCCAAACTGCCTTCAGTATCGTCACCTATGCGTCTTTTAATTCAGACGAGCCTTCTGTAATTTAGAACTTCTCGCAATTTTGGATTCTGTGTTCGCCATTGAGTAGAACCTTTTTTATCGTAAACTTTAATAACGTGACTAACTTGCACGTCATATTACCTGCTTAACTTTCTTAACTGCATATTTTGCAAAAATTACATACTTCTGTGTTCCCATCAAAATTATACCTCGCAGGGTTACCGAAGCGGAAGAGCAATCCCTTCTGTGGAGGATCAAAATTGTGATGGGATGTCTCCGGACCACCTCTAGGGTTGAGTCCCAGACCGTCACCAATTGCCAACTGCGCAGCGCTAGTGCGAAGTAAAATCCAACCTACCAACCAATCCGACCCTATCACTTTATGGGAAAATTCGTTTGTTTTGGAAAGCTATACCACCCTCTACATTTGTGACCACAAATTTTACTACATCCTGTATAAGTATATAAATATATATAATTCAAATTTATCTGCAGAAAAATAAATCATATATATATATATTAACTATAAAAATAAAATCTGAAAATGTATCTGTTTTAAATTTTCTAAAAATAGTAATTTTATTTTAAATTTAAACTCTCAAGATAAATATAAAATAAATTTCTCTACAAAAAATAAGTTGCATTCAAAACGCTTCAAATTGCAATCTTAAAAATCTTACATAGTTATCCAACCACGAAATTAAATTTTGAAATGTTGGTTGTATTCTTTTTATTTATTCTTTACGGTTTAAATGAAAAGAAATATGACTATGAATTTAAAAGCAACAAATGAATACTCTCTAACGTTAAATAATAATAAAAATAAATAAATAAAATAAAAAGTAGGATCCGCTTTAATGATATATTTTAGGATTTAATGATATTTTTATCTTTTTTAAAATATTTCACTTGCATAAGTTAAGAGGAAATTTCTTATGATGTTTTATGATTTATACATTTTTTAATGCCATGTATGCACATATGCACGCATAAAAATGTACAATTAAATGTAATTTAAAAAAAAAACTTTTAAAATTGATTTCCTTTTCTTAAAGAAGATACTTTTTCTAATATTAATAAAATAGTAGACATTTTAAGGATTTTTTTTTTTTTTATTACTGTGTAAAAAGTTTGAAAAATTGCATACATGTCCATTTGAATATAACATATTAAAAGTATATTAAAACTTCATATTATTTTTCAAAAATATTGTTTTAATTTTTAATTTTTTGTAAAATTTTCATGTGCTTTCGTCTTAATTAATTCGAATTTTTTATTATTTCTCTCAATTATACCTTTTGTTATTCAAATTTGTATATTTTCTGAATATATTTATTGTTTGGCATTGTTAAGTTAACTTGTAAGAAATAATTTTACGTTTGAATGGTGAAAATACATGTGTATTTGTGTTTTCTCAAATCTTAAAACTATTTTCTTTTAGTCTTTTAGTTAAAACGAAAAATTAAACTGTTGCATAGATTAAGTAAAATGTCCGTAAGTAGTCTTGACAATACATTTTGTAGGCTTGAGACTAAAATTATGATACAAAGGGCATTTTAAGAGTTGAAATTGTAAAAAATAATGTGTTTTGTGAAAAAAAAAAAGTATCTATATAAATAATAATTTTACATTTATTCGTGAAACAAGTACTCTTCGATGACTATATACTCGTATTTTTCATTTTGTTTCAATTGAACATAATTTTATAAATATTAAATAATAATTAATTAAAATATTTTTTAAAATGCCTGTTGATCATTTGATAATTTTAACGCCTTTTATTCCAAAAAACCTACATCAAGAAACTTATATTCAAACACGCGTGATTTATTTTAAGCTTGTTTATTGCAGTGTGTAGCTATTCTGGTTTAATGTCTCGTGTGGTATTGTCCATGTCCATGTCCCTGAGTTCTCTTGCAGATACAGTCAAGTATTATGTATCTGAAGAAGACTTTTTATCGTTCCAGAAAACTAAGATGGAGGCTATTTTGTCGCTTTCTGGGATAGTAGGATTGACTTTTTTCTTCAATCATGTTACACTTGTGTCTTTGTCTAGTATTATAGAAAAATCGGAGCCTATAGGAGGATGTCCAGGTAGACATTGCAGCTTCAAGTTCTTTTCTCAGTTTTCACGCTAATTGTTAAAGAGAAGACAGAATTCTCGATGATAGCTGGCTGATATTTAAGCATTCAATGTCATCATTTAGGAAGTTTCCGGGAGAAAGTGGCGCCCTATTTTTATAAATGACTCACAAAGTATAGCGCGCGCAATGAGAAATATGAGGCCCTCATAAAGTTTTGTGATAGGCAGGGCAACTA
This sequence comes from Salticus scenicus, assembly GCA_963930645.1. Classification (NCBI taxonomy): domain Eukaryota; kingdom Metazoa; phylum Arthropoda; class Arachnida; order Araneae; family Salticidae; genus Salticus; species Salticus scenicus. The sequence goes on along the minus strand of OZ005656.1, from coordinate 252,963,203 downwards.
ATTTGATGCAGCTTTAAAGGCGACATGCTCAATGATATTTTTATTTATTCTTTTTTCTATTTTCAAAAGCTTCAAAATAAACTTCGATAATGTGCACAATACGTTACAATACTATATATATATATATATATATATATATATATATATATTGAGATATGAACGGCTGTGTTATAGCACATTTTATTCTCTCTCCTAACTTTGGTAGGAAGGGGGGGGGTGAAAATTTCTGAAATAACTAATATCGCATTCTAGTTACTCATATTTGATTGATTTTAAAAGCAATAATCTTAATGAAATCTGTTTAATTTTTTCTTTAGTTTTAAAAGTATATAAAGGGTACATACAAATGAAACACTTCCAGTTGCAAAGCGGTTTGCAGGCGTTCCAAATGTAGGACTGCAGTCGGCAACAAAAGTATCCGAGCACTAGCAAAAATCCCTATATGAAAAAATCACACTTATCACTGTTTTGCTAACTAAATCCTTGTCAAATCATGTTTTTAGACTGACTAAGAACAGGATTCGACAAGGATTTATTTAACAAATCTGCATTAAGTGTATTTTTTTACATAGGAATTTTCGCTAGTGCTCTGTTACTTTTGCTGACGACCGTATTTGCAAAAAAACTTGCCAAAATTTACGTCATCAAAATTGCAAGCGTTCCGTTTGTATGTAACCCTAAAAATACTTTTTCTACCATTCCCCTCTACAGTGGGTAAATCCTGAAAATCTTAAAAATGCTAATTTAATGAACTGATGTACAGTCAATATTTAAACTTAAAAGTTTTATCACACTCCAAAAAAATAATCAAAGTGAACCAGTTTCGAAAAGACGTGACTGTTGTTCTTCAGGTGCAAAATACGTGCTACTACCTTGGAGACAAAAACAAGACTGGCATATATTGCTATCACGTATTTTGTACCCGATGAAGGAATACCACGCCCTTCTGAATCATTTCTGAACCTTCTGAACTTTCATTCATTCTATGGTGTGTAAAAAGGTTTTTAAGTTTAAATCTTGAAAATGGTATCATTTATTAGTGTTTCTCATATTTTAAAGCAAGAACATTATGAATGTTTTTTCTTTCTTAAAGATATGGGACAATATAAAAAAAAATTGTATTGTCTCCTTTTTTTCCATGTGAGCGAATTTTATAAAATCGTTTTAGTGGGTATCTACATCATAGAATGTTTTTTTTTTTTTTTTTTTTTTTAATCAAATTTAATGTTTCTCGATGCAGGTTCTTTGACTTCGATGATAAATCACTCAGCCAGTCAGTTAGAATAAACGGTTTCATATATACATGTTAATTTATCGGTAATAAATTTAAGAATTGTCATAAAACAAATTAAATAAACTTTCTTTCTATAACAAGAAACAAGTAAACAATATTCCAGTAATTATAAGCAAAAGAATTTTCATAAAGTGTATAGATGTAATAAGAAATATTTCTTTTGACTGATTATAATACATATACGGAAATTTATTTATATTATTTCAGTTGGTATAGATGAAAATTACATTTAATGATAATACTATATATATTCTTTAATTAAATGACTTTTACTACATTTAAACGCATGATACACATTAAGAAAAGATGAGTTCCAAAAGAATAAAAAAGTTTTCAAAAACTAATTTTAAACAGATATTTTACAATAGATACAAAGAACCAGGCAGAGGATCCGATGTGAATGTAACAGACAAACAGTACGTAATGTTTTATAACAACATTTTATAATATTTCTGCTGCTAATTTATTTTAATAATTTTCTTTTTAAAATGTATTCATATGTATAAATAAACTTTTATTTATAGTTATTTAAGGGAAATTGATTATTAATTACATCCATACACAATTTTATTTTCATCTAAAATTTAAATTGGTTTTAATTTGATATTGCGTCAAATGCTTCATTTACATTTACAATAATCTTCTTCTTATCTTTATTATTATTATTATTATCATTGAATAAATTTATTTGTTTGAACATCATTTTACAAGGCTATCTTCAGCTTTATTTCTAGTACCGCTTACTTAGTATTAAATCTGGCATTTTCAATTAAAAATAAATAAGTAAACAATAAATAAATAAAGTAGGTGTGCATGTCATGCCACTTCTCACATTATTCCTTTCATTTATATTGAGGTACTTAACTGATAACTGGACTAAACTTTGTTTTTCAACCAGTACCATGTATTTTGCTTTTACAAAAAACTATTTTAGTTACGCCTTTAAAAAAACTACGTTTTTATTGTTTGTTTAAAATTACATTTTGCACTTTTAAGCTCAGCTTTAACAGCTTTAACCAAGAGAGCTTATATTTATTTAATAGGCTTAATTATAATCCAAGATTAAATAATTCAGAAACTTCGCTATGAAACTACAGTTTTAGTTCTTTTAAATTTGATTTTGTGATGTACAAGTTTAAAGCAATACATATTATACATGATTTAATATTGTGTATTTATTAATTATGCTTTTTTACGTCTAAAGATTAATTATTGTAAATAAAATGTTCTTAAATTTTTTAAGCTGATAGATTAATAATATTGTAATTCTTGTAAAAGTCTGTAAACAATGCTTCTATTTATTATTTTAGATAAAATCAAGATTTAATTAATGAATCTTATCCTTTGTTTAGGAAAAAAAAAAAAAAAAAGATTGCTCTATATTATTGTAACGATTGAATTAAAACATCTTATATAAACTATAAATTAATATAATATTAGATTTTTTGTGTTATCTCATACAAAACATGCACACTTTTAAAGCTTTCAAGAATTTATTTTGTTTTATATCGTTTTATTTCGATTTTTTATTTATTTGTTTTGCTTTTCTTTTTAATACATATTGTAGATTTTACCCCCCAAAAAAAATTGAATGCTGAAATATTTGAAAAATTTACTTATTTCAGAAATCTATATTTTAACTGCATTATGATACAAAGCATTTTTAAATCAAGTAGAAATTCGTATATATATGTCTTAAAGATTTCACTTTTTTCAATCATAATTTTAAAACATTGAATAAAAAATTTACCCCATCCCCCCTAGTCAAAATAATAATAATAATAATAATAATAATAATAATTTGGAAAATAAAGAGTAAAAAAAATCTAAAAAACACGCAAATATACATTAAAGTATTTTTCACGTGGTTGTAAACAAATTTTCGAGAGAAAATAAAAATTATCATTTGAGATAAAAGCGCTTGAACGATTATCGGGAAGGAAATGTATTCAAATGCATTTCATTTTTATGTGATGATACTTCTGAAAGAAAATAGTGTTAAAGAAAAATATACAAATAAAAAAAAGTCTGACGTGTAATTTTTTTCCCATTTAATATAAAATAAAAATACTTCATTTAAAAAAGAGATGCCATTCAATCAAAACTATTTTGATGAATGTTACTTTATCTTTATACTGTAAGATTATTTTTTCTATGCAGAGTTATTATTATAGTGTTATGTGCGAAAAATAGTAAAATACATAACTTTAATTATTTCTTAAAGTTCTGCAGTTATTTCATTTTTAATTTTATTATTGAATAAGTAAATTTATTATTTTCAGAAAGTGGACAAAAATATATAAAATGTTCATTCAAGTAAGACAAGAACTATATGTTAAGAAAACTATTAGTTTAATTTAGTGTAAATCTAAATGGACATTTTTAAGAGGAAAAACTTGTTAAAAACTTTTTATATTATATTCAATTAGTATGATTTTTAAGCGTAATAAGAGAAATAATTAATTACAATATGAATTCTTGTTCAGTTTTTAGGCTATGTTTTTGTTCTATAAAGTTACATTTTAAATGCACTTTTTTTTTTTTTTTTTTTAAATACAAAGTAAAATAAATAAATATATATATATATATATTCCATAAGGAGATTAATGCAGCTTGATAATATTTTAAATTAAGTCATATAGTTTCAAAGGAAATAAAGGAACTTGGCCTCTTTGACTTGACATAATTAAACCTTTCATATAGAAGCTTATATTTCCTTTTTTAAATCAGAAATTTATTCATCAATCCCTGAAGTTTATTTCAGAAAATTTTGGAGTGGAAGGCTGATTTTTTATACCAACTATGTGAAAATTACCAGAGCCGGGAGTCGAACCCGGGCCTTCCGCTTTACGTGCGGATGCTCAAATTACTAAGCTATTCTGGCTCTGATTTCCAGCAAGGCATTTCTCATATAACATTCTTTGGCAAAGTCACCGAGTCTGTAAACACAGCCATATCAAGTGACATTATTAATCATGGCACAACTCCAATAGACCACGAAATTTTATTTTTTATTTTTTATTTTTTAATTTAGAAATTTATTATAAATTATTAAATTTATTATATTAATAAATTTCTAAATAAAAATTTAAATTTCGTGGTCCATCGGAGTTGTGCCATGATTAATAATGTCACTTGATATGGCTGTGTTTACAGACTCGGTGACTTTGCCAACGAATGTTATGTGAGAAATGCCGAGCTGGAAATCAGCCAGGGCAGCTCAATGGTTTGAGCATCTGCACACGAAGCGGAAGGCTCAGGTTTGATTCCCGGCTCTGGTGTTTTTCACATAGTTGGTATACAAAATCAGCCTTTCACTCCAAAAATTTTTCCGAAATGAGCTTATATTTCCATTTGGTTTTTATAAATTAAATTATATTAGGTTTATTGAATAAAATATATTTTTAGGCAACAATTGTTATGGTTTTTGATACAGTTTTTATAGATGTGAAACCTTTAAATTGCATTTTTTCAGTTTTCAGTTTTTCATGAATTCATGATCTTCCCGACGAAGGGTCGTGTTTTCTTTCGACCTGAAACAACTGTTGCGAGTTCTTGTATTTTATGGTGTTTATTCAAAGTTTTGTACCAATTACATATTAATGCTAGCTCTGTGGTGTTTTATATTTACCTATTGATCATTAAATATCCGTATAGCGATGAATAACTCTCGGGGATTTATAAATTTTTCTATCAATGCGTTCCATGCTTTATTGTCAAATCATGCATAGTCTTAAATTTCCTTTAAAGGAACATATCAGTCACATTATCAAACAAAAAACAACAAATCGGCCATTTTTTTAATATTACTGGAAAATAATCACAGTTTTAATTTAATCCAAATGAAATTATCTGTAAGCCTGAATGTATATATAAACTCTTTTTCATTAAAGCTTTTTAAATTAATAATAACGAAAGGAATATAAATAACTTAATTCTTATAAAACGAAGATATTTTGATTAAGGAATTTTAAAAGTTTGTAATTATGTATATGCTTAATTTTCCTTTACAACAAAAAAGTTTGTTCAAATAAAATTTCTTTTGAATAGTCCATCTTTATCTATATAACTTTTCATTAACAAGATATTATCTAGTATAACCGACGTTTAAAATGTTTATAGTACACATTTGTGCACAAAATATTGGGAATAAATAGATTATGTATTAGATATATAAATACCTATATTAATATTATTTTAAACATAGTTTCTCTCTATTTATGTTGTTTATTTTCTGCATAATGAAAACAGTTTACGTTAAAGTGAAATTGAGCTTATGCTAAGTGAACGTTTTAATAAATGTTTTATTACAAAATGTAAACTTAAAACATGCAAAGTCTGAAATAAGTATATTTTAAATATTTACGTAAATATATGTAGAATATATGAATATAATGTAATAAAAAACGTTCAATATATAAATATGTAATACAGTTTGTCACTTTGTTTATAATCTTGTAAACTAAATTTGAGAAATTACAAAAAATAAATACTCTTTGCAAAATTAAATTATGTATGTTTCCAAAGTTTATTTAAATATTAAAGTTTTGGATTCAGAAGAATTTCCCTGTTCTGCTTTAATATTTAGTCAACAATATTTAAACAGTTAGTATGAAAATAAGCATTTATACAACGAATCACAGTTGCATTATTATTGTAAGATATATATTGTATTAGTTTACTTTTTATTATACTTTATTTCATTTTAGATAATATAATTCTGGAATAAATTACTTTTTATTCCAGGTATTTATCATGAATAAATTATTTTTAATCTCATGTATATCTACCAAACGTACAACATATAATTTTTCGTAAATTATAATAAAAAAAAAAAGAAATCCGATGATTGTATAAAATAAATTAATAAATGTAGGACTAATTTGTAATTTTAAAACTTAAATTGTTTTAGAACTAAAAAAATAGTAAAAAAAACACATACTCCTCAGTATATCAAACTATTTAAAATTTCTTTTTATTCCAAAATATATTTACATTCCGACGTTTCGGCTAATATTTTTTTTTCTTTCTTTTTTAGTAAAGTGTTAGTGTAAGTAGTAATTGTAATGTTAATTTAGATATTTATCATGCTAAGATCTCTCATCACTACATCTATTTCATTCCTGAAGTGGTGGCTTCCCCGTTAAACGTATAGCGTCAGTTTATATTTTAATTACGTTTTGATTTCAGCAGTTTTTGATACATTTTTGTGATTTATTCATCATTTTTTACTAGAAAACATCTATTATTAATAAAATGTTTATATTTAAACATTTATCACAATCATTTCGCATAAAGGAAACAGTGCAAGCATCAAACCTTCATTTAGTTACCTCAATTCATACATTATTTTACATTTGAAACAAACATAATCTGTATCTGATTTACTTGCTGTGATTAACAATTTCAGTAAGGATTTAGATTTTGAGAGTTCCAAAAAATGTTGTACACCTGCAAGGAAAATGACACAAATAAAAAGTGCAGTTCTCAAGAAAAATGAGTTTAAAGAATGCTACAACACACGATCCAACTACAGCAAAACTGGAGCAACTGGCCATCAGGTTAATAAACCACAAGATATGACGCTTCACCTACACATCATATATAATTTTCAATGGCATAGCATCAAAATTACAATTTTGTGATTTATGTATATATATATATATATATATATATATATATATATATACAGTACATATATATATAGAAACAATTATTGGAAAAGTACTTAGAGTAGTCATATGCCGTTTTCACTGAAATGTACAAAATAGTATGGGATTATGTATATATATATAAGAAACTTTTAAAACAAATATTTATGTATAGGAAATTAAAATAAATGTTTAAATATTAGAAAAACAAACAGGAGATTTACAAACCAATGCGCAAAATTGCTGCAAGAAGAAATGTAAAACTTGAATATATGAATAACTTAACAAATAAAATGAAATAAAACCCCACAAAAACACAGAAGTCTTCATCAGGGAGGCCCTTCCGTGTAGGAGTTACAGAGAAGTTTCTGAAAGGATAGTAACAATTAGCTAATAACTAGCCATAGCCCCCAACATCTCACCAATCAGAAAACCACCTTTAACAGAATAGAAATATAAAAGATCTGAAATATAACAAATCGAAAGTAGAAAACACCGAAACATTCGGTTAAAAGTTAAGACGAAACAGTTAATTTGCAAGGATTTAAAGAGCAATTTTTAAATCACAATCATTATTGCATAAAATTCAAATTTCTTAAACTTTGCGAACATATGAAAGGGAAAAAAGATTAGTAAAGAAATCCTACAGGTTTAAACCAAAAGGTTTAAAGCCATTTTGGAAAAGGGGGGAGGGGGCGGAAACAAACTTAAAAATTATTATAATGATACGTAAATGCGTATTTACGTTTTATTATAATTATCTTTATTTATATATCATATTATATCATACACATATTCGTTTTAAAAATTGAATAAATATATATACATGAAAATAATTATTTCATTTTTGATTAACATAATCAAATGATGCAATATTTCGCATTCTGAAACTTTTTTTTGGGCGAATTTCTAATGCGCAGTGCCAGACGGTCATTCTGATGACTGATGGTCGTTACACTGAGCATTTATAGTCCTAGTTTAGTTATGTTGTTTTATGTACTGTACCACTGTAAAAAAGTCATTTTACAACTAAAACGCCACATGATGAAGAAAATGTAAACCAATTTGCTAATAAATTTTTTGTTGCCTTGAAAAAAAAAAAAAAAAAAAAAAAAAAAATCGCGTCTTTCTCTTTATTTTAGTGAACACCGCATAGTGCTACGATAATATGTATTTCTGTGACTTTTGGACCACCCTATATATATATACATACATATATATATATTTTATATAGTATAAGTACTGTGCATATATATAGGTATCTTTCACAAAATCGCAATCTATTGCGAATTTATTTTATTAAGTGTCCTTACATTTATAAAAATGTTAATTTAAATTTTGTTTTGTGTTGTACAGACGTTTTAACAGGGTTCCCACGGCTACGCCTTTTTTCGAGGACTCTTCCACCAGAGTAAGTTTAAGATAAATTTATTCCGAAATGCTCAGTATACATTTAAGAATAAATTAATTTTTATATAATACTGGTGTAAGAGTCCTTGAAAGAAATCGGGCCGTGGAAACCATGGTATCTGTTCTCCGATCCGACTGCCATGGCGACCGTCCTTAAACAATGACAGTCGTCAAATTAAAATTCGGAATGTTACGTCACGGGATCAAAATAACGACTGCTACAGTCGGAATTGAGGTATTGTCTGTTCGGAGAATAGATGCCCATGTTCAAGTTGCAAACACAGTTTTTAAAATACTAGACGGTACCGATGCCAATAATTTCATTTTAAATAAATTTAAATTCCCTGCCTTTTTATGTGAAAAATGAAATTGCTTATTTTTTATCTTTATTATAACTATTGTCAATTTCATAATAAGTTTATAACAAATGTATGATTTAAAAACATTACATGATCTTTTATCGTTGCAATATAAAGATATTTTTAACATACGCAATAAAAAAATACTTAATAGCGATTTTTAAGCGCAATTTCTATCTAAATTTATTTTGTAGGTAAGCTTTAATAAAATAAAGCTATCGAAACTTTATTTTAAAAAAACTGACTACATATCTGTAAAAGAAAATAAATAAATAAATCTCATTACCAATCACATTACCAATCTCTGTAATATAATGAAATATTTCTTAATATTTAAAATTTCAACCTATATAATTAATTTTAATTCCTGGTTTTAATTTAAAAGAATATTATTTATATTATGTCGTCTACATACATTCATAATTCTACAGGTTTGGAAAAAATGCGTTTTCATTATTAGAAAAATACAATATCATACAGAATGTGCGTTTTCATAAATTAAAAGAATTACGTTAATTTGTTTATTTTTTTAATTGAAATAGATACGAAATAATAAATCACTAATTTATTAATTATTATTATGGATGATCGTTTAATTCTCGCATTGTTTAAAATTAATTTATATGCTGGTTGGTAAATTTTAGATAAGTAAATACTTCCTTTTACCTCGCTGTTTCATATTATGCACTAATAAATTCGATTGTTTAATTTATCGACGGAGTTTTGATGTACCAAATGTTATTACATTCTCTTTAATTACAAAGCGATATGCTTCAGTAAATGAATATTGGTGCAATTTACAAATCAAACTAGTTGCTTTATCAAGAAACAGCTTTTAAGTCCAGTAAATACATTCTCTGTTTTGTTGCGTTTGTCGATCTAGAAATTATATGAGGCGTACAATTTAGTTTAAACCACTAGCATCTATTTCATAATGAATTTTATTTGAAAATATTCTATTTCTGATATATTATATAATGATACGTTTATGTAATAAATAATGATCATGGTAAACGAGTATGTAGATTAAGAATTCCAACAGGGTTAAATTTTGAAATTTAAGTTATATATATATATATATATATATATATATATACTAATATAATCTTAATTTTAGTAATGATTAATATTATAAAGATTATAATAATCTTGCATATTGAATAATAATGTTAGGTTTTTTATTCGTTTTCAAAATTACAATTTAATTTCGACTTTGCAGGCACTTGAAGGATATTTTGAGTGAGAATGACCAAAATGAAAAGAAAAAAAAATCCAATTAATTGTAAAATGATTTCTCCTGATTTGGTTTAAACTAAACACAGTTTTGAAAAAAAATTTTTTTTTCTTTTTTTCTGCGATTATTTAACACTTAAATAAATTCATGAAAATTTGAGTAATTGATAATACAAAATAATAATTAAAAAAAAAAAAAAAAAAAAAAAAAAGTAAATAAATAAATAAATAAATTAATTAATTAAAATACGTTTAACACTGTAATAATTATGCGTAGTTACGTAATATTTAATACAAAAATATATAAACTAGAAAAAACTTTTAATGATGTTATTGTATTATTATTATTTTTTTTTTTTATGACGGAATATTATAACATATTTTATGAACTAATGGCAGCAACTTTATGTTTTATGAAGGAGGCACATTAAAATTGACAAGGAATCATAAAAAAATGTTAAATCGTTAAGTACATATTAAATATCTGATCTTGAAATCACACAAAATGCAAAACAGCAATATTTGTGATACTCTTTTATGATCTGTGATGTGATAAAATGTATATACAATTCAGTAAAATATGTTCAGAAATATTTTTATTAAATATTGTACTAACATTATTGACTGAAAAAACAATACAATTTTATTCCAAATAACATTCCGCGATTTAATCGCAAAAAAAGAGAGACAGAGAGTATGTGCGAGAGATATACGGAAAGAAGAATTTACCATGTTTTGTTCATCATATGACTTTCTTTCATGCTTTCCTGTACAAATTCATTCATCAAAATCCTTTATTAATTTTATTTTTTATGATGTATGCCGACGATTTTTGTTTTAGAGAATCATAACACTAATTATCCAAAGAATGGTATCATATAAAGAATCCTAACACTAAATATCCAATTTTATTCTCTATATCACATCGTAAAAATGTGGTAAATATTTTTGGGAATAAAAATGAAAAGAATTCAATAACATTATTTTAAATTATAATACATCAATGGTTCAACCATTCGTTTTAAATCTACCAAAAACCTTTTTAAAAAGACACTTAAAACAAAAGTTCCTCAGAATCACAATTTTTTTAAACATAAACCATAATGTAAACGATTTTTCCGTTAGCATATTACAGTCAAATATATCGCATAATGAAAACGCATAAAGATAAATACAGTTTTTGTTTTGCATACGAAAAAAAAATATATATATACGAAGTAACGCTCTAAAATTTCGATAGGCGATCAAAAACGTAAGTTTTTTTTTTTTTTTTTTTTTTTTTTTTTTTTCAATAATACTAAATAATGTATTTCACGCACGTAAATTGCAGTAAATCACAAATCAGTATTTATTATACTAACGTATTAATATTATTAATATTAAATATTACATAAAAATATTATAACTGAGAAAATTATACTATAACATGCATACAAGAAACAAAGATTTCTGTTTCATTTTTATACATTCCAATTCGTCTTTAATAAAGAGTTTTTAAACATCTTGTTTATTACATTTTTCAGGATTATTTCTTCTAAAGCAATAGAAGTTGAATGTTGCAATACATATTGCTCAGCAAATATATATATATATATATATTAATTACATTTTTTTTTTTTTAAGTTCAAATAAAAATGTAATTAGACGTAGAAAAAAAGTAAATAAATAAATAAATAAATAAATAATAGGACTACATGTTATTCAAAAACTTCACAAGTAAACTTAAAGTTTGGACATATAACACCGTTTAATATCATGATCATAAAGGAATAAGTACACGAAATGTCCTTGAACATGTCCTATTATGTTATATTTGTAAGAATGTATGCGACAATCTCATACATATTATACTGATAATTAGAAGAATCAATATAACCACATGATACAGCCAAAATACATTTAGAGCAATATATTTTAGATGGTTATCTAAAACATTTAGAATTTTGTTTAATTTTTTTACTGGCCCTCCATTTGATTTTAGGGCAAACTGTCCTAATTTGCAATTTGTGTGTGTTTGCAAGTTGTGATTTGCAATGCAACGTTTTCTTTACATTCCTGAAGTTTCAAGATGATTCATTAAGGACTTTTTGACATATTTGACAAAAAGTCTGAGGTCGAATGTGCACGGTCAATATTGGATTCGTTTGGGATGTGGGGATTAAGTCCAATTGACTGCTCTAGGATCCTAGGCTCGATGGGGAGAGTGCCCTCCATTGGGATCTTTCTATGGGGTCCCAAACCGTATTTACGCAGGTTTCGGAGAAAATCACGAAAATCTCCGAAAGGTTAGGCCGACGAGCGCGACATGGGATCAAATTCGGAACCTCAAGGTCATTTATGGAAATGCAGTGTATTTTTAGTTTATAATTTATTGGTTTGCTTTCGTTGGCGAGCAGTGAGTTTTAATGTCCATCTATAATTACGCTTTAAGCAATTCTTGATGGTCTGTGAGTCACTTCTAGGTCCAGAGTCATGCCAACATAATATTGATTCCTGAGAAGTGGATGGCTGTTCCTCTTCGGTAACCCCAACATATGTTATTTATACAAAGCATGGAGGACATTGAGAGCACGAAGGATCTCAGTGCTTCAGACTCTCTCTCTCTCTCTCTCTTTTTTTATGTTAAATTAAGATTTTTTAATATATTTTATATAACATACGCAGTATCCGTATTTAATAGGTAATTGGGGTTAAAAAATGAAAACGATCTTAAAATGAAATCAATTATAAACGAACTAAAAAACCAATGAAATAAATTATAAACGAATTTAAATTTATTGGGAAAATTTCTCATGACATTTTAAGAAATCTGTTAAATTTTCAATTTTCTCAAAATCATTTTGTCTGTAGAAGTATCAAAATGTTGTATATAAATACTTATTTTAACTAATTAATTAGTTAATTAATTTACTTTTTTTTTAAAATAAGTTTGTTTTGTTAAAATTTTGAGCATAAATTATATTTTTAGTGCAAGTAATACATTAAAAATTATAATGTAAGCCCGCACCACCAAAAAAAAAAAATAAATAAATAAATAAATTTTAATTATTTCTCTTATATATAACTATGTAATATAAAAATCTTTATTTATTTCAACGCTTTATCGTTATTTTTTCCTAACATAAATCTAAGTAAATACTTTCCTCAGATTACTCTTTTAATTTGTGTTCTATAAAATTCAGTTTGTTGCGTTTATTGAGAGAATTTTATTATTAAGAACATCATTGCATTCTCTCTAATTACAAAACGATATGCTTCAGTGGACGAATATTCGTTCAGTTTACGAATCAAACTAGTTGCTTTATCCAAACATAGTTCTGAGAAAGCTCCATTCCACTGCACATATAAGGAGGCAGTTTCAGTTTAAACCGTTAGCATCACAATTTAGAGTAAATTCTGTTTAAAACGAAATTTGGATTCCCGGTATCCTTAATGGAGATGTTATACTGAATTAAATGACGATAATGCAAATGCAAATATTAAGGAAGCCGCCGTACTTTGGTAAATGTATAAAACATTTGCTAAAGGAATTTGCTTAACCTTTTGAAAGGGGCTGTGACAGCATCTGTCATGCTTTACCATAGGATTTCGTAAGAGCCCCTCTCAAAAGGTTAAATAAACTTGTCGATTTATGCTAAAAAGTACCTGTTAATATATCAATAATTCACAATTCATATATTTTATTCCTGCAGAATTATAATGATGCATTACATTCTTTAACTCACTGTGAAGCTAAAAGGTACAGTACTGCCGAATATTATAAAAGAATTACCATTTTGAATATTCCGATACACCTGAAGTCTCTCTCTCTCTGCCTATGCGTATATCCATCTATGTACCACTCTATGAATCTTTCTCTCTCTCTGCATATACATATACATATATATCGAGAGAGAGAGATATGGAGATATAAAAATAGATAATTTTAGATATGATATTTGCAGATATTTTTAGTTATATTTAGATATATAATTTTAAATAGAAAGTAATAAATAGGTGTAAGAGTTTAAGATAGGTGGGCGTGGTTAACAAAAATAAAACAGAAAATGTTAATAACATAGCTGTCATTTTTTTAGACTAAAATTTTCATATTTTATCATAATTACTTATTGGAGAAGAATATTCTAAATATAAAGTGGTGCAGAATAAAGGAGGAGCTAAATGTACTCCGGAATAAATTAAAATATTGGCAATATAATAAATACAAAAATATGTAATAAATACAAAAACAACGAATTAAAGTATCGAAAAAACACTTGCAAAATAAAACTTCGTGTGAAAAACACCTATCCACTTCCTGTTAGACCTTTTTACGTTTTTTAAAAATTGTCTTTTCTGCTGCACCCACCCGCTGAGGAGGAAGCGGATAGGTGTTCTCTACATGAAGTGTTATTTTGCAAGTGTTTTTCGATACTTTAAATCGTTGTTTTCGTATTTATTAACATTTTTTTATTTAATTTTTGTTAACCACGCGCACTTATCTTAAACGCTTACACCTATTTATTACTTTCAATCTAAAACTATATATTTTTTGTGTAATTGTTAGTACTGCCTTTGGCGAATATTTTATACAAATATACTTTAATAAATATGTAAATAATATACATATGTATACTATTTTTATTGGTACATGGACATTATTATAGCTAGTGTTGCTAATTTTAGGACTCTTTTATTTAATATTCACCATTATTTTTTAATTGTAATGTTTACCTAATCACATCTAAGATTAACCGTCTATCATGTATATGAAACATCACTTCTCAGAATTATTGAGGATTATTGAATAAAAAAATCCATAAATTTGAAAACACTGATTATAGTATTCGACATTCTTTTGTTTTACGTGTTGGTTTACACACATTGCTATATTTTACACGAAAACACATTTTTTTTTTTTTTTTTTTACAATTTACAATTTACGATTTATTTTTATTTCCAGATAATACAATATTTATAAATCTGTATATATATATAAATTACGTGTCACGATGTTTGTCCGGGGTAAACTCCTAAACTAAGGAACCGATTTTAATGAAATTTTGCACACTGTGTGCAGTTTGGTCCAACTTGAGAGATAGGATAGTTTTTATCTCAATTTATTGTCACAATATTGTTTTATTGCAATTATTTGTTAATTATAGACCTTTATTAAAGTTGCTCCAAAATATCTGTGAGTTCCATTAATTTAATTGTTGCCAAAAAAAAAAAAAAAAAAATACGAGTTCATTTTCTTTCGACATAAAAATAAATACATTTAATCAAACGTGAACGTTAAAAAATTATAAAAAGTTAAATTATGCATCTCACGAAAATTGACGTCATAATCAATTTAAAGATTTTATACACATTGATAAAGTGCTAATGTAGTTCTATCATAGATATAGTAATATATATAGATCTCTCATCCCCATGTTATCGTACAAAGATTTTTGATGCCGAAAAAATAAAATAAATAAAAGCTTTAGAAACAGCCATTAAGTGGTATTGAAAAAAAAAAAAAAAAAAAAAAAAAAAAAGAAAAGAAAGAAAGAAATATGAATTTGAAACTGTATCTGGAGTCTTCCATTCCCCTTTAGCAAATAAATTATTCATATTATTTTATTTGCTAAAATATTAGTATGTATTCCCGTGTGTATTCACTCGGGGAAAGACGGCCATATTTTGGTAAAAACGTCGTCTTTTCCCAAATGAAAAGGAATAACTTTTTCTCCCCAATGATCACTCTTTTCTATATATGCTATACTATATCTATGAGTTCTATACGCAAGCGAAGTGTGACTCACTGACCGTCTGTGCAGCCAAGAAAAAGATTTCCTATGTTAATTGCCCACTGGATTTTTTGTAAGAAATTATTAAAAATCGAGGAAATTTATTTCCCGATTTTAATCCTTATATTTGGGTATAGATATGTATTAGTTATCGCGGGTGTTAGATTGAATTATTTTGCTGTCAAATTGACAAAATTTTAATTTTAAATTTCAAAACTCTGTCGCCCTTGGCTTTTATTATTATTATTATTATTATTTGGCGATCAAAAGCGTAACACGAAAATATACATGCCATATGTATGCATTGTACGAAATGTAATATGTATTATTCATTGTACGTATGTATGACATGTAATATGTATTGTACGAAATATTGTTTCATATTATTCATTACTCTTTTAATATAAGTTGTTAAAATAACCATGGTTTTTGAAAGGAATTAAATATTTTCGCCAGATAATTTGGCGATATTCTTTTTTTTTCGCCAAGGATGACAGAAATGAAATCTATTCCGCTGCAAAATATTAATATCTTACATCAGATATTTTATTTAGACATTTGAAAACAAATTTGACTTCAAACTATGATAGAATATTTATCATTTTCCTTTTAATTAGTATATTATTAGTATATTAAAATTTAAAAGCATGGTATATAAAAAGTTTTTTTTTTTTTTTTTTTTTTTTTAATCTTATAATTATTCTTATCTTAATCCTCAATGTTTCCCATCTTAATTAACTTGAATTTACTATTAAAATTTTAACATACTCAAGAACTTCTCATCACTTCGTTAAAATACACTAAACTTTTCCAAAATCTTTTTCTATTTAAAATGATACATGTATTTACTTTAAATGTCCAATATTTCATAAGATTTCCAATTTTAAAGTTTTAAAATATTTATCAAATTTACTTATTTTTCTGGTTTAGCCTTATTGTTTTCCTTTTTATAACTACAGCTGTTGCCCTCTTTAAAATATTTAAAATGATGAGGTCATTTTATAGTAAAATTATCCATTATAGCATATACTATATTTCACTCCTCCATAAAAATTGATTTTAAAATCGTCTGTTTCTTTTATACTTTTATTTTAATAGAATTTAATTTATATATTAGTCATTTTAGCAATTTTATCCAAAGTAGCATTAGAAATAATATATATCACTTCTCCATTAAAATTTATAGGACCCTACAATAAAATTAATTTGTGCTTAATATCAACACTACGAAAATTTTTATCAATCGCTTCCAAATTTTGACCTAAGTTTCAAATCTCAACCCTGTGGGTTTTTACATCGGCTACAACGTTTTCGTCTTTGTTCGTAAATAATAATTTGACTGTAAATAGTTTACAGCCGTATAATTCAACGTATAACTTAGTCACAGCAACGCGTGGCCGGGTCTGCTAGTATATATATATATATATATATATATATATATATTTGTATTGAATATTTTAGACAAATCTATTCTATCTATCTAGATATATACATTACACGACATAGGAATTAAATGCAGAATGATGATAAATTAGTATTATCTTACTAGCACAAACATTCTACTGTTCGTGTAACATAAAGACTACATTTAGTACAGATAACGAGTCAATGAAGATAAAAACCCATAACCTTTCTAAACACATTAAGCAAATAAACTTATAATATTAATGGGGATTTTAATAAGTTTGATCATTAGCAAGAAAGAAATTCTTCATTTCATTATATGTTATTTTTTTTTTAGAAATCTTATTGGCCCTGGTAATAAATTAGCATTGTTATTAAAAGTGGTAAATGCAAAAGAATATCCTTAATGCTTTTCCTATATTAGATTAAATTGTCAGATTTTGCTTATACTTTTCAAGAAAAAATGATTAACTAATGGGAATTGTTTTCAAAGATGAAATTAAAGTGTGATTCACTTTTCACCATAGGATAGAGATTAGAAAAACTTTATTTGTTTTTCAAAAGAAAAGTGAAAGATTTAGATAAAATTAGTGAATGAGGAAAATGTTATTATTGTTTAAAAAAAAATACCTTTTTATATGATAAAAGAAAAAAGGATAAAAGACCTGCAGGAGTTAAAATATATAAGTATTAATTCATATTTTATAATGTATACTATATATAAAAATATTAATTCATATTTTACACACGTGTACAGACCATTTTGATAGATTTGTACTTTTATTTCACGTAAAATGGTTTTACCTGTAAACTTATTAACGCTGGGGAAAAATAAAAAAAATTAATCGCTTTTATCAAGAAAGAAAAAGTGAATCCCTAAACTAGAAACATAGATTTCTCAGTTATGCGTATAAGGGAAACAAATTCACTAAATACACGAAATGTTTCAGAACTTTCTAGTCTATAATTTTCTAGATGATGAAACAGTATTATGAATATTATGAATGGTATGAATCCTTTGTATTCCGAGGAATACAAAGGATTCCGAGGAATCTCTTAATTTTCTATAATTGGATCATAAAAAAAATTGTACATACTAAAACTTACCTCGAGTGTTCATGTTTGTTTGCGGAGATTTTTAAATAAGTTTGACTACGAGAATATAGGTAAATCTTGTAGAATTTTAATAGGGGACTAGCGAGCTTCGCCCGCTAGCGGGTCAGTATTTTCAAATGAATCACTTACAGTAACTTTTAGTCTTAAGAAAAGAAATTGAAAAAAATAATCATTTATGAATGGGTAAAAAGTCGGCCCGTGTCCCCACTGCCATCGGCAGCGCAGTCCCGTGCGCGTTACGCGCGCACAACTTAAGGAATACACACGCTGCACGCTCGTATTCCTTCCCTGACACTTCGTGCCACAAAAAAAAAAAAAAAAAAAAAAAAAAAAAAAAAAATCTGATCGGGTAAAAAATTCCCACCGGGTCCCCACTGCCTCCAGCAGCGCAGACCCATGCGCGCTGTGCGCGCACGTGTGAAGGTATACGTGCGCAGCGCGCACATATTCCTTCTTAAATCAAAATTTTATTCTTAAGAAAACTTAAAAAATCATTTCGCTTCGGGTAAAAATTCGGACGGGGTCCCCACTGCCTTCGGCAGCGCAGACCCGTGCGCGCTGCGCGCGCATAATTTAAGGGGTACGGATACACGCGCTCCGCGCGCGTATTCTTTCCCTGACCCTTCGTGCCTAAAAAAAAAAAAATCTGATCGAGTAAAAAATCCCAACGGGTGATTCTTAAGAAAAGAAAATAAAAAAAAATCCTTTGTCATCGGTTAAAAATTTGGACCAGGTCCCCACTGCCTTCGGCAGCGCAGTCCCGTGCGCGCTGCGCGCGCACAAGTTAGGGGATATGCGCGCGGTGCACGCCTATTTCTTCTCCACCCTTTCAGGCTCTCTTAATTAACCTACGTATACCAATTTTGAACGATCTAACTCATTTGGCTGAGATGCAAAAGAAAACGTAATCAGGGCACCTCAAAACGTGTAAATATTGTGAAAACTTTCGATAATTTGAAAGAACTTTAAAATATCTTTCGAATGATGTATTAAAAATAATTTAATCATAATTAGAAATTGAAATATTGAAATATGAAAATATTACAACGCCACCCGGCGGTAGAAATTCCTGTATTCCTTTGTTCGATTCCAATTCAAAAAAGCTTTCTAATGATGTATTACTTATGAAATTATTTTAATTAGTAGCTGAGATACAAAAGAAAACTAATTCAGGAGACCTCAAAACGTGTAAATCTGGTGAAAACTTTCGATAATATAAATAACATTAAAATACCTTTCGAATGATGTATTAAAAAAAAAAAATAATCATATTTAGAAATTGAAATATTGAAATTTGAAAATATTACAGCCCCATAAAAGAAAGCTGATTCAGGAGACATCAAAACGTGTAAATCTTTCGATAATTTACAAGAACTTTAAAATATCTTTCGAATGATGTATTAAAAATAATTTAATCCTAATTAGAAATTGAAATATTGAAATTTGAAAATATTACAGCGCCATCTGGCGTTACGAATTTCTGTATTCCACTGTTTGATTCCAAATGAAAAAAGCGTTCTAATGATGTATTACTTATGAAATTATTTTAATTAGTAACTGAGATACAAAAGAAAACCTAATAAGGACCCGTTAAAACGTGTAAATCGAGTGAAATCTCGCGCGCATCGCGCGCGGTATACACCTGTTTCTTCCCAACCCTTTCAGCTCCTCCTAATTAACCTATGTATACCAATTTTGAATGGACTAACTCAATTAGCTGAGATGCAAAAGGAAACCTAATCAGAAGACCTCAAAACGTGTAAATCAGGTGAAAACTTTCGATAATATATATGTATAAAAAAAAAAAAAAAACATGAAAATATCTTTCAAATGATGTATTAAAAATAATTTAATTATAATTAGAAATTGAAATTTTAAAATATTAAAGAGCCATGGATCGAACCGGCAGCGCAGTCCGGTGAGCTCTGCGCTCGCAAAAGTTAATGGATACGCGCGCGGTGCACGCCTATTTCTTCTCCACCCTTTCAGGCCTTCTTAATTAACCTACGTATACCAATTTTGAACGATCTAACTCATTTGGCTGAGATGCAAAAGAAAACTAATTCAGGACACCTCAAAACGTGTAAATCTTGTGAAAACTTTCGATAATTTAAAAGAACTTTAAAATATCTTTCGAATGATGTATTAAAAATAATTTAATCGTAATTAGAAATTGAAATATTGAAATTTGAAAGTATTACAGCGCCATCTGGCGGTACAAATTTCTGTATTCCACTGTTCGATCCCAAATCAAAAATGCTTTCCAATGATGTATGACTTATGAAATTATTTTAATTAGTAGCTGAGATACTTTAAAATGTGTATCGAATGACGTAATAAAAAAAAAATAATAAACATAATTAGAATCTGAAATATTGAAATTTTAAATTATTACAGTGCCATGAGACCTCAAAACGTGTAAGTCAGGCGGAATTTCGAATTCCATTATCTACGGTAGTCGGTAAATAAAAAAGAAATATTTTTACCTTAAGTGTATTTGTGTCGTTTTGAAACTGGCATCCTCTTTCGACAGATAAAATGTGAGGCGTGTAAAGATAAAATTTAAATTGCAATTAAAATGTAAATCTTTTGTTTATTGACCAAAATCGATGAAATTTGAACTGCAAGTTTGTTTTGTGGTGTTCAGATTGTATACTAAGTAAAATGAGTAAAATTTGAAAAATTGAAGAAAATAGAAAATTGCAATTTTTAATCGCAGTACGAAACACGTGACCTCATTAAATACCAGATATGTTTCCGTTGAAGACTGCTGTAGACTATCGTCTGCAAAGCTAAGATTCTTGTGATTTGTTGCCAATATTTTTTTATAGTTTAGTTAATTTTAAAAAATCTAATTGTCCGATCGATAAGCCGTTTAAACCATCGGTTTAAGAAAAAAATGTCCTTTCCAATGGTATCTTGTTTGTAACAATACGACTGATATTTCTAATTTATTTTCCACTTTTTCCATAAAAATGTCGCTTTTTAAGCATTTAATCATGAATTCTGGGTCATCTTTCGTTAGACAATGGTCGACATTTTAATTAATATCTCCGCTAATTAGGGTCGCATCGTTTAGCAAATTAGATAACCCAGATCTGCGATAAATTCTCTGTCCGATGGTACCTGTTCGAAGTCTGTGCGATCGTTAGCGGCGGAGATTTTGCGGTTTCAAGTCGTTTCTCACAGACAGACACACACACACACACGCGTGCAGATTTTAATAATATAAGAGATTCTAGAATTTGCTAGTAAAGGAAACTAGAATTTGTAATGACATAGAACTATTTTTACTAGAGCCACTATGTATTATTTAGGAACAAGACACAGAATATTTTTTTACAGGATAATTTTTTTCTATCATATGTATATATATATATATATATATATATATATATATATATATATATATATATATATATATATATATATGTATATACATATATATATAAATTTTATTTTAAACATTACTCGAGAAATATATAGAAACTTCCTTTTTCCAATTTATTTTGTAACATAATGAAACAGCTGTATTCGGTAAAATTCTCCAATGTAGGACATTGAAAATGTTGTCTGAAACTGAAGTTAAAAGGTTAATGTTTGATTAAAAATACTTATAAAAATAATACTCTTTTGTTAATCTCCATTACTATTTTTGCTAAAATAATATATACACACACACACACATATATATATATATATATTATATATATATATATATATATATATATTATATATATATATATATATATATATATATATATTATATATATATATATATATATATATATATATATATATATATATATATATGCATATGTGTGTGTATATGCAATACACAAAATTTTTGAAGAAAGAACTTTCTGCAACTTCTGTGAAAATGTTTCTGAAAAATGTAATTGGAAATGTGCATGGGATACATATACACACGTTATACTAACATCTACAATAGATATTTTAACAAATTTCTCTCTTTATGTTTCTCTGTACACACATAAACACACACACACAGCATAGACTATTCCATCAGAGCCCCTGAAGAAGTTTTGAATGTTGTATGTCTCCATTAATAAGGATTCTTATTTATTTATTTTTTTTCAAATTCTTTCCTATTCTTCATGTTATAAATAATTTCTTCTTGTACAGTATTTATAATATGTACATACACTGATGGAAAAAAAATCCCAACACTCGGAAGGAGCTGTGCTAGATAAACTATATTTTGTAGGCGTGTTTATACATCTGAAAGATGACGTCGATTCAAATTTCGAGCTACGCGCATAAGTGTGGCGCTTGTAGCGACACTATGAACATGCAAATAAGGTTTGCTTTAAATAAGCGCTGTAAGGTTCGTGATCGTTATTTACAGTTGAGATTTGACGTAGTGGGTTAATGTTAGTCAAGGATGCCTCTAAGAAGACGAAGAAGCCATTATCAACAGCTCACTGAGTTTGAACGAGGTCGTGTAGTA
This sequence comes from Salticus scenicus, assembly GCA_963930645.1. Classification (NCBI taxonomy): domain Eukaryota; kingdom Metazoa; phylum Arthropoda; class Arachnida; order Araneae; family Salticidae; genus Salticus; species Salticus scenicus. Next base: position 252,940,494 of record OZ005656.1, on the reverse strand, counting down.
GGGCGACGAGAAGGTGGGTTTTCTTTCCGCGATATTGCAGAAAGCCTTGGCAGTAATGTATCCACTGTGCATGAGTGTTGGCAGCAGTAGTCAAGGAAAGGTACTGCCTCAAGAAGACCGGGTTCCGGGCGGCCACGTTGCACTACTGAGAGGGAAGACCGCCGTGTTTGGCGTATGGCTGTGGCTAATCGTACTGCGTCTGCAGCTGAAATTCGAGCTGCAGTTGGCACCACAGTGACACAACGAACTGTTACAAATCGGTTACTTCAAGGACAGCTCCGAGCCAGACGCCCTGTAGCGTGCATTCCACTGACTCCAAACCACTGCCGTTTGCGACGTGAGTGGTGTCAAGCTAGAGCTCATTGGAGGACTGAGTGGAGATCTGTTGTGTTTTCTAATGAAAGCTGGTTCTGCCTTGGTCGCAGTGATAGCCGTGTGTTGGTTAGAAGGAGGCCAGTTGAACGCCTGCTAGTGACCTGTCTGCGGTCTAGACACACAGGGCCTACTCCTGGAGTTATGGTTTGGGGAGCAATTTCGTATGACGGCAGGAGCACTCTCGTGGTTATCCCACGCACCCTGACTGCAAATTTGTACGTCAGATTAGTGATACAACCTGTTGTGCTGCCATTCATGAACAGCATTCAAGGGAGTGTTTTCCAACAGGATAACGCTCGCCCTCATACCGCTGTTGTAACCCAACATGCTCTACAGAGTGTCGACATGTTGCCTTGGCCTTCTAGATCACCAGATCTTTCTCCAATCGAGCCCGTATGGGACATCATTGGACGACAACTCCAGCGTCATCCACAACCAGCATTAACCGTCCCTGCATTGACTGCCCAAGTGCAACAGGCATGGAACTCCATCCAACAAACTGATATCCGACACCTGTACGACACAATGCATGCACGTTTGCATGCTTGCATTCAAAATTCTGGCGGTTACACCGGTTACTAATGTACCAAAATTTCACATTTGAAATGGCTCTTCTCGCCAATGGCTCTACCTGTGATCTTGAAACTTTAATCAATTAAATATGTTACCTAGACAAACGTATTGCTGAAATTTCATTACTGTACAATAACTTTTTCTTGGTGTTGGGATTTTTTTTTTCCCATCAGTGTATATACTCGTACATTCGGAAGCAATTTTACTGAAGCACAGTTTCATATATTTCACTTTTTTTTTTTTTTTTAATCATTAATTTTTTATATCTATCAACTTACTTTTTTATATACAGAATAAAGACTAAGATCATGAATCGACAAAGATTTACTTGACAAAACAGTATTAGGTGCACATCATTTAAATACGAATTATTGCTAGCTCTTCAATAATTTTGCTGCCGACTGTATATAATTGCAAACTCCAAATCTACAAAAAGCGTGTTGCCAACAGCTTTTTATCTAAGTAAGTAGAAAGTATAAGTGACAGAATTATCTCAATTGAACAAATGAAAAAAGCAACAGGTGTATCAATATCAAAATTATTAAAATTATTTTAGTGAGGTTTAAGAAAATGTAAAACTTTCTGTGAAATGGATTACATTTAGTTTTGCAATTTCACACCGTTTTTTTTTTTTTTTTTTTCCTTTAAGTTGTGTGGAGACAGATAGCTTGCGCCATCTGTCGGGAAAAAATGATAAACATTGTAATACAAAACAAGTGAATTTTTTAAATAGGTGTAATAATAATTTTTTTCACAGATCTTCATAGTAATTTCTTTTATTTATATGTAAATATTTCTGTTTTTTTCATGTCAAAAGAGTATATATATATATATATATATATAAAATTGAAAGTGTAGTTTTTTTTTTTTGGCAACTCCTAGATTTTTAATATTTCATTATTCCATGGCTTTTTTTAGAGCTTTAATTAAAATATTGAAATGTCTTACTATTTTTTTTTTCCTGAAAATTAATTATATCCCCTGTACTATACTCAGGGATAGTGTAGCTTTTGATTGGTTATTATTATTATTTTTTTTTTTAATCGGTTTATTAGTTTCAGAGTTTACCATCCTCATACAAACAATTTTTTCCTCTTTATATATTAATATGGATTATTATTTTTTAATACTTTATTAATTATTTACATTTTTATGCTCTACTTGGCTTAAAATGACTGACATCATTCATTGGCGAATAGTTTTTGGTTAAATCCAGCGCCAAAATTTAAAGTACAGCCCGGAAGGATCTGTAAGTAAAGCCCCGTCATTAGAAAAAGAAATACTTTTAAAGCCATAATGACGTCAACTTTGCCCTGTAAGTGTAACTTTTCAGCAAGCTTTATATCAATTTAAAATTAATTTAATTTACGTGCAAATATATATATATATTTCTTTTCATGTAGAAACATTAAAAAAGAAGAAAGAAAGAAATGAACATGTAAAACTTTGTTTTATATTGGAAGCAGCTAAATTGTTTAATATTTTATAATATGATGGCTTTTATGAGGATTTTAATAAAAGTACTGAAATTTTGAACTAAAAAACTTATTTTATCAAAATTAAGTATAATCTATAGCACTTAGGAATAGTGTAGCTTTTGATCAGTGAAAGAAGATTTATATCGGTTCAGTAGTTCCAGACATTACTCTCCACATACAAACAAAGTTTCCTCTTTATATAATAGTATTAAATATAGTCTACAGCACCTATGAATAGTGTAGCTTTTGATCAGTGAAAGACTTTTTAAAATCGTTTCAGTGCTTCCGGAGATTACCATCCACATACAAACAAACTTTCCTCTTTATATAATAGCATAGATATATAATGTAAAAAGTAAAATGTAAAATATCTTAAAGGTAAATTCGATCTTCAAACAACAATGAAACCAGAGAGATAATATTAATTATCCCCCCCAAAAAAAACATTGAGGTCATCATCAGGGAAGCTCCCCAAAAACAAGATGAAAAATCCGTAAGCAGGGATGGAACACGGGCGCAGAATTCATACCGGAATCTGTTTAAGAAATTTCTCCACCTATAATATCGTTGATTCAAGCGGTAGAACATTTTCTTATATTAATAGTGGTATGAATTCTGCGCCCGTGTTCCATCCCTGTGTAAGGTATATCAAGAGCTACTACCAAAAACTAAAAGTAGCTTGACCCCCTACATCTTACCAAGGCAAACAAGAACTCAATCATCGCAGTTCCGAATACAAAATGAAAAAATATATATACAGTTAGATACAAAGGGAAAATTACAAAATTACACAATAATATATACAAATATAGAAACCTATAAAAATATGATTAAAAACACTTATCAAAACACTTACCAAACACTTATCAAAAACACTTATCAAACACTTGTCAACGACACGAATAAAAAACATACATGGAGAAACGAAATGAAAAACATTTATAATATTTTAACAGCTACAGTTACATGAACTTTTTGATTTTTTGAGATAGCTAGGCAACGCCAATAGGGTCCAGAAAATACACATAAACATACTAATTCGTTTTGTATGAGATGTACATATGTTAATAAATTTTTTGATAATTCCATACCAAGTCGAAACTTAATAATGTGGGACTTAATAAGTATAAAACATTACTAGATCAAAAAAAAATATTTTTTTCTTTTAATTATTTTTATATTTGGCTTTTTTGCCTCAACTTTATAAACATAGAATGTATTTATTTTATGTAGGAAATATTATTGCTAAATTTCTTTCTATACCGCAATAAATTTATAAACATTTTTAGATTTTTTTTTTATTTTTTTCAAATCAGTTTTTGTCAAATTAATGTAAAAAAAAAAAAAAAAAAAAACGTAACTTTCAGCCAAAATGTTTTGTGGTTCATTATCGAATAAAAAGTACATTTTTAAAATAATGCATTAATTTCATAATTTTTGTGCTGTCTACAGATGTTAAAATCGGCCAACTATGCATGATTTCCTACTAATATCTCTTTTTAAGTTATGCTAAAAAGAAAACGAACAAAAACACACAGTTATATATATATATATATATATATATATATATATATACATAGGTGCCAAGTCTCCCGTTTTTCAAGGGAGACTTCAGACCGGAAATTTTTTATAGCTGTTTTCAGTAATATTAATCGTCGAAAATATATATATAATGTATTCCTTTTAAAAATACTGGTGTCAATTCTGATTTAAAAGTTAAAAATGTTGGCATGTCTGATATATATATATATATATATATATATATATATATATATATACATATTTAACCTGAACAACTCTTGAGAAAAATGGGTTTATATTAAGTATGTGCTACGGAAGAACACATTTACTAGAACATAGAATACTTACCTATAATTAATTAACTTTGTAAAATTAATTCTAAACAAGAAAAGAAAAATATGTATATCAAAATATTTTCATAAATAGCTTAGAAGCTATAATATTTTAAGTTATTTTCAATACATTAAGTTATTTCTAATATTTTCAAATTGGAAACTCTTAATTAAATTATTTCTTTTTTATTTTGAAGAATTCTTTAATATTAAATTAAAAGTTAAAAATATTACTAAGATAATGAATGAAGGTTTACTCAAACTTCAGTCATTACCTTTTTTTAATTCAAAACTTTTATTAGTTTATTTTTTCATTATCATTTATTTCAAAGTATTTAATAATTTACATAGTAATTCAACCGCAAAATTTTAAATTTAAATTTTGTTTTTGTTTTTGTTTTTTTCTCTTACTCGTTTTGAATAATAATGATTAATAATGATAATTGTAATAATTATAATAATAAATGCGATATGCAGTCAAGGAGAGGAAATACTTTTTATTAGATTAGTTGAAGATTAAAATTCAGCACCTTTAATAACAAATTCCAAAATTAAAAATGTACGAAATGCCATATGCGATAAAAAATAATATTTCCATTATCACGGTAAGGAAATATGATATATATACATAAATGATATATATCGTAATAAAATTTAACTTTAAAATTTAGCAATTAATGATACAAAACAATACCAATACAACAAAAATAGAACTGATTTTAACTTATAGGTAATACTGACACAAAAATGTTGCGATATATATATATATATATATATATAATTCCTTATTTATAAGAAGTATTCTATATTTATATACCATGTAGAATGTAATATAATAATAATTATTATTATGATTAATACCTATTATTATTTTTATTATTATTACATATTTGTAGTTCATAAAATAATGAAAACTGTAATGTTTCATTTGAAATTACAATTACTGCATGCATACTCCTTTTTTTCCATTCTATTTACAGATGTCTTTAAAGTATATTTGGTGCATTATATGCGTTGAATATGAAAACGGTCACAGATAGCATTTTGCAGAAATGTTGGATGATGCAATATTTTGAGAATTATATGAATAGTACGAATGCTTTTCACTTTATTTTTTACATTCGGTATTTTTTAAGATAACCAGAATACCTATTACTATATTTTTAAAATTCAGTTTAATAAAACATTTATTTGAATGCTTTTTCGGTGGCTATTTTATTACAAATTACTTGAAATAATTAACAGTTAATAGAAAAAATAGAATTTGGGTATAATTAAATTGGATTTGCTCTATATCTTCATTACTTATAAAGAAGTTTTTCTTCTGTTTATTTTATGCTTAGTTTTATTCATGTCTCACAAGATTATATGTGAGTTATGAGTTCTAAATTTCCATGAAGTTTTGATGAACGCCTGAAATGTACCTTTTTGAATGGTTAGCAGATATTCAGAGTTACATTCCCGTACGCACTTTTCCATGTAGAGAGTCTTTCAACTTAAGTACATTTTCTTTATTTTCCAGAAAGTTTTACCTTATAGTATTTTTACAGCACGCTACCGTTAAGATTTTATAAATGATTTCTGCAAGTAGTTAGTTACACTTGGAGTTACTTCAAGCAGCATATATTATGTTATCACTATAGTAAAATTTACTTTACTCCAGAAATTTTAGGCATATGTACGCTCCACACATTCCTTCATTACACTTAGTACTGTCAGAAATTTAATATCTTGCCCTAACATCACCCTTGTCCTCAGTACACCCCTAAGTTGTCCTTTCATCATAAAAGCTAGGATATCTTAGGCTAAAAAAAAAATTCCGCTTGGGTGGTTGCCTCTTTTAATGACGTAGAGGCTCAATATAAATGAATTTAACGAAATTTAACTCTTAAGGGGTTGAAAGTTGAAGTCGAAGTTTTAATCTTTTCACCGTATTTCTGCAGTGGTTTTCAGCAGAAAGGAGGTTCGGAAACAAGTCTCCTCATGGGCCCTAATTAAGAAAAAATATAAGAATTTTCTGAAATTTAGTCCTTAAGTGAGGAAGGGCGTCTAACAGTTCTGCAAGTTCTTCTCACGGGGAAAATCGCAGTGGTTACCAATAAAAGCTTTAAATTTAGTAAAATAATAATTCTTACTCCCTAAGTAAAGTAAAATATTACAATCTTCTGAAATTTTACACTTAAGTGTATGTAAGGGATTGTTTAGAATTTCTATCCTTTTTTCGCCTAGGGAAAACCACAATGACTTTCTGTAGGAGCATGAAACATAGTAAAATATCTCTTCTTAGGCCCTATAATTAAGATAAAATATAAAAATAACCCGAAATTTTACAGTTTCTAACATTTCTCCACGTTGTTCACACGTGGAAAATCACAATGGTAATCAATCGAATTTTTCAACAGTTTTGCACAAATATTGATATTCCCCAAAACTCAGAATAAACAATCTCTGTTTGACAAGTCAAATTAATTAGCTTTGCTTTCATTTATACATTTTTTTTTTTTTTTTTTGTCCTTGTGCAAAAATTGAATTGGTAGCTGGTATTATAATTTCGAGTTATGATTACTACAGTCATTTGCAAAAGTTTAAAACCAGTAGCCGATTTTCAGCATTTTAACACATTGCATCATTTGCGTAGATTTTTGCATCATCCCATGTGATGATTGCATGAGACGCATTCTACTGCTATAAATAAAGGTACCCATCACGATTATCGTCGGTTGTTTATTGGAGCATAAACGTCCAATTTCATGATCATAAATATATCAAACAGCTTCAAAACAACATTTATGATACTCTTTTAAACATCATTGGCTACAAATATTCTAATTCTAAAATTTCATATTCAAATTAAGAAACATATTTCGTCGGAATATTTACACCAAAGGGCTAAAGGTAACTTTACCAATATTCTATAAAAAATATTGAGAAATCTTCATCAATTTCATTGTTTAAAATTTTAAGAACACCTTAATAAAAATTATTCTATTTATAATTTTATAGTTTAAAGTTATTACTGAAATTAAAATAATATATGTAATTCTTCTATTTAACTTGTAAAATTATTTGTACGTTTCGTGGAATAAATTATATCTTCTACATTTGTAAAAAAAATCAAAAGTGATATTTACATGAAATATATATATATATATATATATATATTAGTAAACATAAATTATACTTTTAAAGGCTGGAAAATAGTCTCCGCATGCTTATACTTTTACTGTAATTATCGGGGAAGTTTTGATGTTGCAGTTTTATTACATTCTTTTTAATTACAAAGTGACATTCTTCAGTGGTCTAATATTGGACAATTTGCCGAATAAAGCGCTTCATATTCAAGACATTGTTTACAACGCCGACAAATAATTTATATGTTTACTTGCGTTTATTGAGAGATTTGTAATACAAGAAGTGAATTTTAGCATAAACTGCTTGCGACAGTAAACTTAATATAAATTATGTTTGAAATGTATTTAGTCTTTTAAATCAAATTTTAATAGTTTCTATCCAATTTAATGCAGGTATTAAAATATATATGCTACACACACACAAAAAAAAAAAATCATTTCTTGTATTTTACAAAATCTATAATTGATTTATATTCATTCCCATCCATGTTATATATATGTATAAATATTTGTAATATTTTTTTCTTCTTTTTTATAGCATTTTGTTCAGTCATTCTGAATATTTGGAACTTGCACATTCAAACCATTGTTATCAACAACTAAATAAAAAAATAAACGCAGACGCATATGTAGTATGTACAAATGATAGAAAAAATAATTATTTTTTTATAGATAGACGCGGGAAAGCATCATTCTTTTAATATCATATATATATATATATATATATATATATATATATATATTATGCATAAAGAAAATAATTATTTGATATTTCGTAATTAAGGCAACAAAATCTTCATCAAAATGAAAACCCAGATTTGTTACAAATGTGATAAGGAAGAGTGACAGAACTGGCGTTTCAAAGTAATAATAACAAAACTTAGAATAAACACCATAAAATGAAATAAACTCGCAACAATTGTTTCGGGTATAAAGCACGCACGACCCTTCGTCAGACGGACAAAATTGGCACGAGTGCTGAGTTGCCGCTTTGACTGCAGTAATCGTGCCTAATTTTTTCATCTGACGAAGGATCGAGCGTTCTTTCTACCCGAAACAATTGTTGCGCGTTTATCGCATTATATGGTGTTTATTCAAAGTTTTGTTATTACTGTGAGAAATATATTGGTTATAATTCATACTAATTTTTAAAAATATTAAATGGAAAAATTTACGTGGAACGCCATAAATAACTCGTTTTCCCGAAATTTGAAAAACCAATAAAAATGAATTAAAAACTTATTTTTTTTACAAAAATTTAAATAAATTTTAGGAATTGTAGGATGATATTAATTTAAACGTACTGTAAAACTTCAAGCATTTTATAATAACTATTTGGGTATTTTTAATTACATCGATTTCGTCAATTTTCATCATCCCATATTTCATCATCCTTAATAATTTTCTTTCCTTAAATTTTTCCTTCGTCAGTTTTCATCATCCCATATTTTATCATCTATAACAATTTTCCTTCCATATTCATCATCCTTAACAATCCTTAACAATTTTAATCATCCTTAATAATAAGGATAAAGAAGTTTTTGATTTCTTATATTGTTTAATTCCCTTTATAATGAAATCAGTCTATGTTAAAATAAAAATAACTTCGAAAATGTTTCTTTTGAAAGTTAAACATTCTGTTATGAAATTTCAACATATGTTGTCTGATTTCTAAAACGCACACATTAAAATTTATGTAGAGAATATTTAAAATTACATGGAATAAATATAATACGATATTTTGTAATAACATTCGAATAGCTTATAAATATATAATGTAGATTGTCACTTTGCTTACTATTATGTAAAGTGAATCTGAGAAGAGAATGTCCTTAAAAATTTAAATTATGTATGTCCTCTAAAGAATTTTACAATATTAAAGTTTCAGATTCGCAAGAAATTTTTCATTCCTTTTTATAGATTTGGTTAACGTTATTTGAATTTTTACTACAAATAAAAAGCTGTTGCATGATAATTTTTTTTTTTTATTATTATTATTTTCCTAAGTTCAAGATTGTAATAATTTATCTTATATTATGCATGCTTTCATTTTAGATAATATGATTTTGGCAATAATATCTATGATTAAATTTATCGGCTCTCATAAATATGATGAAATAACACAATCTATCTTTTTACGTAAATTGAAAGGATTGTAGTTAAGTTAATTGATTATGCACTATATACGAATTATATAAGTATTTGGAGGCTTTCGAATTTAGAGATTTTGTTAAAATGGTCTTAAATTGTCGAAATGGTCTTTAGGAATCATCTTGAAACTTTGGTATTGTAAAGAACATTTTCTACCTCGTATTTTTCAGTAATTGTGTTATGAAAGGAAAAAGCGGACAAGTAAATAATTAAACAAAAATCAAAATGTTTTTTATCACCCTGTATAAAGTAATGCTTTAAATACGTTTTGGTTCTAGCATGTGATTATGAGGATTTTTCTCATTATCTGTACAAAATTTTATGAGGCCACCACATATATTCATGAAGATATAAGCTTTTCTTTAAAAAATTTCAAAAACAATTTCCACTTATTTAATTATAACACATGGGTATTAGACCCAGGAAATATGGCAAACTACACTTGTCACAGCATACCGCAATCATCATGGAAAAATGTTAAATGTCTTATGAAATACGAGCACATTTACTAAATAAATTTTAACTACGCATGCGCAAGCATTATAAAAATTTTATTTGCATAATTTTATAGCCAAAGGTATTGATTAAATAATATGAAAACTACACACAAATAGCATCTAAATTCAAAACGTTATGAGAGAAAGAATTTACCTAATTTTAGTTATCTCAAAATAACAGCTAAACTATAAAAGGTTTTACTCACATTTTTATATTGATTCTTGTGATATTACAGTGTTTTCGATGATTGTAAATAAATTTTGATAAACCCCCCTAATATCTTTCGCTTTTTTTTGAGGAACTTAAATTCTGTGTTATAATACCCTACGTGTTATAATTAAAAAAAGAGGAAATTATTTTTTCAATTTTTTAAAGAAACCGTTATATTTTCAGTATGTCTACCCACCCATTTTTCCCCCATGATTCTTCCACCGATATATTTAAATGGTAAATTTTACAAATACGTTTCCGTAATTAATTACAGTGAATTCCATGATTTATTACAATTAATCATGAAAACGTACTAGCAACTACCGAAAATTAAGAATATAGGTCTGTAAAAACCTTACATTGTCAAAAATCTACATGTGATAGAGAAAAACTGACTTCATTTTTGATCTGAGCATACACATACACACACAAAAGCAAAACACAAATTAAAATAAATTATTATGAACATTTTTTTTTGTAATAAATCTGGTAATCTTTCATTATATATATATATTATTTGTGATTTATATTTTATGTTTTTAGGGAATGACAATGACTAGTAACAAAGGGATATTAAAAAGTTATTTTTAAATTAATTTTTAGTATTATTTTAACTCAATTGTATAATTTACCTTTTTTAAAATGTTTTATAAGTATTTAAATGAAAAATACGTAATACCGTAAAATATCATTGAACATTGTAATCAAATTTTTGTTATTAAAATTTTCAAGATAAATTATAACACATATGCGATAATCTAAAATAAAAAAGGCTGTCCTAAAAAAACAAACCTTTAGAAGCTTTATTTGACAAATATTTTTATGTTTTAAAAAGCTTAATGTGAAAATTCTGATATGTTTCAAAGCATTATCATTAATTCTAGCAGAGTAAAAAAGAGGCGTTTTACGCTTATTTTATTAATTTCAGACAATATAAGTATTTTTCGTCAGAGACCATTTTAAAATCGTGCTTTGGTAAATCCATTAGTTTGATTTATTGAGAATGTTTTTATATTAAAAACATTATTACATTTTCTTTAATTACAAAACGATATGTTTTTATTGATGAAAATAGGTTTAATTTGCTAATCTAACTAGTTGCTTTATTCAGACCTAGCTTTTAGGAATATAATTCCACTCCGTTTTCAAACAGCGTGTTTCTGTTTAAACCGTTTGTATCTGTATACCATATTAGAGTAAATTCTACTTAAAATGAAATATCTATTCATGGTATCCTTAATGGAGATAGACTACATTGAATTAAATGCTGATAATACAAATGCAAATGTTAATGGAAGACTTCAAAATAAGATAAATGTAATATATATATATATATATATATATATTTGTCAGACGAATTTGTACAAATAATTTAAGGGGTTTATGTTCATGTTGGCACATTATTATATACCACTTATATATTTTATGTGTAAAGAACTGTAATAAAAAATTATCTTGCTTTATTCCTTGTGATGTTGAAAATTGTAGCAGCACTATAAATTCGAAAAAAAAAAAAAAAAATCCATATAGAATATTTAAATGATTTATTCATTATATAATAATAAAAATATATAAAATGTTTCTTAAAATATACTGAGTGTACATTTTGTATAACAAAATTAGATATGTTAGGTTTATTTTGATGCAAAGTTAAAAATGTTTCATTTTCCCCATCAGTATTATTTATTTTCGTATATAAATAAAATACACAACACACATATATCTATCAATCATTATGAATAAATAACCCTATATAGTTATCTAATAAATAAAGTAAGAGAATTCAATATTTTAATTCTTTATTCATATAATATGTAAACTGAGCATAATTACTTATCGATATAGCCATATAGCCATATACCCCTATAAATCTATTTATAGGAAGATAGTTAAATTGGTATATTGATAGATGTACATATGTTTACAAATAAATAAATAGATAAAATTGTATTTTTTAAAGAAGTTGTAATAAAGCTAAATATATATATATATATATATATATTAAGTAATTTTTATTATTACATTTTTCTTTTCTGTTAGCATTTTTTTGGCATCTTGTTTGTTTTGTCCTATTCCTTAATAAGAATTCTCATCTAACAAATTCGTTATCTAACATAGAAGTATCTCTATGACAAAATTACTTGAACATCATCAAGTGTGCCTTACACATCACAGATATTACTCTGTCTCTGCTACAATGAAGATGATTACATATCTTAGAACATTAATTAAAATCAAACGTGATTTTAAAGACGATCGTAGTGTGTAAGGATAATTAATTATTAATTAATTAATAATTAAAATTCCGATTACTGTATATTTAACTAAAGTAATAAAAATGAAAGATAAAAAGAAAGTTCCAGCGCGTTCGAAAGCAATATTATGTAAGGCTTCTATATATACGAGCTGGCGCATCAGTCATTTTGTTGCCTTAGGGTTGATACATGTACCCAGCTAGTTTCTCTGAAAAACAAAAGACGAATTTTTTTTTTTTTTTTTTTTTTTTTTTTATCGTCTTACGTTACTTTAGAGTAATTGCTTTTATTATATTTCATAATTTTAGCTAAGTAAACTATGATATGGGATTTTGTTTAGCGATAAACTGCTATAATCATTCAAGAAGAGAACATAAAGTGTTTACAGACATTCTATTACTATGTATTTGAGTTTTGGCGACATTTTGCAAAAAGAAAAAAAGAAAAATCAGAAACCGTCCTAACAACACATCTTACCCCAGTACATCCATAGGACATCCTGAGAATAAAAAGACATCCTGATTGAAAAAAATTCGTTTCTAGGAATATTATTGTTGCTCTTATCTTGACCGGATTAGCTTCAGATCAAGATTTCTTAAAATCATTAGTGAAGCGATAAAAACGCCAAGCGGGGATGCTGTCCTCTTCCGAGGCAAAAAAATGGTGGCGATGCGCCGGCCTATATATTTTATTTAAGAAGCTCTAATATTATGCATATAATAACTAAAAATGTGAACATTGTTATTTTGAGTTGGGTTTTTTTTTTTTTTTTCTTTTAATCTAGGAAATTCAGAGAGCTATTTAAATACGGGTGAATTTAAATGATTTTTTAAATAAAACAAAAATATGTAGATATACCTAATTAGATAAATCAGAATATTTTTAAAGGTATGTATTTTAAACGGAAAAAAAATCTGAATATAATACAAAAATGATTAATAATTGTTTATACATTTATTTAAATAAAATATTGAGAATTTATATATATATATATATATATATATATATATATATATATATATATATATATATATATATATATATATATATATTAAGGAATATCTTATTCAACTGCAACTCTATAAGTTATGAGAAGCTTTTATGAGCATACTTTACACACATTCATTATTTTATTTGTATTTTAAATGCTGATTAAATACCGAGTTTTCTATTTAAATTTGGTATATTCCAACGGTAACACATTTCAGTATTTTACTTGCATTTTAAATAGTGATTAAATACCGAGTTTACCTGATTCAATTTGGAAGAGTTTACTAGTTACACATTACAGTGTTCTACTTCCATTTAAATCGCTAATTGAGTACAGAGTTTCCCAAATTAAATTTCTCATATTTTTGCGGTCACACAATACAATATTTTATTTGCATTTAAATTGCTGATTAAACACTGATTTTTCCCAATTGACTTGCATTATTCAACCGGTCATTAGAGAAGATTAAGTATCGGTATAACATTATGATGACAATTTGTCTTGCTTAAAAAATAAATAAATAAATAAATCAAAAATAAATTGCTAAATTGCACTAATGCGATTTATATTAGATTTCAATTTTATCTATTTATTCTTGCCACTAGTTTGAATTATAGAATTTAAATCTGATTCTATATTCATTGCTTTAGATTCATCACTATATTTCGCATAATTACATTTTCTTTTTTCTTTTTTTTTTTTTTTTCTTTTTTTTTTTTTTTTAGATTCCCATTTTAAAAAGATTTATCTATAGATAACACAATTTAATATATCAAAAAAAGTTATATCCAATTCAATGTTTTGTATTAAATATTTTATTCCAATAAATACTAAAAGGTATATGAAGTGAATACAGACGGCATAAATTATTTTGTTATCATACAAGTACAAAAATCTTGTTTTGAATACAACATAAAGACAATATTTACTATAGATAACGAGTCAATGAACGTACAAAACCCATAACTTCTTGCTATTCATTAAGCAAGTTAACTTACAATATTAATGGGGATTTTAATACGTTTGGATCATTATTAAGAAAAAGTTTTTATCTGTTTTCCATTACTTTTTTTTTTAAAGAAAATTTATTTTCAGGATAATAAATTAGCATTGTTATTAAAATTGGTAAAAGGAAAAAAAAAAAAAAAGGTATATATATATATGTATATATATCGTAAATGCTTTTCCTGTATTAGATTAAATTAGTAGAATGTACTTATTTATTTCTAACTTTGGGATGAAAAACTGATTAACTAATGGTTATTCTTTTCAAAGATGTAATTAAATTTGGACGAAGACATTAGATTTATTGTAGTATAATATGATTAGTTTGTGAAAAGAAAAGGGAAACATTTATATTAGTAAGTACTAAAGTTTGTAGATTGGAAAATTATTATTGTATGTTTACTACTTGTTCTTGCATATGATAATTTACAAAAGTATAAGATATCTCAAATAGTAATAATACAGAGGTAATAATCAATAATTTAAAAGATACAATTTTAGATACACTTAATCCATGACATGGGCTAAAGTGAGTAGTCTGTGGGTTAATGTGAATAATTAGTAAAAAGGGAGCAACGTTGCAGGTAAATCTTTTGGAAAGTGTTAAAAAAATTTTCCAACAAATCTGGAAAGTGTTTCTAACACACACACACACACACACACACACACACATATATATATATATTAAGTTTAAAAGTGTTTATGACTTCGTTTGTCTGTCTGTCCGTCTTTGAAACTGATATATGCTATTCAAGTTCATTATGGGATGTTCTCTCTGAAAAATGGGAGAAATGTCACCTCTATACAGGGACACTGAAAGAATTCATAAGCATATAGTTCTATAAGAGGTATTTCTATAAACCATTTTTTATTACCTTTATTTTGCACAGGTCATAATGAAATTGACATTAATTTTATTTACACACACACAAAGAAAATAAATGTTTTCTATAGAATACAGTATAATTAGCATTAAGATTTACAGGGTTACACAAAAGTATTCAGATACTTTAAGGGCTGCAACCAGAAATGGCTGGAATTGTATTTTCGGTTTTATTAAGCATTTTTAACTCTTTTTAACAATGTTGAAGAGTGATTATGAGTTGGATTAGCCCATCTGTCTGTCTCTCTGACCGCCTGTCTGTGCGTCTGTCTCTCCTCTATTTAGCTTCCGTAAATATTCATGGAATTCCTCGAAATGGATATATTTTATTTATGTTTACTAAGCAATTGCCCCTATTGAAAAAGGAGTAAATATTACCTGTGGTTTGAGCACAGGGACACCCGAAAAATTTTCAAAGCATTGCGTTCTATGAGGTATAAATTTAAACCGCATTTTAGTGCCTTTATTTTGAACAGATTATAATGAAATCGGCATTTATTATTCATATGCACACACACAAAAAAAGTTTTCTATAAATACAGTTTTATTTGGTATAAAATTTACAGGGCCACTCAAAACGGTTCACATAGATTAAAAGCTATAACCGGAAATTTTTGAAAATGGGTTTTCAGTTTTATTAAGCGTTTTTAATACTTTTCAATGATGGTTATGAGTGATTATGATATCTGTCAGACTACCTATATGTTTATTTATACATTTGACTCTCCGTCTGTCTGTCCGAGTTCTAATTAAAACTTGATTATCGCAGAGGCACGCTGAGCAGATACCTTGAGCTGCCCAGAGCAGAAGAGGGCCCTAAAACCCATTTTTCATATACTTGATTCAACAAATTCTGCTTTTAATGCATAAATGTCGTAATAGAAACTTTCGTTTAAGTGCGAAGAGGGGAATGCTGAGGACCCAAGAGAGTATGACTGTTCCGGGCCTCACTTGAAGTTAATAGTGCCCTGGTTCTAACTCCTATAAATAATCATGAAATTCTTTGAAATTGTTATATACTATTTAAAAGTTTACTATGATATATTCCTGATTCATTCCGTAATTAAATCAAATAAATTACTCAAGACAGCGATTTTTAAAAATTTGCATTAATATGCGCTAAAAAGTGGTGCACAATTATGAAAGAATTGTGGAAACACCATAAATTACAGAAACACGCAGCAATTGTTTTGGTATAAACTTTAAAGCACAATCCTTCAAAAGATAAAACACTTGTAGTGGTCACAAGCGTAATGTGAAAGCAAAGTATACTGTGGCAGCGGAATAGCACCACTAGTGCATATCCATAAAATCGATTGATATATTAACATTATTTAAAATAAATAGATGTTAATCTCTAAAAGGATTACTTTATAATCATTTTGTGATTATCAAAATGTATCTTCCATATTTTCCGTATTTAAAAATATATAAATTCAAAATAAAGATAACAGAAAAAATATTTTGGCGACATTTTGTTGCCATATGTGCGATTTTGGCGATTTTGTTTATAACTTGGCGACAGTTATCACTTTCTTGACATGCTGGTTTAAAACATAGTTATGACTATCTCAAATTTATTCTACTTGTAACTTTAAAATTAATTAAGAAGCAGCGCATTCTAATAAAATATCATTCCCTTTCGATAACTGTTATTTGCTTAATTTTCATGATTCTAAATTAAGTTATTAATATAAATATTTTGATTAATATGCAGGATCGATATTTTTGTTATGAAGCTGTTACATACATTTATAAAGCTATATATATATTTTTAAAAAAATCGAAAACTTTCCCTCTACTTCAATTTTCTTATAATGACAATTTTCGTGAGATTGTTCTATATAGTTCCTTATTAATTAGCCATGTAGTTAAGCCTAAGACACCATACCCACTTTACCCCCGCATAATAAAATATCCTATAGAATACCAAATACAATAAATTTAACTTAACTTCAGATGAATATCTGTTCATAGATATTTTCTGCTTCTTATTTTTCTCAAAATATTTTACAATTTTGCTATATAAACGAGATAAAGAGAAGTCTGAAAGATTAATGTATTCCATAGATTGTACAAAAACAAAATTTTAATTGAAAACGATAACTATTTATATTTCCACTTTTTTTTTTTTTTTTTTTTTTTTTTTTTTATAGCAGAAATGGTTTGTATTCATCTAATAAATATAAAAGAAAAAGAAAAAACAAAAAATATTTTAATATTTTAAATATGTAACAATTTGATTTAAGTGTACTTACTTTACCCCACCTGACCCTAATTTTAGAGCTATTATAATGTTGTCATTTTCATGTTTTAATTAATAATAATAATAATAATAATAATAATAATAAAAAAAAAAAAAAAAAAAAAAAAAAAAAAAAACTAATGAAATATTCGGAAATCGGGCTTCGAGGTGCATAAAGAGAGGTTAATATGAACGTCCATGCAACTTTGTATAACTCTGCGATCAGATGTTTTCCTAAAAAGCGCCGAATATGCATACACTTACACATATTATTTTATTATATACGAGTATAATATTTTTTTACCATGGTAACGTAATTCTCGTTACGAACAATGAATAAAAAGCAATAATTAAATTGTTTACAAATGCAAACGAAATATATATAATTCGAATAACTCTTCAGCCGCAAACCAAACATCCAAGATGGAATCTAAAACGTTAGCTTAATATTGGTGACTGGGGAAAAAAAAAAAAAAAAAAAAAAAAAACATATTACTGAAGTGACACGGAAATTTTTTTAAAGACGTCATTTGTCATATGCATAAGCAAATTTAATTTTGATATTTTTTTTTTCATTATTAGCGCGAAGATATATTTCATTTTATGTTTAAAAATAACTAACTAGTAAATTTTTCGGCAACAATTAAACATTTAAATGGCTAATTTTAAAGCTATTACCAGGTTCTTATTGTCATATTTTAATTCATTTTAAAAAATCTAATAAATATTCGAAAATCGGGCTTCAAGAGGCATCAGACTGGTCATAACGAATCATCATGCAAAATTGTGTTATATATATATATATGTGTGGGTGCGTGGATTTTTTTAAAGTAATAGTTCTTAGACACACGGCTATACACTATTATATGCCGCCAAATCAATAGAACAATAAACAAAACAAGGGCGACGTATATAAGCTTCAGGAATACAACAAAAGTCAACTGTGAACATCGAAAACATGAATTAGGCCGATGTTCTGCCGTCCTCGTTAGTTCTCTGGCCTCCCAATATCTGCGAGCAATACAACTACTCAATAATGCAGAGCACAGCATTAAGTGATGTGCATCAAAACTACATTGTCTCCGCAAAAGTAGCAGTTTGGACATTCGAGGATTTTAAATCTGAAGAGATAATTGGACAAACAACAATGTCCCGTTGAATGTCTACATAGAGCAACACTTGTTCTTCTTGACGTTGAAGCAATATGAGAAATTGCATTTGTCCACCCTTTATTTTCAATTTGACTTATTTTTCTCCTTTCATATTCAAAATCCATTTTTCTCTTTATGATTATTGATATTGATTTGAAAGATATTTCGTGTTTAGTTAACTGTATAATTTTAGTTCCTTTTTGGCTAGTTGGTCAGCCGCGTCATTCCCGTGAATCCCACAATGGGCTGGGATAAATTGTAGTTCTACTTCTTTTCCCTGATCTTTCAATTGTTTAAAGTATTTTCTACAGTTATCAATTCTTCTTGATCCAGAGGATTTAAAGGAAGTTTTTGATGAAAGAGCAGAGATAGAATCTGATAAAATAACTGTTTTTTCGAAATCTTTTTCACTTATCATTAATTGTTTTGTGGCAATATTGATAGCTTCTACCTTGTGGAGAATTTGACTTCGTCATCCTCATTTAACTTTAACATGTAGCTGAAACTTAATTACTTAATGAAGTTATGGAATAACACAAAGTCAGAATTGTAAAATCAATGGGGCTTTAATTGAGCTTAAATAAGAATGAGGGCGCTGGACTTTGATTGGATTTAATATCTTTATAAATTTCAATGGGCGGGCAGCCTTCTTAATTACTTGTACTTTACTTAAATAATCACCAATAAATTTAACTACTACATTTAACTTTATTCATCCTCGCGGCTCAGTAACATTTCGGATAGGAGGATTCCCTGACACTGCTACCTACTCGACTTACATCCAACTAACCTTCAACTAATTCCCTATCAACTCACTCTCTTACTCTCCTTCCAACTAACTCTCTAGCTCACTCCAACTAACACTCCTTCCAACTAACACACAAAAGCAATCTTCCTTCTCCTTTTATATAAATCACTTTTCAAACTTATTAGCATAATGTCAATTACAATTTTAGTTTAGGATGAGAACTAACTCTATTACTTAATTGAATCCTAAAACCTTCGTATTCATGTGTTACTCTTAAAGTGCGAATTTTAACCGTAGCACTTTGCTATACCTGACAACCTCTCCATCAAAAGATTTTGCTTTATTTCCGTTGGAAGCATTTAATGCAAAAAATTCCGAATAAATTCCAGCACCTGCATTTTCTTCTGGAGATAGTCTAGAACCGTCCGTATAAACATGGAGACATTCATTTATGGGATATCTATTATTGGTTTCCATGGCATATGCATGTAATTCTTTATCTCCAGCATCCATTTTTTCTAATTGGGTACATTAATTCAGTGTTATCCTGTATGCAGGACATCTCTGATATATTTATATGTACATATATATATATATATATATATATGTGTGTGTGTGTGTGTGTGTGTGTGTGTGACATGTATAAATTCAATTTTATATTTCTATTTAGTGAACACTTCCAAGAAAGGTATTTACTCTAGTTCTTAAATATAATTTGTCAAATTTTAAAATTAAATTTTTCACAGAAACAATTCTTCTCAACAATTCATAAATGTCATGAAATTTAATAATATTTTAAATTATTTTCATAATATTAAGTTATTTTCATTTTCAAATTTACCTGACCAAAATTTGGAATTTTTAATTAACACATTTCAGTGTGTTTGTTTTCTTAAAGTAATCTCGAAAGATTCTAGAAATTTTACTTAGTTTACGGATGAAATTTTGCTGGAAAACATTTTTAATACATTTTTTTTCTTTATTATTTATTTCAATGTATTTAATAATTTACATATTAATTCAACCGTAAAATTAAATTTTTGAATGCTGTTTATTTTTCTCTTCCATATTTTCTAAAAATGAAATTCATAATAATAATAATAAAATAAGTGAAATTAAATTATGAATTGCAGATTAAAAGAGGGGGAATGTTTTTATTAGATGAGTGAAAACTTTAAATACAGCATCAAATGAAAAAAAAAAAAAGTAAGATATATTATGTGATAAAATCTTAATAATAATAATAACAAAATAATAATAGTTATAATAATAATAATAATAAAGTATTTTCGATTCCTTACTTGTATATATATATATATATGCTTTATTTAAAATTACATTTCATGTATGGTGATTTCTTTTAAAATTATATTTACAGCTGTTTATGAAGAAATTCTGGTGCATTATTTATATTTTACAACGCACAACTGTTGTATGAAACATAAAGTATTTAAATAAAATTCAGGAGCAATTTCATGATATTCTAGATGCATGAAAATAGAAATTTTCACCAGTTGGTTTTGAAGAAAATTGCTTAGTGTAACTTTCATCATAAGAGCAGCACTTAAGTTTAAATTTTTAATATACGCCCAACTTATAGTTTAATCATATCTATCGATAAATACTAAAACTGCTTGAAAAATCATATAAATTAAATATTATTTTATTTTATTTTATTCGATAATTAAAAGTGCCCTAGAATAACATATTTTTAATTTCTACATTCAAGATGAAGTTTTAATTGGATGAAAGGTTTTGTATTTGGAAATATATTACTTTCATTTTAAGTGCGAAATACACAATATAATATTTGGCCTGTCTTCCAAAACAAATATAATATATACCTATATTATCTGTACAAATTTTGGAATCAGATGTGAGGCATGAAGTTAGTTTTTTCTAAATTTATTATAGTCGAACAATGATTTATTTAATTTACGTGAGCAATTGACTTGAGGTTATTGAAAGATTTCCATATGAAACACTTGATTTCTTTTGTTGGATAAGAATAAAATTTTAAATTGAAGCATGTGAGTTTATTTTATTAGGCAGACATCCTCTAATAGACACTTTTAAAATATACAAAAAGATGTAGGCATCTTCTGACATAATTTCATGTAACATTGTTTGGGAGTGTTTATTATTATAAGTATTATATGTATTTTGTCCCACCTCTCAGATTATAAAAAAAATACTAATAAGGATTATTTTTTACTGCTTTACTATATATATATACATAATTGACACAGTCCTTCCGATTTTCATAAATTTTAATAAGGCAGTATAGAAAAGAATTCCGTACAAATCTACATAGTGAAAATTATTTTTAGTTTTTTATGTAAAAAAAAAAAAAAAAAAAAAAAAAAAAACCTCAATGCTATTGTCAACCAGAAAGTAAATATTACTTCTCCCCCGTAAGTAATCATGGCGTAAATTTTCAATATAGTTACTTTTGAAAATGACAAGTTAATACATCTAAAACGATCTTATATTAATGGTTTAACCGTATATCTAAGACAATAGAACAATCCTATGGAAAATAAAATGTTCTTTAGACAAAACTTTTTTTTTAGTTATTTAGTGCTATAGCTAGTTCTCTGAGATAACACTCGTGTTCATTCATCATGGAAAGTAATTTTACCAAAATATAATTTTAATAAAAACAATTGTAATACGTGAATTTGTCTAGGAAAATACAGAAGAAAATCTTGTGTTGGCTACAACATGCATATTTTTTTGTCACCGATTTATAAATTTTTGAAACACCTAAAAAAAATTTATTTTTTACATCTTATGATTTTCATCCCTCATTAATTTTTGATTTATTATTCTCCATTAATTTTTACTACATTAATTTTTGTTTCATTATTTATTGACCATTGAACTTAATGTGTGGTATATACTGATACTAAACTGATACAAGTTATATGTGATAGTTTTAGAAATTTGTAAATAATGAAAGTTAACTTTCAAATGTTAAAATAAAATGTTAAAGTTAAAATGTTGTTTTCTCCTTCATCCGTTACACTAACAATAGATTGTCAATATTAATATAAGTTTAAATAGAGAACCGTTATTTTCATATTTCAAGCTTGCTGATATTTGTTTTAGTAATTGTAATTGTAAGTAAAGTTGGTAGGAATTTCAAATTATAAAGTTTTAAAAATCATAAAAATTGATCTTTAAAATAATTAAATTATTACGTGTTAGCTTCCCTGAAATTTTCATCTTGAAATTCTAACAGATCTCAGATTTTTCTAACAAGAAAACATTTAAAAGGTTGCGTGTTCAAAAAAATATTGAAAAAAAAATATATGTGATTCTACTCTTCATAAAACACCAGAAAGTGAAAAAATTATCGGCTGAAATGAATTAAAGCAACCACAAAATATTATCAAAATTTAGCCTTTTTGGTGATTTAACGCTGTTAGGCGATAAGCTCGTTGGCACCGAGATTGCCGTGTACGAACAAAACCGTGTTTTGCTTCTCCGCCAAGTACTCAAAATCAGTTGCCTAACAGTGTGAAATCGCCAAATATGCTTAATTTTAATAATTTTTAATGGTCGCTGTATTTCATTTCAGACGATAATTTTTTCACTTTCTGGTGTTTTAGGAAGAGTAGAATCACATATATTTTTTTTCAATATTTTTTGAAGACGGCGCCTTTTGAATGTGTTTTTGTAAGAAAAGTTTTTATTTATTTATTTTTTTTTTTTTTTCATTCTTTAAACATCTCGCATTTTATCTGAATAAGATTTTTTTTTTAACATATTTAAATATGAGTTTCTCTAAATTCAAAACTGGAATAATTAGTTTATTTATATTTCTTTTCAATAATTGCTCACCGAAATAAAAGGCGGTCTGTTTCAACAGTAAAAAACAAACAAAACTCGAAAATCTTTATTTTTGAACTCAAGGTCAGTATAATACGAAACAACGAAATAGAATCATATAGGAAGGTAGAAGGAGTAAATCTAACTGTTGTACAGATTTAAGATTTAACCCTTAGCAAACCAATGCCGAATCTCCCGCAGCATTTAAAAAATGAAGCCATGTCTTAAAGCATTCCTCTGAAGATTAATGTAACTAATCTAATACGTGCAACATTTTAAAGTAACACAAAATGGCGGGGCTCACTCTCAAAATAAGAAAATATGTCGACTGTTAAGGGTTAAAACTTGAGAGGGACTTTCTGCTCACCCTGTATATGTGCGATACGATAATATCATTACAACTTATTAAGCATTAAATTAACACATATTACCAATTGAAAAGCTTAACATGTAAAAATGCTAAGTAATTATTGAATATAAATTACTAAAAATACATATTCATAAAAGCGAAAGCAAACCGAAAAAAAAAAAAATATTTAAAAACCTTTGTTAAAGAATGTTTAAAAAATATCTTATATTGATTTTAAGCAATGTTTTTCAGTTTTTCATCTTGAAATAAATAACTTCAAATGCTTTATCAGTTTGAATATTATTAATTGAAAAATTGCGTGATTAAACTCTACAATAACGAGAGCTCTTTTTGTGTTAAAAAAATCTATATAAAATATTAAACTAAAAGAAAAAAAAATAAACTTTAAACATATTTTTGATTACCTAATGGATATTAAGAAGCAAAAAAATCATAAATGTCAAATTTTATGTCATAAAGAATTAAAACAAGTAGAATTTTTTCATTAAGCTACCATTAAATTAGAAGAAAGGAAGTCGTGTTTCTTACTTTTTTTTTCAAGGATATTATTCTCTCTTTATTATTATTATTATTATTATTTTGTACTTTCCGAACATACTATGTAAGGAAAGAATTGTAATCAAGACGGAAATTCGATTTTGAGATTTTGGTGTAGCTATATATGTTTTGAGGTCTCCTGAGTTCATTATTACTAATTTTACGGTGATTTAGATGTTTGTTTTCACGTGTGCGTATGCGTCTGTGTATGTTTGAGAGTGAACATGATACAACTTTGTTAGATTGAGCTGAAAGTTGATACATATATTGCAATTCACAGTAGCACAAATCCTACTGTTTTTTGTGAATCTAGCACTTACAGTTTGTTTACAGGGGCACAAAGGAAAATTCTTTATCAATATGGTTTGTGAGCTCTTTGGGCTCCAGTGATTGACACTTTTAAAGCGATTTCTGATGTTTTAAATATTTTAGTCATCAGAAACTATTTTTTAAAATCTTAAATTAATATAATGGCATCCAAGACTTTCAGAACCACAAATGTGTTAAAATATATACATTTGATAATAATTATTATTTTTTAAATGAATTTTTATTTAACACCCGCTCAATGTTCCAGTACTTGAATTTGCCAGTTTTCATTTTACGAGTAATTGGCTCCCTGTGCTCCAGTGTTTCACACTGCTAGTTTTTCATTTTATCAGTAATAGGCACCCCATGCTCCAGTGTTTGACATACAATGCTAAAATTCTTATATGTAAAGCATTTGCTTTTATTTTTTTTACTTATTTATTAATTATTTCGGGAAAGGTGTCAATTACTGGAGCATTTCAATCACTGGAGTACCTACCCTGCATATATATATATATATATATATATATATATATATATATATCCTTATTTTTGTGACATTCTAAACTAATCATTAATTTTTTACATTGTATTATGTAGGAAACAAGCTTTTGGGAGAAGTATAACAATAGTTAACATTGTTTTAAAAATAATTTCTCTTGAAGACCATAATATATCGAAATTACTTTTTCAGAACCTGCATAAAAAATCATATTTATGCTAGTTGTATAAATTATGTAGGAAAAAATATATCACAGAAGTTACACTTTTAAACTTTCTTTTTGGAGAAAGGCATAAAATAAATTTCTTCTTTATAGTCCTGTATATTGTAATAAAAGCACGTTCCATATAATGCATTAAATTTTTAAATATAAAAACAATAAAGAAAAATGCCCTCTGAATAATTTTCAGTTAGTTTTCTTAGTCTTGATTGTTTTTTTTTTTTTTTTTTGACTTTGTAAAACACTGATAAATGCTATCTGTACCCTATTTCATAGGAGAAATGCTTTTTGTGCATCTGGATAACTCATGCCAAATTTATTATGATTTTTTATTCACAAAGGTATTGAAAATTCTTCAAAGATATGTCTCCCATACACCATAATTTTGAAAATTTATTTTGAAAACCCCAGTTTACATATTACGAGGGTAATTTTGAAATTTTTGAGACTTACACAATCAATAAATACTAAAACAGTTATCGGTTAAATGTATAAAATTTAACTCTTTATGTTCATAAACCATAATTTGTGGCAAAAATTTGCAGTATAGTTGTCGTAAGATTTATTTTATATCAAAGGAAAATGAAGTTTATGCGAGAGCATTATCGTTTTGTGATTTTCTATTATTGTAAAGCGAGGTTTAATCAAAAAGAACGGCTTTAAAAAATGGAGCTAGTTCTTGTGATTTTGAATTCATGTGTTTTACTGTATTTTTTAGAAGTAGAATTTCTCTCTGCTGGGTGAAAAATGCACAGAAAACCTTTATCTTATACAATCTCAGAAAATGTGTGTACCTTACGGAAACTACTAATCAATTACAAACGATGTACTTACTAAATGAAACATAAGAATCTTAACATTGGATCTGCAGATATGAATAAAATTATTCATATATAACTGTATACGAAAGTATTAGTTTGACGTTAGGTCCCCCATAATTCAATAAAACACCAAAACACGGACAGTGTGAGAATCTGTAAAGAGATTTTTAATTTATTGAATACAGAATCTTTAAATTAAATGGTAGTGAACACCGACTTGTTTCTAAAATCATTACCAATGATAAAACGTACATACACACACACACACACACACACACACACATATATATATATATATATATATATATATATATATATATATATATATATATATATATATATATCATTCCATCACGTCAAGAAAGTAACATTTAAAGAAATGCTATGATTCCCTTTTAATGGAAAAAATAATAATAATAAATAAAAGAAAAAAAGAAAAAAGACAAATAATATGGTGACACACAAGACTTTCTCTTACCCTGAAATTTGATCTTATAAATACAGATTGGAGATTAAGGATTAAGAAAATAAGCACTCTTATATAAACCTATATTAAAATAATTCAAATTAGTCTTCGGAACAGCTTTATTTGACAAAAAATCCTAACCCCCCCCCCCCCTTTTGACTATTGAACCTACATTTATATGGAATTCAAGTCTGTTATTGAATTCAAAAGTTCATTTAAACTTATTCAGACAACTTTGACACACAGCATTTCTTTAAACAAATGTATTAACTTCAAAATACAACATTTGGACCGCCTAAAATAATTTGTTTTTAATTTACTCTAAGTAACACAAACAAAAATTAAGCGTTAAACCTTTACTTCGATATCCAGTAAACCTCAAAACGTGTAAATACACAAAAGACCATGCAACGAATATTTAACTTAAAAAAATTGTAGAGAATCAGCGTGGGCCATGATTCTCTAATGTAGATTTTACTTAATCTTAAATATGAACTTAGATTAACTTAATTACGTAATGATGAAAGCTCGAGACAAACTTAACAGATAAACAAAGTTTATTTAGCATTCAAAATTAAGGAGGACGTTGAGCTAACGTAATTTAAATAAATGACCTCAGGAAATAACTTTAACAAGACATAAAATAAGAGGTTGCTTTATCTCACCAACGCTGATCCTTTTGACGACTGCTCACGGCTACTTCTCACTTTTCTCACTTTTCTCACTTTAGAGCGTCGAGCGGATTCCCGAACACGACCGCCTCTTTTATTTCTTTACTCCACAAAACTACACCTCTCTACCATCATTCGCATTAAACTATCACCATCAACATTTCTCTTAACTCCACACTAATCAGCTACCCCTTCATCACCATTCCACTACATCACATCCTATATCTATATCTAGCAATTCACTGTCTTTCCTTTTGTACTCCATTCAACAACTCCCTTTCATTTCATTTCAATCAAAACCTTTTAACATCTCTTCTACTCATCTAACACCGAGATCCTAATTATTTTACTGCTGCACAATGCCGTCATAAAACAATCTCGACCAAGACTTTCGCCGAGTCACTGGCGACGAAGTAATTTAACCGTCCCAACTTTTGGTGACGGTCCATAGCTCGACCTCACTGTCCCCCTCCAAGAAAAAAATTTAGTCGGGAAAATCCGCAACGGGTTTGATCGAGTAAATTTAAACCCTAATATAGCACATAGGAGTGAGTGCAGCCACAACTTAATTTGAAACTTTAAAATAAGTTAGAAAAAAAATTAAAGTGTAATTTGCTGAGTAATGAACTGCTTACTGCTTCAAATACAATGGCGAATAAAAAACCCTTTAGCTTTAAACCGGACAAACCTCGAACAAAAAAAAAGAAATTTAAGTTTTAAATTGAATTGAGGGCCTTTTACAGCCGGAAATTACTGGGAGAAAAAAAAAACGCCTCAAATAGGTTAGCTCAACTATACAATGGGGCGTACATTCATCTTTCTGTTATTCCAGAAAGGAAAAAAAACTCAATTTTAAAGTGAAGTTGAAGGAGGATTGAGTACAGGGGGGTTGCTTTAATAGACTAGCAACATGAAGAAAAATTTTATTGAGATAAAAAACTTTAAATTCTGTCTGAAGTAAGCCATCCTTCGAAACTTATGATGTGGAATTTCGTCATCCCTCAGAGCCAGTCTAGGCATCAGCTGGTCAACGTACTTGAGAAAACATTTATTCAGAAACGTCAGGCATCAGAATAACACTTCGGACATCAGATTAGAGCATCAAAGATATTTCTAAAACAGAAACTTCTTAAAGTATCAAAAATATAAAAACTGCATTTTGTAGATAGATAAACGAGACAAATTGTCTCTGAATACATAAAATAGTTTATATACAATAATTTTTTCCTCCTGGGCTATAGCATGCGAAACGACAAAAATTAATTTGTTAGTGATTTTAGTTTAAAGTTACGCGTGATTTATGCATATAGCCAAAAAAAAAATTCCCCACTCAAACACATAGATATATATATATAGATAACTTTTAGTTGAATACAAGAGTTATAACAATAAAAAATATTCATTTTATACACTTATCAAAGTTCATTTTAGTTATCATTTTAGTTTAGCATTTGCATGAGATTTATCAATAAAAATAGCAGAATCTGCCCCCGACTTGATAGTTTGGGAATTAAACTGTAATTTATTATGAGGTGCATGTAAATTACTAGAAAGGTCTCTTGACTGAACAGTTTGAAAACATAAATGTGATTTATTGATGAAAGGATTAGCCGCTACATTTAATAAACTTTCATTCTTTTATAAATTTGAAGGAAACGGAGAGTTTGGATTGTAAACGTATTGAGAAGAATTTAAATGCTGCAAGTTGACTGAAGAAATAGAAAGAGAATTTAAACATATAGATTGCACTTTGGTATTATTAGAGTTCGGTGGATCTCGTGCAACATTTTCAGATTGATTTAAATTGCTCGGTCTTGGCTGGGAAAAGTTAGCTTGTTGCGGTCGGATGAAATTATTATTTTGAGGGGGGGGGGGTGAAATTTTCTCGCTGTTCGTTTTGAACATTGGCGGGTTCTTGCCAGCGATTAGACTTATCCGCCGGTTTAATAGCGTGACGTGCTTGATATTTATTGAGAACTTGAAAAAGAGTATCAACAGATGCGGTTGGCTTTAACTCGAGGTAATCTTGAATTGGCACCGTGAACAGCGGATTAACAATATCAAATATTTCTAAAAAAGATAAATTCAGATCGAGTTGTTTAATTAAATCGAGCTTACGCAAGGAAAAGGTTGTCGGTTTATCAAATACAGACATTTTCTGTGTATAGAGTTCCTGCCTTAATCTTGCTCTATCGGCACTTAAGGAAAAGGTGTTTATAATTTTGAATTTTAATGACAGACAATTAGGTCAAGCCACATTTTAGGTTCTCCTTTTAAGGAATATTTTAACCATTTACATCGATCAGAAATATCTATATGACATACATGAAAATATCGCTCAAGTTCATCAAAAAATTCAAGTACATTATTTGAGCCGGTAAAATAGACTCGAGCGGGGGGGGGGGGGGGCGAACTCGTGTGGGCGCCACTGTAGAAAATCAGCGTGGGCCATGATTCTCTAATGTAGATTTTACTTAATCATAAATATGAACTTAGATTAACTTAATTACGTAATGATGAAAGCTCGAGACAAAGTTAACAGATAAACAAAGTTTATTTAGCATTCAAAATTAAGGAGCACGTTGAGCTAACGTAATTTAAATAAATGACCTCAGGAAATAACTTTAACAAGACATAAAAAAAGAGGTTGCTTTATCTCACCAACGCTGATCCTTTTGACGACTGCTCACGGCTACTTCTCACTTTTCTCACTTTAGAGCGTCGAGCGGATTCCCGAACACGACCGACTCTTTTATTTCTTTACTCCACAAAACTACACCTCTCTACCATCATTCGCATTAAACTATCACCATCAACATTTCTCTTAACTCCACACTAATCAGCTACCCCTTCATCACCATTCCACTACATCACATCCTATATCTATATCTATATCTAGCAATTCACTATCTTTCCTTTTATACTCCATTCAACAACTCCCTTTCATTTCATTTCAATCAAAACCTTTTAATATCTCTTCTACTCATCTAACACCGAGATCCTAATTATTTTACTGCTGCACAATGCCGTCATAAAACAATCTAGACCAAGACTTTCGCCGAGTCACTGGCGACGAAGTAATTTAACCGTCCCAACTTTTGGTGACGGTCCATAGCTCGACCTCACAAAATACATTATTAACCATATGGCCAAGAGGAATCAATTTCAATTCCTGAGCAGCTTTCCTGGACATGGTAAAATATTATAGTAAAGCACTTCTACTCACAATAAAAAACAAACCTATGGCTTAAATATTGGCAGCCCTGTATATCTTCTGAAGATTATGTGCACACCACATGGTGCATATAAATATAATCCTATATTAATACCACACGGCGCAACCTGAAATACACGATAAATTTTCAAGTATTATCGTGCCATAGTCCAGTTCTTTTGTGTAGTAAAAATATAATGTAAGCAAACAAAGAATGATTTCTATACAATATTCTACATGAAACATGTTTACACGTGTATAAAAAATATATATTATTTTCATTTGGTTTAGTGCAGTCTATAGATGTTAAACTCTACTTACTTGCAATTTTCCCCATACACGTAATATATTTGAATAATCCTGGGTGTCCCTGTACACGAACCATTTGCTTGATCTCAACGAAAAGTTCAGTGTAGTATTCCTATATGATAAACATTTAGAATACCGAGTTTAAAATTTTTGCTATAATTTGCTCTTGAGATATTCTGATAACAAACACACACGCACACACACACAGGCCAACCGCTAAAATAATGATTTTTGGATTCAGAGGACCACAAAACGTGTACATATAACAAAAAATTAATTTTGAAAACTTTATCCTAAATTTTGTTTTCTTGGCCTTCACGTATCATAAAAAGTTATCTTTAAAATCATATCTCGTAAAACTTCTAATACGTCATATCAATTTTTTGGACACTTGTATCACTGGAGAAGCCATCTTTATTTATTTTTTTATTTTTATTTTTATTTTTTTTGTGTGTGTGTGTCTAGAAAATAATAGTAGTGTTTTATGCTGTAAAGATTTGAGTTTTCTTGTTCTTCGTAAACTGATGTAAAAATTCAAAAGTCCTCAACTTTAGGAAAAAAAAAGAACAAGAATTTATGCATTTATTATCAATGCTTTTCGTACGCACTCGTTGCATCGTTTAACCTCCAATTTCTTTGGCTACGTTATCCCACAACGGACAGACAGAAGGACAGATAATTAGACAGAGAGACTGCCTAAATTCAAAATGGCTGTTAAACTTTATTTGAAAATGTCAGAAACGCTTAACACAAACAGAAATTCAATTTCAGAAATTTTCAATTGTAACCTGAATATTTTGGAGTAGCCCTGTAAATCTGATTACTGAGCATATAATATTCCACACAAAATATTATTTTAGCAAATTAACAATAAATGTCAATTTCATTATGATTTTTGCAGTACAAAGTTTTTTAAATGTGATTTATAGGATTGTGTTTCCTAAAATGCAATGCACTAGCTTTGTTGTATTGACCCTGTGTACAAGCCAGTCGTAAACGATATATTAATTCCATTTCAAATAAGGAAAATTTAAATAGTGAACTTGGATGATATGCATAATTTTTAATAAATTTTGAAAATGTTTACGGACGGGTGAGGCGGTCTGACGGACAGACAGACAGATAAACTAGTTCAAATGAAATTCACTTTTAAACATTGTTAAAATGTGTTAAAATACCTAATAAAAATCAAATGCAATTTCAGCAATTCTAGGTATTTCCTTATACAGCCGTTGATACATTTAAATACTTTTTATGGCCCTGTAAATCTTAATTCGATTTATACTATATGCGAGGGAAAACACTTTTTTATGCATACGAATAACCTATTTCAATTTCATTAAGATTTGCGCAAAGTAAAGTTATTAAAATACGAGGGCTGTCCGTAAAGTATCCGGATTTAATTTATGACTAAAAATATATAATGGATATACATACTTCAGTTTAATCCCCTTCAAAGTATCGTCCTTGAGAAGCAACACACTTACAGCTCAACTTTGTTGCCATTCTTGGAGGCAGGATTGGAAGTCGTTCTTTGGAATGGCCAACATCTGTTCAATCGCTTTTTGTTTGATGGTCGCCACATCCTCAAACCGTCGTCTTTTAAGCGTTTTCTTTAGCTTTGGAAATGTGAAAATTTTTAACCGAACATGTCACCGTTCAAATTGCCAAAGTTTGGCACGGTTCAAATCGCTTAAAGTACGACGGTTTGAGAATGTGACGACCATCAAACAAAAGCGATCGAACAGCTGTTGGCCATTCCAAATAACGACTTCCAATCCCGCTTTCAAGAGTGGCAACAACGTTGGGCTAAGTGTGTTGCTTCTCAAGGCGATACTTTGAAGGGGATTAAACTGAAGTATGTATATCCATTATATATTTTTAGTTGTAAATTAAATCCGGATACTTTACGGACAGCCCTCGTATTATTTATACAAATATCTCTCATAGAACGCAAGGCTTTGGAATACTTTTAGATGTCTCTGTACACATACAAGTAATTACATTTAATCTATTTTACAGAATCTCTATTCTTTATTCCATATCACTATTCTAGATCCCCTATCCTTATTCCTTTCAAACCTACTTGATTTGAATTATCGGCAAAAGTGTCGTCCGTTGTTTACATTTGTTGATTTCGTTTATGCTTGAAAATAATCCTACGTGGAACTCAACAAAGTCGTTCGGTAGCTGAAAGGAGCCGGACCATATATTTCAGAAAGTACGTTCTTGGGTGTGATAACACCTGTATAATTTTGTAGTCAGAAACAAGTATGCTCCTCTAAAAATTTGTAATTGATTTTGTAAGCATTTTTACCGTGTTTTTATTAACATCTATTCTTGTTTGTTTGTTTGTTTGTCCGGTATAAATATTGCAATCGGTTTTTAACTAACTTCCCTACTAGCTAGATATTTGAAACTTTCAGAATACCTCAAAACCCGATGACAACACAATACTTCCATGCCTGATTTCCAAACTTTTGATTAGTTTTTTTTTTAATTAATTAAAGTAGGAAAATAATAACATTCTAATAGCTTTAAAAATAGCAATTAAAATATGAGCTACAATTTAATTGGTGCCAAAAAAAAAAAAAAAAACAACAACAAAAAAACAAAAATACGAGTTCATTTTCTTTTGACATAAAAATAAATACATTTAATTAAACGTGAAAGTTAAAAAAATTGTAAAAAGTTAAAATATGCATCTCAGAAAAAAAATTGACATAATTATCACTTTAAAAATTTTATACGCATTGATAAAGTGCTAATGTAGTTCTATAGCTATTATTCAACAGAAAATTTAAAAACATAGTATATAAATAGTTTTTTATCTTATAATTATTATTCATTATATTTGCTCTATATTGAGATAAAAATGCAAATTAGTGGCTTAATCTTTTTTTAAGAATGTGTTTATGGAGCTAAATTTTAAAAGTATATATTTTCATTTATGTAGATATACTAATTAAAAAATATAATAATAAAAACTAAATATTTATTTTTTACATTTCTCTGTCGTCATTCTCCTGGATACAAAAATCCATTTTGAAAGAAGATGACACAATAAGTATCTTCTTTAAAAAAAAAAAAAAAAAAAAAAAAAAATTGAAAATTAAATTAAAAATGAGCATTAATAAACTTAAATTTTAACTTTTAAAGACTCGAAAATATTCTTCTTCAATTCATTCTTTAAAATATAATACTTTACCAAATTCGATTGTTTAATTATCGAAGAATTTTCGGTATCGGAGTCATCATTACATTCACTTTAATTACAATGCGATATGCTTCAGTGGTCCAATATTGGATCAATTTGCAGGATAAACTGCCTGCTTAATAAAGACATTGTTTACATCGCTAATAAATACATTATCCCTTTCCTTGTGCTTCTTGAGCCGTAACTAATACCAGGAGTAAATTTCAGCTCAAACTACTAGCTACATTAATTTTAGTGTAAAGTCCGTTGATGATACATTTTATCGTTGTACTACATTAAATTCTATTATATTCTGTCAATTTAAATGCAGAGAAATGCAAGCGTAAATTTGCAAAAAATCACTTTCTAAATATTACATGTTTTACCATCCATAAGTTTGTTTGTATCTCAAAAACTTATTTTCTTCAGAAATCCCCGAAACAAACCTCTGTTTTAATGAAATTTATTTTGCATTTCTGTAACATTCTTACGAGTTTAGTTAGTAACGCATAGACACACATGCATCCCAAACGTTGCAATTAATACGAAAATAAGAAAAAATATACACTTACATTTTATGTATCATAAAAAAAAAGAAGAAAGAAGAAAAAAATAATTTCATATTCTTATGCATAGATTTGACATGTACTATTCTAATATAAGTGGTGGCTTTTTTAAGTAAACAAAAATTTATTTAAAAATCGACAACCATATTACAAATTAATTACCTTAACATACCTATGTCTCGTATTATGGAAATCGTTTCATATTTAATGAACTTTGTATTACTTATAGGCTTTAAAAGTATTTTAAATAATATGATAACAATTAAATAAAATGCAATTTGATTAGAGATAATTTTTTAATTTATCTAATTGTAACCTAAATTAATTATCGTATGATAAGAACGTGCACCATTCTAATTAAAAGCAACATTTTGTAAAAATGTTAAATTGCAAACCCGCAGCAGTGAGTAAAGAGATAATTTTTAGAAAACTCCTTTAACAAATACACATGACAGTTTATCATCTTTTTAATTTTAATTATGTTAAGAATTACTTAATTAAATTTTAAACTAAGTAGTACACAAGAGTGCAATTTTAACAACATCAGCATTTAACTATTAATTGCATTAAGTAGATTTATTAATGATGATAATAATGATACATAATTCTGAATGCCTCTACTTTTAAGTCATTAAAAAAAAAAAAAAAAAAAAGATAGAAAGAAAGAAAAAATTATTGTTGAATGAAATAGAACCTATCTAATAAAAATTTTAGAAATTAATAATAAAATATATAATGATTTTTTAAAAGTTATATATTAAATTTATGAGAATATTTAATATTGATTTTTTCTCGTATTGAAGAGCAAGATAAAATAGATACATTATAGTTATGCACCAGAAAATATATATTTAAATTAAGTGTTATAAATTTTACCTTTCAATCATTAGTGAATAGATAAATGTCGTTTAATTTTACAAAGCAAACAGATATTAAATTTTAAACTTGCTTTATAAATTCGCGCTGAAAAGAACTTAGTGTGTCCTTTACAAATATTTACTCATCCACTTATATTAAGCATTAAAGAAGACTTGACACTAAATAAATAATCACAGTGAAAATAATTAAAGTGTTGAAAGTCAAAGGAGATATTTAAATAACAGATAGTTGTTTTGGTAGTATTTAGCGTACCGTCATCAAGGCATGGAGAAAAGAAATTAAAGTGCACCTATATATAAGAGAGGAATCGAAATTTACGACAGTTTAATTAACTAACAGAATTAGCCAGAATGTGGACGGTTAGTCAATAGGAAATTGAGAAACGGTAATTGTGAAATTTATATATATATAGGAAAGTAAAACTCGGTTCCATTCTTATACATCTGTGCACCCATGTTTCGTTTCTCTTTGTACTAATGACGGTACGATAAATGCCACCGAAAGAACCGTCTGTTATTTTATCATCTCTTTTGGCATTCAAGGCATTGATTATTTTTTCCTGCGCCTTAAATAATATTGGAAATGTTTCGTTTTTAAAGAATTTATTTGGAATTAAATCATATCAGTAAAATAATAATAATAATAATAATAATAAATAAATAAATATTTAGTAAAACATGATTTATTTGATTTAATGCACTCTGAACAAAAGTACGATTGAGTATGAGATGCGATACATATCCACCAATTATTTAAAGTTCTTAATATTCAGTACGGCCAACGTTGTTCCCTTTTATTTAATGTCAGATAGATTCGATAGTAACTCAATGCAACAAACATTTTTTATAGATTCGGGACGACACAGCGACGTCTCACAGAGAATCAAGACTTCAAATCCCAAGAAAACAGAAACCTATAAAAGGAAACTTTATTCCAATATCTGAGTCTAAGTCTCTACGAGATACTTGACTAACCATCAGACAGGTATATGATCTCTAATATTGAAATGGAATCTCTTAAACTCCTTGGCAAATGAATTAAATAAGAGACATTACTAATTTACAATGTATATAAATAAAGAAAGTCTGTGGGGAGACATTAAATATGCATATATATTTTATTATTATTCTAATTGGTGTACTGCTATTTTATGAATACGAAAATCTTACTATACGAAACATCATGAGTCTCAACAATTCCATAAGACAAAGGATTGAGAGATTCAATCAATGCTTAAAGTGGAGAGCTCATTGCATAGACCTTATATATATAGACTATGCCAACAATAACACTCCCCATTATAGTGAATGTCTTCAACATGAGGGTGTAATCTGAAACCTTCATTCTTTGCGGTCAGCGCCGTATGTCACGTGACAGAGAGTTGAGGAAGGTTCTTCCATAAGAAAGCACTTATTTTTGTAAGAATTCAAGCAAAAAAATTTCCCCTTAAGAATGGTTTCTCGCAAAAGAAATTTTTTTATAATTAATCTATGACATTTTAGCTTTCCAACGATGCGTAAATCTAAAGGCTTAAATAAAAAGTGTGTGTACAATACAGAAATTAAAAACTCAAAACTACTTTCTTTCCTACAGAAAAATCACATAATATTCATTCTTGTCTCCCTCTCCAGGTCTGCATCACGTGATAATTTTGCTGGGGAAGCTACTTCATGTCGCTTACAGATAATGAGGGGGGATGCGTGGTCTACCTATATATGGTCTATGGTTCATTGTATGAAGGGGAAGAATGACGTTCGAATGACGAAAGCAATTGAAGTACTCCATTGGCTTACATAGGCAAAAAATAGATTCCTACCCTGCTCAAAATGTTATTTCAGTGAAGAAAATTTGCTTCATTTTGGGCAAAAGTTTTTTTCCCAATATTTCACTGTGAAATCATTTGAAATTTCTGCAACAATAACGCCTTGTGTAACAAAGGTTCTAAAAAGGTTGGAACATACAGCGCAAATCAGGTTTTGACCATAAAGAAAACCAATGTGTTACCCGAGACTTAAACCCGGCCACCATTCAATAAACGCTAACTTTTTAGTTAATAGATGAATGTTTAAATAAAAGAAAATTCTTAGAGATTGTTTACGAATCATTTTAAAAGAAGAGAAGAAATAGGTAATTAAAAACAATATACATGAGGCTCCAAAATCTTTAATAAATGAAAAATATATAATTCAAAGTTGAAAACTGCAGACAAATACAGTTAAATAGTTTATTCACATAGAATGCTGAAATATGCATTTTTTGAATTTTTCATTTTTAATCATTTTATAATGTAGGAATAAGAATGCTTTAAAAAAAAGACTGTCTGTGTTATTAATGGAGATAAGTTTTACGTACAAGAGAATTAATCAATTCAAGTTTAATTTTTTAAAATGCCGATTTAAAAATAATGAACTTTTATTTTTTTATTTTTTTAACCTATTTTTCTTATTTGACTTTGAAGAAACAGAATTGAAATGAAATACAGTAAAAGAATTTTGCATTATTTTAAATATCAAATATCCTTTTCTGTTTAAAGAACATAGTACCATTATATGAATTGGATTTTTGAATTTTATTTCGGATTATTATTTTTTTTTTCAGTTCCTCATGTATTTATTTATTCTCCCCCCCTTAGAATATATTTTGCTCGTGTACTTATTTTTTCAGTTTAATTTGTAAATAAAAACTTTTTTAAGATTCAGATTCGCTTGAGTACAAAATATCGATTTTGTATTGAACTTCACATTTTTATGTATATTAAAATTGTTGGATGAATTTTAGACAGCTTTTACGAGAAAATTTGAATACAAACAATATTTGCAAAGTTAAATTCCAATTCCATGATTAAAAATGAATACAAATGCATTCGGTAGTGAATGGCATATTAGTTATATAGGAAAATGTTTTTTCCGCTTTTATTTTTGTTTATATACATATTTTTTTTCTACCAATATTTTTACAAAGAAAATTAATGATATTTTTACACTAAAATATTGTGATCTAATTGAACATTAAATTACAGTCGGTAACAAAAGTGTCCGAACATTAGCGAAAATTCCTATGTAAAAAAAGTGCACTTTATACGGTTTTGTTAAATAAATCCTTGTCGAATTCTGTTTTTAGTCAGTGTAAGAGCATGATTCGATAAGGATTTATTTAACAAAACCGTATGAAGTGTACTTTTTTTACATAGGAATTTTTGCTAGTGTTCGGACACTTTTGTTACCGACTGTATATTAGAAACAGTGGTCGTAAAAAAAAGTTTTATTTGAGTTCGTGTGGGTGACTAACATAACCTAGACCATAAAATTTTCCGTTCTCTAAATGAGGAGGCTCCACCTGAAGAAAGCCCTCATGTGTTTGGGAATTAATTTTCATTTTTTATCAGTTTGTTTATTTATTTCGTTTAAATTTCTTTTTACTGCATTTTCGTTTTGGTTTATAAATACTCGGTTTCAAGTTTTTTTTTTTTTTTTTTTTAATTCACGTTTTATTTCTGCGTTTTCACGTTATATATATATATATATATATATATATATATATACATAGCTGCCAACGTGTACATTCTTTTGCCGCCATTGTAAACTTTTTATCGGAATTTTATGTTCATTTTCTAAACGTTTTCAACCATTAAATAAGTTAAAAGTTTTACTCAGAGAAAGTGGTGTGAAAAAAATGTATAATTTTGCAACTTTTTATCTATGTATTTCGATAGAAACATTTGAAAATGATGTTAACAACTGAAGAAAGGGTTAATAGAATTTATATAATAATCTGTGTCATATTTTAAATACACACGTACATTTTTATGTTTTTAAATAGGAATCACAATAGTTAAAAAAAAAAAAAAAAAAAAGTTCTAACTTTTGAAATACATTTTTTAAATATAAATTAACTTTATATATCAATATGTATATATACTTATATATATTTAAAATTCTAAAAAAAAAAAAAAAAAAAAAAAAGCAACCTGCGCAAAATTTCGTGCAACAAAAGCAGTATCTGTACTTCCACAAAACATACAGAAGCACAAATAAAATATTTTATTTATATAAAAGGTACTTTTATGTTGTAATTTATAATAAAAACTTTTTTTTTTTAATTTGAAAGGTAACTCTAAGGGACAGATTTATTTTTGAATTCACAAAACTCAGCTATACGCGTGGGATATGAATAATAAAAATTTCCTTTGTAGATTGCGGCAGCGCAATTCAGTTTTTATTTTATGAAAATGTGGCATACTGTTGAAATAAAGTAAAACCCTGCATATGAATTACTTGGAAATTCCATTTTGCGGTTGGGCGAAAGTTTAAACGTACGACAGAGTCTGTGTTTTAAAAAGTTAAAATCTTCATGCAAAATGAATGAAAAGGGAAACAAGTTGTTTTAAAATGCACGCCGTAAATTTGTCTAGAACTAGACTGTTGAGGAAGTAACTTAAAAAACTAGAATCTATTTTGAAGCTTCCAGTAAAAACAAAAAAGTACTGAAAAGCACATATATTCATTTTTGTTTTTGCTCTTTTTGATATTTAAGTAGCTAAACATTTAGGAAATTTGTTTCATTGTACTTCTTAAAATCTTTACAAAATTTTAATTGTCACAATTAATTGCATCGAAAAGCAGATATTTCTTTTTTGTTTGGAGGTTTTATGTATATTTCAGAAAATTAAATTATTTTACTTTCAGAGCGTCTATTATTAATTTATTATACAAAATATAGGGCCGATCATTTAATTAAAAAAATGAATTTTGAATTATCAGTCTTTATCGAGAAAAATTATTGGAAAATCTAAGCATTGAAGATTTAAATAAATGCCGCACACCACAGATTTATACAAAATATTTAGAATAACATTTGTTCTGTACCAGATTTGTATAACTGATGTACTCATGTAATAAAAGACGCATTTAAATTATCTTTAATTTTTTTTATGCCTATGCCTTTTTATTTATTTAATTATTATTATTATTATTATTATTATTTTTTTTTTTTTTTTTGTATACATTTATAATTTTAGAAGATATTTAGCTGCAGGTTATTAAGGTATTATTCATGAAATGTATAACAAATAAATAAATAAATATATTCTTAGATATTAGATGTGAAAATGTTACCCTGCCGTAAGAAGAAAGTAAAAACTCTCAAGGAATTATGTTCTTCAAAAGATATTTCAGATTTTTGCAATTTTGTTAAAAGTTCAAATTTCTTTTCTTTTCACAATAAAAATTATTCTAACAATTATATTTATAAAGCAATCAAAATTTGGGCTATATTCATAAAAATGCTATGTTTACATTCAGAAAAAGCATTAAAATAATGTCATCTTAAAACATTTTTTGTATATATTGTTATACATGTATACATGTTGACAGTGAAAAACAAAAACAGACACTGAGCGCATGTAAATTTTTCTCCTCTTATGAAACCTTAATATTTTCTGACTTGAAAGATATCATTAATGCTAATGCTGCAGTTTTAAAATTGTACTCTGCTGCAAAGTGTTTTCATCTGTTGCTTTTAATATTTTTATTCAATATTATTTAAAACATAAGGAATAAATAAAATAAATACAACCAACATTTCAAAATTTGGTTTCTTGTTTGGAGAACTACGTAAGATTTTAATGATTCCTATTTGAAGCGTTTTAAATACAACTTCTTTTTCTTTTTTTTTTTTTTTTTGGAAAAATGTATTTTACAGTTATGTTAATTGTTAGAATAAAAAAAAGTGTGAATTTAGAAATGTTAAAACGGATCTATCTTCAGATGATAAATTAACAGTCAAATTTAAACATTATTATTATTTTTTTCATTAATTTTTGTTTCCTATATACAGGTGGCAGAAAATTTATTCGAGCGCTAGCAATAATTACTATATAAAAAAGCACACTTAATATTGTTTTGTAAAATAAATCCTTGTCGAATAATGTTCCTAGTCAGTCTAATAGCATGATTCGACAAGTATTTATTTAAACAGTATTAAGTGTCCTTTTTTTTAGATAGGAATTATTGCTAGTGCTCGAATAATTTTGTTGCAGACTGTACTCATGCGTAATACAGATCTCATATATTAACGCATTGTTACTTACATGCATTTGTCATATATGATGTATGATATATGATATTTTGAATAACTGCGTAAAATTAACTAATAGTATATTAGTAATGAAGAAAACAGTTGAAACGTTTTCGAATAGTAAAGTTTGGTCGAGTAATACTGTTTATTTGTCATGTTGATTTATTAGTAACTAGATGTTGAATTATGTGTAATGCTTAATTACTAGTTTGATTAGACTACTGTTTATTTGTTACATTGAATTCAGAGAATAGTGGTTTGGGTTTAACGTCGCACTACTACTGCAACGGTCTGGCACGCACCCCTAAGGATGGTTCGGAGACATGCCATCGCAATTTTAATCCTCCTAATTTGGATGAGAACATGGAAAACACTGTTGTCACGACGAATTTTACGTGCACCAGCCACCATTAGTGTATACGACGGTCTCTGGCGGGCTCAAATGTTGAATTCAGAGGACTGAGAACAAACACCAAGTGAAATACTTCATTTTTCTAGCTTTTCTAAAACGTGCCAATATAAAGCATCATGTAAACAGAGATGATGTCATTTCATAAAACAAGATAATCTGCAAGAAACAAATCTGAAATGTAATGTTTAAATAAATTGTGTGAATATTTCAGCCATACTCGACTATAATCTGCCCTCCCCCCCCCCTTTTCGTACCAGGACTATTAATGACATTGTCACGTCAGCCCTTTCCGTCACATACACATCCCCCCCCCGATATCTCACAGAAGAATAAAAGAGTAAAACAATTCTACTGTCAGTTTCATCAAGGAAAACACACATAAGTTGTCTTAAATAATATGAATAATTATTCGATAGGTAACATGGCTTGTTACCATTGATTCTCTATCAAACTTCAGTTTCCAGTTATCTTCATCACTGAAGTTATACATTATAGCATTTTGAGGCGATACTAACCACTTTAGTACACTCAATCACAAATGTCCGCAGCATACAGATCTACGTTGAATATTTTTATTGCATGTGGAATTCTGGAGATAAATTTCAATAACGACAGTTATGTGTACCACAATAGTCTATGTTTCGGGAAACGATTATTTTGTCAATCTCATACACTTGTCTGGAATTCTACCCCTGATTAAGACAACTGAGATAAACAACAGATAACTCTGAATATCACCTACTATTTTGTATGGCTCAGTACGCATTACTGTGGTTAAAGGACTCTGCGTTAATTTTCGTACAATTGATTAAAAAAAAAAATTTTGGTACCAACACTGTCTTGATATGCTTCATTGAACTCATACCTTTGCTCCTTTAAGAGGTCCAATATAATAGTTTTCTGCTCTAACTATAATTTTCTCGCGTAGATGTGACATACTTTAATTGTCGGATGAGACTTTCTCCTTCAGCGTCTCTAGGTAACAGGCTTTTGTAATAAGGGTGGTAGGGTGGTTGGGTGGTTGGATTTTGCGTCGCAATAGTGCTGCGCAGATGGGCAATTGGCGACGGTCTAGGACACACCCCTAGAGGTGGTCCGGAGACATGCCATCACAATTTTGATCCTCCACGGAAGGGATGGCTCGCCCGCTTCGGTGACCCCCAGAGATATAATTTTTGATGGGAACATGGAGGACATTGCGCCAGGACAGATTTTACTTGCACCAGCCACCATTAATGTACACGACGGTCTTTGGCCCGCTCGAGTACCGAACCCGCAATCTTCCAATTACGAGACCGGCGCTCTACCGATTGGGCTACCGCGGCCCTTTGTAATAAGGAAAGCTTTACAAACAAACGCTCCGTCAATCAATCTTTGCTACTCTTGAGTGGCAAAACCTGTATTGGTGGAAGTATCAATGTTTTGTCACTCTACCTATAACTTCACAGCGAGTTACGTCACATGTCCTTCCCTTATACAGTCGACAACTAATTTATTGAAGTGCTAGCAATACATCATATTTAACAGACATGCACCTTGTCGGGTCATGATCTTAGTCTTATGCTGTTTATAAAAAATTAAGTTAATGATAAAAATTAGCGATCAAACTAAAATAAAAAAAATAAAAAATGTGGATTTATTAAATAATTTTGCTCTCGACTGTACGTGATAGAGATCCTAGATGAACAGAGAATGGGGATTGAAAAAATATATATATTTGCTCAATGATTATTTGACCACCGTAAAATCATAGCCTTCTAAACTAGATGCCTTTTGCGTGGCTCGTAAATTTGACAACAGTTCAAACGGTAGACAGCGCCACCTGGTACAGATTGCGTGACTTTTTCCTTTAACTCTCACCAATAATTTTAAGAAGTGATATATGATACATATAATCGATGTTTCGTCAATTCTATTCGCCTTTTATGTACATCAAATCCCACTTTAAAATTTTTTTGGTGGCTTTTGAATAAAAAATTCGCGCAATCTGTACCAGGTGACGCTGCCTACCACTTAAACTGCTGTCAAGTTTCCAAGCTACGTGGAAGGCATCTAGTTTAGGAGGCTATGGTAGAACAGATTACGTTTTTACCAGCATATAACATTTTCTTTTAATTTAAATTTCAGGAAATTCGTTTTATTAATTTTCATAGAGACATGCAGAGAGCCATTTAAACATTTTTTAGCGCGTAATGGTATCTTATATAGGCTTGAACAAACCGGTTCGATCGACGAATCAGTGTCCAGTTTCTTATCATTTAGGTTATTTAACACGAGATGGAGCTATGCAAGTTTGTTGATGTACGAAAGTTTATGAAAAGAACATTTAGTTCAAATTGACATATACCTATATTATTATAACCTATTGCATATATTACAACATAAAATTTCTAAATACAATAGTCCACTAATTAAACACCTTAATTTAAGTATTGTAAAAAGTAATGCCTATAACGACACCTTCTTTTTAAAAGATCGTAATATAAAGTAAAATGTTAATAATTTAGTGTCATTCATTTTACAATTTTTTGTTACCAAAAGTAAAATCCCACGAACATTTAAAAAATTGACAAATGAACATTAATTTTTACATTATTTGAAATAAATAATCTGAGTAATGTGATATATTATTTCGAACCTATTTTAAAACATTGATTTTCGTAACATAATTTTGAGCTGAATATTTATTTTAAAAATTTTAAATGTTTTAGCAGAGAAATTTTTATTTAATTAAACCTCTTCTAACATCAATACTTTTTTAATCTAATCCAAGTTATGAAACAAGCAGCGATACACTGTAAAATAATAATAATAATAATAATAATAATAAATAAATAAATAAATAAATAAATAAAATCACGAAACTTGACCGTATAATTGTAGGGGGAATGACTGTCTGTTTCGTTTGCTAAAATATCTAAGCCCGTAAATTGATGCCATAAAAGTGTAATTTTGGAATACTGGTATACAAATGCTGTGCTAA
Organism: Salticus scenicus; assembly: GCA_963930645.1. Taxonomy (NCBI): domain Eukaryota; kingdom Metazoa; phylum Arthropoda; class Arachnida; order Araneae; family Salticidae; genus Salticus; species Salticus scenicus. Next base: position 252,895,583 of record OZ005656.1, on the reverse strand, counting down.
TACAAATGCCGTTAATGTACGTAATTTTCTCAAATCTGCATCAAACTGTATTTTTACTGTAAAATCCCTTCAAATTAAAGTGCTAGCTTTTCTTTGACGTCATATAAGTATCACTTCGCATTTGAAGCTGAAAATATTATTGTAGTTTTAATGGTTTAGAGAGTTTATTTTTACATCAATGCAAATAGCGACTGATATAAAAGAGGTACTGTTTTCCTAATTTAATTAAAAGTTATATGTTCGCAAAAGCATCTCGGGAGAATACATCATTTATGGTGCAAATGTCTTTTTACGGGATATACCGAGTGTTGCCCGTAATCATATTTGAATTCTTCTGACAGTGTAAAATAAGTAAGGAACAGAAAAGAAATATATGCATCATTTTAAAAAATCATGTGCTATTTCTTTAAATAGATTATTGTAAAGATATTTACAATAAACAAATAAATATCCACTCTCAAAAAATATAAATTATCCAGACGTATTTAAATGAACTACATAAGCTTTCAATGGAAAACATATTAGGATGTTTTCCAGTTGAAAATACGTAATAGTACATTGTTGTTCAAAAATATAATACTGCACTTCTTTCTACTAATTGATTAGTTAACATTTTTTATGTTGCAATGAATTACGCAGTTATAGAGAAATTTACATATATATATATATATATATATATATATACAGAGAAAAAGAAACAAATTGGACAGTGACTAGGCAAAGTGCTCAGTTGACAATACAGAATTGACTAACCCAAACAGCTGACTAGGAAACTTCAGTTAAAAAGTGTACTAGCTGAAGTTGTCTCCAAAACAATATCCCAGACTAGAAGGTTAATATTATAAGACAAAGACGACTAGTTGACAATCGTAATTATCTTATTAGGAAGGTTAGCCAACAACCACAGTTACCAGACAAGGCAAGTTAGTCAGAATCTACACTTGAAAATATTAAAATACAAAACGCCCTTGCGGGGACCCGATCTCAGTACCTTCGTATCAAAAGCCAAACCCACTACCACAGCACCACCCGTTCTTACTATAATGCGTGTTTAGTTAACTTTTCTCCAAAATAATACGCCAGACTAGGAAGGTTAATATTATTAGACAAAGAAGGCTAGTCGACAATGGTAATTATATATTTAGGAGAGTTAGTCAACAACCGCAGATACCAGACAAGGTAAGCTAGTCAGTATCTGCACTTGAAAAATTCTTCTTAATCGAATGACAAGATTGGAACATTTTATTTTTATCTTCTCATTTGACAAACTAGACAAATTTGAGGAAAATGAAAACTGCACCAGGGAAACTGGCCGTCTGACAAATGTTAGAGCCAAAACTGATCATCAGACGAAACATTATTAAAGGCACATAGTGAAATAAAACGACTTTTGTGTCTTACGACTAACTAGGATTGTCATGTAGTGTTTTGATTGTTTAAAATTTTGCGTAATTTTGTGCAAATTTGTCAATGTGCTTGGCAAACGTTTAGTATCACATAGACGGAAAGTCTCTTGACAAGATTCGCTTTTCCGTTTTTCTGTGTGTATGTATGAAATACCAAGTACCCTTTTTGGAAAGGAATAAACACTGGATTCTTAAACAAAATTCTACCTTTTCCCGTAGGTTGATTCAATGTTTCCTATCTATATTTGTCTATCCCTAGATGTCTGTAACCTGTTGCTTACCGAGCTTCCATGCTCGTCTCTTAAAAGAATCGTGAAATCTTATTACAAAAGTCTTCCTTTAAATATATTATTAAATAGAGCAGAATAATTAACCCAGTTTTAATAACTGCCCGTCCTATTCCATCCCCCGCAAAATGATTAAATAAATAACATGCATAAATTTCATGTTTTGAAGCTAATTAAATTCAACAACTCTTTTAAAAAATACAAAGTTAAAAATTGACAATTATCTTCAGAAAATGTGTATTTCTGCCAATATGTATGGTAATATAATATTTTTGTCATAATGGGGACTAAATATTGAAGGGTAAATAAAATGAAGAGTAAAATCATTTCAAAAAAGTTTTAACCCCTTAACGCGCGCTGTCCTCGCTTCGAGGACGCAAATTTTAAGATCCAGCTGCAAAAATTCATCCCGGAAATCTTTTAGCAAAAATTTACGTTTATAACATATCAGAAAAGGCCGGTTTTTTTAACCTATAAATTTAAAATTTTATTTAGTTTAATTTAGTTCATGAATCCCGGTGGCAGTATAATTTAAATGATAAGAATTGTCTTGCGCCGCAAAGGGTTAAATTATCAATCATGCTATGTTTGATTTGTATATTTTGAATTTTTTATATCCACAACATGTTTATTTTCCTAAATTTTATTTAATATTACAAATATAACATTTTCTTCAATTGTGCTTAATATAATACTTAAAAAAAAAAAAAAAAAAAAAAAAAAAAAAAAATCTAGTATTACTTTGATAAATTTTAAAATTAGTTTTACATTGTTCATTTATATACTGGCGTACAAAATTAAAGGAACAAAAAAAAAAAAAAAACCGGTTTTAATCTAACACGTGGATGCAAGTGCATCTCTACCTAGCTGCAAAGCATCCTTATGACAATTTTTCATTATTTATTTTTAGTTATTTATTTTTATATATAAAATATTCGTAATTATGCAGTTCTTCTCAAACTTACTTATACTCTATGTTCTGCGTATACTTACATACCACAATAATTTTTAACACACAATAAAATAAACCTTTCATCCATTTAAAAAAATAAAAATACAAACATTTTCTGAAAACATTCAAGTAAAACAATTTTATACTTTGTATCTATATCAAAACATACTTGTTTTATCTTTTGCCTTTAACTTTTATTCTCTCACTTTTCCAATGTTTACCGAAAAAAAAAAAAAAAAAAGAATCTAATTTCCTTGAAGAGAAGTAAACCACGCACCATTTTTTTGGCTTTAAAAATAAGAGAGTGGATTAATGAAAAATTTATACTTATTATACTATATGACAGAAAACTATTTTCTTATTTTTTTTATATCCATAAGGTAATCAAAAATGTTTTAGAATTTTTTTTTTTTTCCCCTTATTTAATATATATTTCGTAAGCTTCGCAGACAAATACTCACGCTAAAGCAAAAATTAAACACGCAATATTCTTATCAATTACATGCAAACCGAGAAAGAATTTAGCTTACATTATTTTTGCCTTAAAACTGAAAATATTGTATTTCCTAAAGACATTTTAAAAGTGTTTCTTGAGTATGTTTTTTATATAATTTTTAACTTTGTATGAAAGATAAAAAGCGTTTATGAATTCAAGTTATCTATTGACCTATCTATCCGTCGATATGCCTCTCTGTCTTTTTACTCTCTAACGACTCTAATTCTTTTAGAATGCCTTGAAATGTTACTTCTTGCGTCAAAACGGTTGGAGATTGTATGTAGAAATAATTTCTTTTTTCTCTAATGGATACAGACAAACCAGAGACCCTTTGAAACAGAATTCTGACACAGCACACGCATTCATTTGAAACAAATTCTTCGTCTAAAATTTCAACTATTAAATAATTAATTAAAAAGTTGAAATAATAATATTATGTATATAAATATATATATATATATATATGCGTGTGTGTGTGTTAGTATGCTACTATATAAGATATTAAAGGAATGTTTATAAAATAAATAAAATTTACAATAAAATGTGCCGTAACTTCCCGAGCATATTTTATATTTATTACATAGGTGGGGAACGAAAAAACTGCAGGGAATATTTATACACTGAGAAAAATAATGTACCGCCTTCATCTATAATGAATAAGTGGTCATTTTCTAAATCCCTTAACTAGAAATATAGATTTCCGAGCTATGCGTGTAAGGCACGCCGATAAACTGAAAAGACGAGAATTGTTGAGAATTTCTTGTCTACGCATTTCTAGATGTTGAAACAATATTCGGAATATTCTGAATCTTTTGTATTGCGAGAAATTCTCGCTTGACATTGTTTTAGAGTTGGGTAATAAACCAAGATTATAGTTGCTGAAACCCGCCTCTTGTATTCGCATTTATTTGCAGATATTTTTAAATAACTTTGTCCTCGAGAATATAGGCTAACGCTCTAGAATTCTAATGGGATTTTCTAGAACTCGCTTTCAAATGGGACTAGAATTTATAAGGATGACATGGAACTATTTTTTTTAAAGCCACAATTTAGATTCTAGATATCAGTTACAGAATTATTTCTCAGTGCATATATTTTGGTTGTTGTTATTTCGCATAGACATTTATTCACTAAAAGCAAAAGTAATAGTAAAACTTACTACCACGTCATACTTTTTTTTTCTGGCAAAAGTCGTATTTTTAGTGTAATTTACGTGAAAACATTTCTTACTTAAAATTTTCTTACTCAGAAATGAGTTTCTTACTTTAAAAATATATATATTATTTTTATAAAAGTAACAAATTCACTTGTTATTGGATTTTTTTTTTTTTTTTTACACAATTCACATAAAACACATGATTTATAAATATAACTTTGTAATTTGCTTAATGATAAACGAAATTTTCTAGAAATTTATCTAAGAGCAAAATGATGACATCGGACATGAAATATGTAAAGATTAATTAAATAAAGCCATTAAAAAATTTTAAATAAAAATAGCATGCTGAAAAACAAGGAGATTTTTAGATCACTGTATTTTTTTTCCTTTTCATTAATAAACATCAGTGTTTCAGAACCAAAAACAAGCAACTTGAGATTGGAAAAAAACTAAAAAACGAAGGAAACATCTCGATTTTTTTTTTTTTTTAATATACTGTTATGCTAAACAAATCGATTAAATAAACAATAACAAACTCACAAAAGGGTAAAAAGAATATTCACAAAGGGAAAAAAAATGGAAAAAATAAGTAAACATTTTTGTAAAAATGAACTATTAATGAGTTTCGCTCCTTTTTAAAAATGAGTTTTGAATTGAGCGGATTCATTTTTTCAAAATATGAACTCGAGCACGAACTGACACATATTTTACGCGGTGAACTTCAATTTCAGTCAGTTTTTTTTTCGTGAGTTTACGCAACATTCCTAACAATTAATACAAATGAAAGGACATCGAACAGGGTGTTTAAATAGCAACATTGAAGAAAATTGTTAGAGCCATTTTTGAGAAACCGACCAAAATCTGGCACACACATCTGTTGACTGGAAAACAAGAATTTCAGACGAAAAAATACCTAAAAAAAGAGTTTGAAAAAATGCAGTACAGCCTCTTTTAAGGGAACGCACATGCCTGGCTTCAAAATAACCTGTTTATACAAGACGTCTATCAATTTTCCTGAACTAATCAACTAATGAATACGAAAGAATATCAAACAGAATATTTATATAGCAACTTTGGAGAAAATCGTTAGAGACGTTTTCGAGATACGGACTTACAATCCCAATTCCGATTTCCAATGTCTAACTTTGTCTTTTAAATTTATTTGACAAAAGGTTAGGAAATTCATCTGTACACCAGAATTGTATTAATTCTGAAGTTTCGTTTTTTTATCTTTATTAGTAGAAAATAGGGCAGTCAAAACATTCTACACATACACACTAGCGAACAGCCAGTGTGTATGTGTGTATATGTAAAACACTTTTAACACTATGTAAAACACCTTTTTGTATGTATATGTAAACCACATTTTTGTACGTATATGTAAAACACATTTGTCACTATGTAAAACTCTTTTTTGAACACAGGAGACCTTAAAACATGTAAATAAAGGAAAAATTCTTTATTGATTAAATTTTTGATTAAATATAATATTTCGGTTACATATGGTATTCGGGTGATGAATATAAATCAATCTTATAGTAGAAAAGTACTTGTCGCATATAACAATTAAAACAACTGTAAAGCTTAATTCCTAAAAATCTCCAACCTTGACTTTAATAATGAATTATTTTTCTATGATCCCTGTCATTTACAATCGGTAGAACAAATCATTTATATTTATGAAATATCAATGCAAGACTGGTCTTGAATTTAGATAAATATTTTTCTTTAAATTACTAATTTTTAATCCAAACTTAGCGATTTTTAGTCAACATTTAACATTTGTCCAAATCTGATGAAAATGTGCAATTTTTTAAAGTATTTTCTAACATAGAATAAATACTATTAATATATAGTAATAATAATTAATGCATGACTTATAACCTAACGTGATTTAGAAAATCGACATCTTGAAAACTAAAAAATATATCTGCAATTTTTTTCTGAAAACATTAATATAAAAAATACAAAATTCTATAAATTCGATTCAAAGTTAGATATTTTCACCGCTGAATGAAATAAGAGATTTTTGGACTGTCAATTTATAATCGCTATTTAACTTTTAACAACTCTGGCCAAAATCGTCACATAACTACTGTCACAAATCTCTCAGATCGCGAATATAAAATGTGAATATTTAATTTAATTAACGCATAAAAAGTAATATTCAAATATTCATCGATTTAAATGTCTTAAGAAACCAGTTTTAAAAATTCTAGGATGATATTTAGAAAAAGAACGGATTCGAATATAAAGTAATATTGGTTTTGGGGATCAGCAAAAAAAGGCGATTATTTAAATACCAGATGCATAACAGCGCTTTTCTACTTTTGAAATTTGAATACATAAAAATTAAAATAGGGTTAACTTACTATCAGCAGTTAAAGATTAAAGCTAATATGTTATTTTTTTTTTAATTTTTTTTTTTTACTTTTTACTTTTATCAAAATGGTTCAAACTTTCGATTTTAAACTCCAATCTAAAAACCACGTCACTCATTTGAAATCGGCAAAAAGGGGTAGGAAGTTTGCGAACTATAATTTTAGAAACTTAATTGGCCGTTTGCCGACTATAACATTATAAAGAGTCAAAGCAAACTTCACCTGAAAAATTGTATTTTATTTCATTTGAAAAAAGTCTAACGCACCTATATCCAACATAGCTAAAATCCCTCTCGATTAAACCAGACCTAATATTAAAATGCAAATTAGAATTATCTAAATAAATAATAATAATAATAAAAACGTATTTAAGTCAGTCAATTTGCTTAAAAACTACAATATAACTAGCAGACATACCTTTAATGCAGTTGAAATTATAGAACTTTTTTTTTTTTTTTTACTTGGGTGTTAAAACTGTAAAATTAATTATTTTAAACGTTCATATAATGAAAAATACGTTTATTATTATTTTATTATTATTATTTTTTTAATTACAGTGATCCAATGTACGAATAACTATTTGCTGTTACCCTAGATCAAATACAATTTCACATATTATGCAAACTGTGTAATTTTGGATTATAAGCACTGAAATCGTTGACACATACGAACATCGCTAAAGTGTGTGTACACAGATTACTACTATAACAAGCATGTGGAAAATGTTTAAAAATAAAAGAAATGTAATACCACTATAAGTTATTATAAAGCTGTATTTCATTTATGAAGACGACCGAAATTCATTTCCAGTGAATTTTTTCAGGAGACTTTTTTTTTCCGGGGGACTTTTTTTCCGGGGGACTTTTTTTCCGGGGACTTTTTTTTCCGTGACTTTTTTACCGGGGACATTTTTCCGGTTACTTTCTTTTCCGCTTACTTATATTAAATACGGATTTGCTCGAATCTGTGTCACTTTATTCCTGCCATAGACTTATGTTAGATTCATATCTTTTAATCCTAAAGAATTTAGGTGGTGGTGAGCCAGGAATGATACATTTAATGTTTTTTTTTTTTTGTGTGTGTGTGTGTGTAACAGCTTAGTAATACTCTCTAAATAAGTTTAGTAATACCCTAAAACTTGACAAAGCAATAGTCATTCAATGATTTTTCACAAAAAAAAATTAGAATTCTGTCCTATCAGATAATATGGTGAACGCTCCTGATGATGACAACTCGGAAAAACAGTCACAAGCAATTAACAAACAATTTTAATAACTGATAAATACAATAAAAATATTTTTTTATGAACAAAGATATATTTAAAAAATTATCCACAATGCTGTCAATTCATAAACAAATTTATCAAATTTACATTCTTTTACAATTTACAATATTTTTAATCGTAGTATTTACATTATACAAAATACACAATGCAACATATAATCTTTAATCCAGTAAAATGAATAAATGCACAACTAATGGAATTTACAATGCAATTACTGTTGCTAGCAGATTAAACTTAAATTTACTTCTTGTTTTAGAAACGGCTCAACAAACACAAGGGAACGTATTTATTGGCATTATATACCATGCATTTTAACCAGTTAATCCCATAAATTGATCCAATATTCTGCCACTGAAGCTTATCACATTGTCGTTAAAGTTCGTGTAATGATGACCACAATACCTAAACGTCTCCGATAAATAACCACTTGAATTTACCAGAGCGTTATAGTATAAAATAATAAACTGATGGGGAAGTATTTTCCAGGCTTTAAAGGTGAAAATGTAAGTTCATTATGGTTCTCTAAATTTAAACCGCTGAAAACATTAATAACTAACAATGTTTTTGGTAAAGCAATAAAACACATTTATTTTAAGGAATCAATTTTTTTAAGTAAATGTATGTGTAATAAAAGTAATGGTCAAAACTCTATAGGGGGACAGAACTTTCCAAAACAAATGAATTTCCACACACAATGTTGGATTTGAAAGTTCTAGGCGAACCCCGAGAGGACGTTTTCTGTTGAGCAGATTAAACTTAGGCATTTGTAGAATTCGCTATTCAACTGTCATTCGTCGCCAAAGATGCCGCAATATTCGAATGCGATAAAGGCCAATAAACACATTATGTACGGGGCTCCAAGCGACAATGACGTAGAAGAGATAGGGTGCACTTTACCAGGAGTCATTTCAAAACAGCGCTTTGCCCGATCGGATTAAATATCAATTCCTGCACGTTCAACTCTTGTTTCTCAACCAAAGGCATGATACTCTTCGAACGAAAGAAGTGAGCACGATAAATGAAACAGAGACAATACTTTGAAGTATTGGACTATCATTCTGAAAGAAGCACGTGAGCATTAGCTCGAGACTATGTTGTTAACCATACGATGGTATGGCATGCGTTGCAGGAAGAAAAATCAAACGTTTACCATCTCCGGCGGATTCAAACGTTAAATAAAACAAATTTTCCGTTACATGTTACATTTGTATGTTGATTAATGCAACAGAGCATACTACATCTCCTGTTTAATAACGGCGCTACGCTCACATATCGCGGCTCATTTTTTATGCGCATCAACCATGTTTAAACATCTTTAGAAATCCGCATTATACACGATCTAGATTCTGCCACTAAAGTTTGAGCAGGAGTTACACATAAACACTTAATTTGCCCTTATCTTTTACCAGACTACCTAGAAAAATCACTGTAAATAAACTTTCTTCAGCAAATACTTCTTGATTTACTGCAAATTGTACTAGCAAATGTTGGAATGATTATGTAGTTCTAGTACGTTCGGGCGTCATCATATTTCCCAAGGTTTGGGCAAAACGACCTGGACATGGCCGTTCCGAATAGAGGGATTAACCATGATGGGACAAACTTTAAAGAGAGGCTGTCAGGTTTTGAAGGAAATTTGTATAATTTATATTTGTGATTGCAAACTTTTGCCTAAGATCTGCATTTTACGAACGAGATAAAAATCGGCATGCCAATATAATTTTTTATATCAGCAGCGTAGTCTACCGTTCAGAATATTTTCCCTTTCTGATAAAAATTATTCCACTTTAATCATCCAATACGTGCAGAATAAGTATTAAAAAAAAAAAAAATCCAGTGATTTCAGAAAAAAAAATGCATTTTCTAAAAATACCGATAAAATAAATTCTAATTTGTATATTTAAAAGTAAAATTGTTGTGTCATATAAACCTTTTTATTTTTTTCACTTTCATCTTTTTATCCTTATTTGCTTGCCGAAAAAAGGCACATTTTCTTTAAAAGAAGAACAGCGCGTGTCTTTTTTTTTTTTTTTTTTTTGTTTGTTTTTCTTAGCTGTAAATGTAAGAGATGGAATTAACGAAAAATTCATATTTAAAGAATATCTCTACGAAAGAAAATTAATTTGCCTTCCTTTATGGATAGTAAGCTAAACAAAAAAGTTTAGTTTTTTTTCTTTATAATATTATATATATATATATTTCGAGGACAATCATTCACACTAATGTAGATATAAATCACACATTTTTTTTTTTTTTTTTTTTTTTTTTTTAATCAATAATATCCAAATAAAGAAATCACTTTACTTCAGTTGCTTACGTGTCAAAAGATGTTACATTTTGCTTCAAATAAATTTAAAGTTTAATAAAAAGGACTTTAAAATTAGATTTTTCTAAATATCATTTTTACTTTTTTTTTTTTTTAATATTTTAATATTCATAAAAAAAATGCATTCGTAAAAACGTTTCATCTATCAGCCTTCGTTTTTTTTTTTTTTTTTTTTTTTTTTTTTTGTGTGTGTGTGTGTGTGTGTCTGAACAGGGATTCTCAACACAAAACAATTAGTTGCATCGGAAATATACTTTATTCAGGCTGGACGCACTGTATATATATGTGTATGTTTATTTATGTTTTTAAGTGTATGAATTATGTATATACATTTTTCGAGGAAGAGCATTGTAAAGATTTAGAGCAGAACATTTTCCTTTATAAATTGTGAAAAATTATGATTATCGTGAAAAAATTATGATTATACAATAATAACTGTAGTAAAATTAATTAACAATGGATCTAACGACATTTCTTTACAAAAGTGCGATTCTTTAGCTGCCATAATCATTGAAAGGTATTTTTACTTCAAAAATTCAGAGCAGGATTTATTATTTTTTAATCTGTTAAGCAAAGTTGTTCCAATATTAAATATCGTTAGTCTCCTCGCGGCCCGCAAAATACTACACGGTGGGTCTCGGGCCACCCTTGGACTAGAATAAGACTGAATCATTTAAGGAAACGTCGGCGTGTCGGTGAAAAAATTTTGTTCAGCAAAATTAAGCTTTAAAATTTTACATTTTTTTTTTTTTTCAAAATTTAAGTAACCTTTGTGAAATTTTATACATCGAAATCAATAACTGAACTTCTGCAAAAAAAAAAAAAAAAAAAAAAAAAATCCTTCTGTATTTATTTATTTATTTATTTTTTTTCTTTTCTCTTCCGATGAAAGTTTTTTTTTTTTCAAAACTTTAAAGATAACTCTTTGTAACAGATTTAGTTTTGAATTCTCAAAACCTTGCTTTGGTTATGAGGTATGAATAATAAAATATTTCCTTCGTTGTTTGCGAAAGCAAATTTTATTTTTCATTTTAAGAAATTACGCCATGCTGTTTAAATAAAGTAAAGCCCTGCATATGAACGACTCGAAAATTTCATTTTGCGGTTGGGCGAATGTTTAAACTGTGTTTTAAAAACAGTCTGTGTTTTAAAAACATAAAATCTTCATGCAGTATGAATGAGAAAGAAAATAAATTATTTTAAAATGCACACCGTAAATTTGTCTATAACGAGACTGTTGAGGTCTATCTTAAAGAAACTAATTTCTATTCTGAAGCTTCCAGAAAAGTAAAGTGCTGCAAAATATTTTTGGTTTTGATCTTTTGATATTTATGTAGCTGAAAAAGTGTGAAATTTCTTTCATTGTAATATTTTTAATTTTTACAAATTTTGAATTGACACATTTAATTCTATCGAAATATTGGCATTAAATTTGATTTGCATCTAAAGCTTTTACGTGTAATTTTAGAAAAAATAAAAATGGATAGTTTTATTTTTATAGCACCTATTATAAAATATTATAAATGAAACTCGTTGCTAATTTTTAATTTAACAAAGAGGATTAATTAAAAATTATCAAGTTTCACCAATAAGCAATTGGAAAATCTATGTACTCTCGATCTCAATATATTCCAAGACCCATAGATTTAGTTGATATTGTACGGCAACACTAGAACAACAACTGTATCAACAATGTATGACTTACATCCCCATATAATAAATGATGCATGTAAATTACTTTTCATAAGTGTTCTTTTCTTTTTATATTTTTTAAGTTTTTTATATGTTTATATGCTTTATAAAATTTTAAAAGTAATTTTAGTTTAGGTTATTAAGACATTCAAGTATGAAGAGTATGAAAAATTATAAATAAAATTGAGAAATTGTTTGTTGGTAGATGTAAAAATGTAATGCTGTCATAAAGCAAAATTAATTCTCTGTAAACAATTTTCTTCAAAATATATATTTTTATTCTTTTAAATTTTTGTAAACGTTTCAATTTTTAAAATTTATCCTATTAGAAAATTTATTAGATAATATTTTTATAAATAAATCAATTTTGTAGAAAAGTTACAAAAATTCTATATTTGAATTCAGAAAATTGCTTTATAATATTCCTAAAATATTATTTTTAAATATTTTTATAATGTATATACGCATCAATCAAGTTTGAACACGATCATGTAATAGGCCTCTTTTTTATTCTTTTATTAGACCATCTAGATAATCTGAAATAAATCCTCTTCTTGAGAAGGTACTGCTTGATTTACTATAAAATGTACCAGCTTGATCGATTATCATACCTGCCAACATCCTAATTATGAAACGGAACATTTTTAGTACACGCCCCTTTTCACGAGTAATTATCTCCAAATGTAGTTACGATTAAATAAGTATAAAATTACTCTAAAAAATGACTGTTAAAAAAAAAAAAAAAAAAACGGCAGGTACTAATTTCTTCCCATTATTAATGAGATGTTTGACAGTTAGGGATTATGTAGTTTTAGCACGACAAAGTGTCATTACATTTCCCCAGGATTGTGTAAAACGACCTGGATATTGCCTTTCAGAATGAATGGATTGACCACAATGTGATAAATTTCATAAATGTTTTAGATGTTAAAATAAATTTGTCTAATTTATATTTGTAATTGCAGTGTCTTGCTTATACTCTAAGCTTTACAAACGAGATATAAATAGAGATGTGATAAATAGTTACTTTTCAGCAATAGGTTACTTCGTTCCATACTTCCTTTGGTAATAGGTTTTTGCAACATATTATTTTTATAACCTATTACTTTTTAATTTACAAATGGCTAATGTCTTTCTAATCCTTTCTGGATGATATACAATATATACAAGTGCCCTACATAGTGGATGCGGTTCATGTTTTTAAGTCTCAATGCTTTCGAATAGTAATCTTCACTTTATTTAACACTAGAATTTCTTGAATAAAAAAAAAAAAAAAAAAAAAATGCTGATATGAAATAGAGGTAGAGTCAAAATTTTACACAAACGTTTGTCCCAATCGAGTAAGTTTACGGTTCATTAAATCAATTCCTTTAAACACGAAAACAGAATATTTCAAATAATATCAAGAAACACGTACACGAGAGCCGTTTTCTGAAGAAAAAAAAAGAACACTCATATTATAAGCCATATATGTAATTAAGAAACAATTAAATAATAATAGCAAATTTTTAAGAAACATCTTTAAGGCATCCGAAATTTTAAACTACCGAGTGACTGTTTCTTTTGATTTTCCGGAGAACTTGAACTTTCCAGATTGACAAGAAAGTTAGTATTTTTCACGCATACTTAGCAAACAGCCACTTTGAATATGTTTTCTAAAATTAGAAACACTTCTTTAAAAATATGCATTTTGCTTACAAAAATTGCATGAAATGATGTATTTTCTCAGACACTTAATTTTAACATAAGAGCATAATTAACTATTCTTAATACCTTTACACATTTTAAATCTAAAAAAATAGTCTCAAGGAAAAATCAGATTTAAAAAAAAAAAAAAAAAGTGAAGAAAAGCTAAACAGTAAAAATAAATCAATATTTAATTTTCTTCTCAAATTATTCTTAATTAAACTTAAACAACATTCTTAATAAAACTACGATAAATGCTGTATGCCATTATTCATTTTCTATTCCATCTGCTATAAGCAATTAAAATATAAACAAATACTCCTTCCTTTCAAATATCAAATTCCCGAAACATCTGTTTCCAATACGCAAGCGAATCCAAACCTAGCAAGTGCAATTCCATTCCTCACCTTCATGACGAAATAGTAATCATCATCTAATAATCACCCCTTACCTATCTCATGCTAGCTGCATAAATTAACACTATTTCGTTAAACCGTGGTATCAAAGTATTTTTCAATATTCATAAAAGTTTGGATTCGTAAAAAAAGCTTTAACTATCAGTTTGAAAATTTTGCATGTTTATTTGCATGTTTTGTTTTGTCTAGAACAGTTCTCTCCAACCCAAAACACTTGGTGAGCCGCATTGGAAATCTATTTTATTCAGTCTTGGCCGCGCCGTATGTATGTGTATGTGTATATATGTTTGTGAGTGTATATATTTTTTTCGGGAAAGGCATAATGAAACTTCGGGGCAGAATACATTAATTCAATCATACGTCGACAATAGAATCGTGAAACATTCATGATTATATATTAATAACTGTAAGAAAAAAGAATGACTAATGAATTAAACAATACTTCATTACAAAAGAGTGAGACTTTAGCTACAATAACCATTGAAAAGTATTTTCAATTTAGAAAGTCAGAACAGGATTTATTAATTTTTAATCTGTTAATCAATGTTATTCAAACTTTAAATATCCTTAGTCCCCTCTCCCGCCGCAAAGAAATATATACGACGGGACACAGGTTGGTCACCATTAGTCTAGTACAATACTGAATCATTTAAGAAAACGTCGACGGGTCTTTGAAAAAATATTGCCCACGACAGCATTCATTTTGTACAGTAAAAGTAAGCTTTGAAATTTTACAGATTTTGTCCAAAATTTAAACAATCTTTGCGGAATTTCGTACATCAAAAACTATATCTGCACTTCTTACAAAACATACACACAAATACATAAATACACACAAGAAAAATATGTATTTATAAAAAAGCAATTTTTTTTTTTCTTTTCGAATTTTTATTTATTTTCTCTTTTTTTTTTTTTTTTTTTTTTTTTTTTTTCTTTTCAAAACTTAAAAGAGAACTTTTTGTGTCAGATTTAGTTTTGAATTCTTCGAATCTTGCTTTGTGTGTGAGATAAGAGTAAAAAAAAGTTTTGTTTCGTTGTTTGTGAAATCAAAATTTAGTTTTTGTTTTAAGAAAATATGGCATGTTCTTGAAATAAAGTAAAACACCGCATATCAACTGTTTGGAAATTTCATTTTGCAGTTGGGCGAATGTTTAAACATACGACAGTCTGTGTTTTAAAAAGTTAAAATCTTCATGCAGTATGAATGAGAGATAAACTAAATTATTCGAAAATTCACACCGTAAATTTATCTAGAACGAGACTGTTGAAGAAATAACTTAAAAAAACTAATTTCTATTCAAAAGCTTCCAGAAAAGTAATGTACTGCAAAATATTTTTAGTTTTAGGTTTTGTTCTTTTTATATTTAAGTAGCTTAAAATATATAAAAATTTATTTCATTGTAACATTTTAAATTTTTACAAATTTTGAATTGACACATTTACTTCTATCGAAATATTGACATTAAATTTGCTTTATAGTTAAAGCTTTTGCGTATAATTTCAATAAAATAAATATTTTTATTCTCAAAGTATTTATTATTAGCATATTAAAAATAAAATTCCGTTACAAATTTTTATTTCAACAAAGAGCTTTATCAATAATCGATTGGAAAATTTAAGTACTACCGATTCCAATATATTCCAAGATACACAGATTTAGTTGCTATTGTACGGAAATATTAGGTCAACGTTTATTTTGTATCAACAGTGCATAACTGATATCCTTAATAAATGATTCATTTAAACTATCTTCCATTGGTGTTTTTTATGCTTATATATTTTTTTATGTTTTTATGTGTTTATACATTGTTAAAAATTTCAGTTCAAACTTCAACCACTGCATGGAGTAAAGTTATAAGCCATACATAATACACTGTAAAGACCGCCATACCGTTCTCAAGTGATGACCGGATAAACGTGTTTTTGTCTTTTTCCCCAACCAGGTGGGAACGTGGGGAACTTCTAAAAAGTTGATATATATAATTGTAAGTTGGATAAAGACTAAAATTCCAGAAAAGCGACGTTAAATTCTGTCCAGCCGTTCTCAAGTAATACCCGGACAAACGTGTTTCCGTCTTTTGCCCTTCTCCCACCCCAGGGGGAAACGAGGGAGAATTTTTGAAAAGTTAATAGATATAATTTTAAGTTGGGTAAAGATATAAGTTTCTGCCAAGCACACTTGATTTCCGTCCAGCTGTTCTCAAGTGATGCCCGAACAAATATAGCGTTACAAACATACGGACACCATGACACACACACACACACACACAATCAAAATTTTCTGAAGTCATTTTCGGCTTTTATGGTGTGTGATAAGTGAATATATCGCATTTTTTTTTTATTCTGACAAATTTACACACAAAAGCCTAATTTTATTAGCATAGATTTTTTTTTTTTTTCAAGAAAATCCAAATCAACAAAGTATTTAACTTCATTTATTTGTGTATGAAAAGCTGTTAGACTTCGCTTCAAATTAGTTTAAAGCATAATAAAAAAAAAATAAATAAATAAATAAAATGAATTTTTACCAAAGACCATTTTTTTTTCCTGTATTCATAAAAAGTTTTAAATTCGTAAAAAAAAAAAAGTTTTTTGATTATTGGTTTACGACTTTGCATGCATTTTTGCATGTTTTTGTTTGTCAGAAGATGACTGAACCATTTAACAAAACGTTAGCGTGTCTGTGACAAAATTTTGTCTTTGACACTGCAATTTTCATTTTTTTTTTTTTTTTTTTCAACTTTTAAGGGACTTTTGTAAAACTTCGTAAAAAAAAAAAAAAAATAATAATAATAATAATAAAATAAATAAATAAATAAAATTTGTACTTTCAAAAAACACACGTCCACAATTATATTTAAATAATTTTTTATTGTATTTATTTATTTTTATTTTTATTTTTGTATATTTTATGTTCTCTTATCTAATAAAAGTTTTTTTTTTTTTTTTTTTAACTTAAGAGATATCTCAAGGTGACAGATTTTGTTTTGGTTTTTCAAAACTCAGCTCTGCGTATGGGATATGAATAATAAAAGATTTCCTTTGTCGTTTGCGAAATCACAATAATTTTTTATTTTAAGAAAATACGGGATGTTCTTGAAATAAAGTAAAACGCTGCATATGAACGACTTGGAAATTTCATTTTGCGGTTGGGCAAATGTTTAAACTTGCGACAGTCTGTGTTTTAAAAAGTTAAATTGTTCATGTGCAGAATGAATGAGAAAGAAAATAAGTTATTTAAAATGCACGCCGTAAATTTGTCTAGATCGAAACGAAACTGCTGAAGAAGTAACATAAAAAACTAATTTCTGTTTTGACGCTTCAGAAAATTAAAGTACTACAAAGTATTTTTAGTTTTAGTTTGTTTGAGTTCTATTAATGTTTAAATAGATTGAAATGTGCGAAATTTGTTTCATTGTAATCCTTAAAAATTTGAAATGACACATTTAATTCTATCGAAAAGTAGACTTTATTATTATTTTCTTTTCGAATCCAGAGCTTTTATGCATAATTTTAGGAAAATTAATATTTTTATTCTCATATCATCTATTATCAACCTATCAAAAAAAAAAAAAAAAACTTTTTATTTAGTAAAAAGGATTATTTGTACATTGTCAGTTTTTATCGATAAGCAATTGCAAAATCTAAGTACTGCCGATTCCAATATACTCCAAGATACACAAATTTAATTGATATTATACGACAACATTAGAAAGACAATTGTATTGTTTAACTGACATCAATCTATATTTGATAAACTCATATAACAAATGATGCATATAAATTACCTTTCATTCGTGCTTTTAAAGACATTCAAATATAATTAATATAAGTTGAGCATTTCTTAGTTTGTAAATGTAAAAATGTAATGCTCTCATAAAGTAAAATTAGACCTTTGAAAACTAAACTCATGTTTCTAAAAATAGCAACATCATGAAGAAATGATATGATTGAGCTTAAATTCTTTGCAAATTCAAATTACGGCGTATTAAGCAAGTGATTATAATTTAATAATCTATATGCATGCATGGACTAAGCAACGCTCTTTTATAGAAAGTTTTAGATGAGGAACGTTGAAAATGGTATATTATTATGGGTAAGCGTTAGGTGAGACGTAACAATGGAGAACGGAGAAGAATCATTGGTTTTCGTGAAAGACGATTTTCCTATCATGCAATAGCAGCTCGTGTGCAGCGTAACAGCAGCACAGTAATGCAAATGTGGAAACAGTAGGCTTAGGAGTATCAGACAACTCGAAAATACGGCTGCGAATCCCGGTAAATGACATTATCGCATGACGAGACGCACCTGTTCCACATGTGTCTGACGGACTGCACAACTTATTCTAGACAGTTGACAGAATTTTGGTCCTCTGCTAATGGTGTATCAACATCTGTTTCATAAATTGATCGACGTCCACTGCACTGTGGGCTCCGTGTAATACCTTATTTATAAAGGATCCCCCTCAAACAAAACCGTCGACGCCTACGGCTGCAATGTGCCTATGTACATACTTGCGTGCTGATTGGCAACAAGTGGTACTTTCTGTCTAATTTTACTTTACTTTTTGGTACCTTTATGTGTGTATACGTATTAGATGCTATACCGGTGAACGCTTCTTTTCGGAGTTAATTATTGAACCTAATAGTGGACGAACATATGCTATGATCTGGGGTGCGATTGCGTATCATGGAAAATCTCAGCTGCAGGGAATTGCGGGTAATCTTAACAGAAACAAATACATCAGTGAAGTGCTGGAGCCCGAAGTTGCCTTTTTCTTTCAAGGCATTCGTAAATCTATTTTTGAACATATTAATGCCGGCCAACATTTTGCAAAGTGTTCAAGACTTATTTTCAACGAAAAACATCCATTTTCTTCCTCAGCCTGCATATTTGCTATGCCCCCTATTGAATGTGGGATTTCATTTGTCGACGTCTCGCTCTTGATCCTCGTTCTACAGGTTCTACAGATGAACTTTAGGGATGAATAAAAAAAATATGTAATGATCTTCTTCAAGTAGATATTAAAAATGTCTTTTAGACTATATACTCTTTTACAGTATATATACTGCGCCATAACGCAACACTTATTAAAGCGTGTGTTGGCTACACAAAATAAAAATTTCGAACAATTAATATATATGTATACATACATATATATTCAAAATTAAATCATTTATTTGTACTAACACCAGTCGTTTATATATTAAATTTCCTAATTATCTAACAATTACTTTATGGTGTTGCAATTTTCTCAAACATGTGTGCATATTTTTGCTTTTTTTTTTTTTTTTTTTAAGTTAAAACTTCTCTTTATCCCAAAAGAAATCACATTAGATAATATGTTTATAAATTTGTCGAATTTGTGGTAAAGGTACAACAATACCATGTTTTCCTTTAGAAAATCATTGTAAAAAGTTATCTTAAAATATTGTTTTTACATACATTTATAATGTATATGTGCATGCTTGACATCAAAAAATAGAAACAAAATTTGGGCGCAAGTAATTTTTTCTCTTCTTACGAATCCAAATTATTTTCATACTGAAAAGATATCATTAAAACTGATGCTATATTTTTAATCTTACATTCAGCAGCAAATGACTTTCGTTTGTTGCATTTAAATTCATAATTTTAATTATTTCCTTTTACATGAAAAGAATAAATAAAAGAAACATAATGAACATTTAAAAATTTAATCTCCTGATTGAGTAATTATGTAGTATTTTAAAGATCGCAATTTGAAGCGTTTTGAATGTAACTTGTTTTATTTTTTAAGTATATATTTTATGTTTTTGTTTAAGTTTATACTTAAAAAATAAAACAAGTCGATAGAAAATTTTCGATAGAAAATTAGATATTTCGATAGGAAATACTTATCTCCAAATGGAGCGGTTATAAGTTTTGTAAATATAGTTTTTTTTTTTTTTTTTTTTTTTTTTTTTAAGTATAAACTTAAACAAAATCATAAAACTTATAACCGCTCCATTTGGAGATAAGTATTTTCTATCGAAATATCTAATTTTCTATCGACTTGTTTTATTTTTTAAGTATATATTTTATGTTTTTGTTTAAGTTTATACTTAAAAAATAAAACAAGTCGATAGAAAATTTTCGATAGAAAATTAGATATTTCGATAGAAAATACTTATCTCCAAATGGAGCGGTTATAAGTTTTGTAAATATAGTTTTTTTTTTTTTTTTTTTTAATATATATATTTTATGATTTTGTTTAAGTTTATACTTAAAAAAAAAAAAAAAAAAAAAAAAAAAACTATATTTACAAAACTTATAACTGCTCCATTTGGAGATAAGTATTTTCTATCGAAATGTAAATAGAATAATTTTCCCCCTATATGTGTTTTAACTTTCTGCATACACATACGTTATACAGATCTCGTTTAATTAACACATTGTAACTTTCATTCATCATACAATTGAATATGTACGTAAAGCGATCTAATAATATATTATTAGTGGACAAAACAACTGAAACATTCTTGATTAGTACTGGGTTTGTCAAGTATTGACTAGATTACAGATATTTTCTGATTTGTTTGCTTGTTTATTGATAACATATACATCAAATATATCATGCGTGTATGTTTGACTCGAAGCCCGCTTGCAAGCTTCATCAAGATGAAGACATATAGCTTATAACAGGATTACAATAATAAAAATCGGAAAAACACCCAGGTCGATATAGAATTCGAACCCATTCTCTTATCCATGGAGGTAATTAGCAGTTGGCCATATAACCACTAGGCCACGTAGGGTCCAGATTACAACTTTAATATAAAGTGTTATTGATTGACATAATGCGTGCAAGAATTGTAAAGGGTTCGCACCCTTACTTTGAGCGAAAGAGTTTTTATGATAATTTCTTTAGAAACTAAATACACACACACAAACAATACTGATTTTACTCCCTTTAATAAATCACAAAATATTAACCTTGGAGGAATGATATAAGAAAAGATGTCATGTCCGGAAAAGCATGAAGTTAATATCATAACCGCAGTTGCCATTATGCAACATAGTCATGTAAGATGTTCTGCATTGTTATTATGAATTTATGAAATATGGGTCAGTAGAGACGAAAGTCATTGTACCTATAGGTCTCAAAGCTGTCAAAAAAATGTCAAATAAATAAATTAACACGGTACTAGCCATTGTTTTGATTGAATCAATATGGATCCTGCTGTAGACTTGGCAATGACTAGCTCCTCTTATATCATTCTCCAAGTGTTCATTTATGTTGATGAAAGAAGACTGAGGACAAACACCGCGTGAAATGTTTCATTTCATCATGCTTACATAATAACTTGTTAACAAAACATGTCATGAGAAAAGGAAAGCTGTTAGTTTCAAACACAGGGTATTTTATAAAACACAAAGTCTGAAGTGAAAGGTTTAAATTACTTGAAAGAATATCACAGTAATACTCGACAGTAATCTTCCTTTTCAATGCTACAAATTGCTATAATCTAAGCAGCTGTACCATACAGTTAGTGCGTTATTTATTTAGAAACAGTATAGTGTTATTTATTTAGAACACAATACAATTTTTCACTCTCTTAGGATTGCCTCAACAAAAAAATATTGCTCAAAATTGTACTTTTTCCCTTATACTGATTACAGTCGGCATCAAATATATCCGAGTGCTAGCAAAAATCCCTATGCAAAAAAAGTACACTTGATACAGTTTTGTGAAATAAATTATTGTCGAATCCTGTCCTTAGTCAGCCTAGGAAGACGATTCAACAAGGATTTATTTAACAAAACAGTATTGAGTGTACTTTTTTTTACATAGAGATTTTCGCAAGTGCTCGGATACTTTAGTTACCGACTGCAAATGTCCTTCATCTACATCTATAAATCCACAGTCCTACACAAATTGTTCTTTTTTATGACAATCTCGTTCTGTCAAGCTTTCTTGCTCCAACCTTAGAAGAATCTTAAAGCCTTATTCTAAGATCGTACTTTTAAATATAATGTACTAGCAGGCTACGCCCGCTTCGCTGGTCACTATTTTTAAATGAATCATTATAATTAATGAATTCTCAAAATTGCATTAATTTTTATCATGTGAAAAAAAAAAATGAAAAAAAAAAAAAACCTCTGATTGGGAAAAATGCCGCACCGGGTCACCACTGCCTTCGGCAGCGTAGACTCGTGCGCGATGCGCACGCGCGAATACATATATATGAGCGCTGCGCGCGCGTATTCCTTCACCACACTTATGATTTCTCAAAATTCCATGTTATTACTCATAAACTTTTATTCTTAAGAAAAGGAATTTAAAAAAAAAAAATCATTTCTGATCGGGTAAAGACTCACACCGGGTCCCCTCTGCCTTCATCTAACAAATTCATATATACGTTTCATATTAATACGGATTTATATTAAATTTTATCGCGTGAAAAAAAAAAAAGAGAAACAAAATCTGATTAGGAAAAATGTCGCACCGGGTTCTCACTGTCTTCGGAAGAAATTCCCAAAATGCTCTAACTCTTATTTCTATTATTTTCCCCCTTCGCCCCAACTCCCGTCTATCCTAATAACTTTACAAATTCGAAAATATCCGCAATCGATTTGTAAGTATCAAAAACCTCTATGCACCAGTTTTGAACGATCTATCTCTATTTTATTTTTTTTGCCTCTCCCAATAATTTTAAAAATTCAAAAATATCCGCAATCGATTTGTAGGTATCGAAAACCTCTATGTACCAATTTTGAATGATCTAACTCTATTTTATATGTTTTGCCCCTCCGCCCCCCCCCCTCCCAGCCCTTCTAATAACTTTACACTTTCGAAAATATCCCCATTCGACTTGCAGGCCTCTAAAACCTATCTGTACCAATTTTGAACGGCCCAACTTCATTTCTATTTGCTTTTGCCCATAGTCCCCCCCCCTTCCCGCGCCTCCTAATAATTTCACAAATTCGAAAATATCCCCAATCGATTTGTAAGTATCGAAAACCTCTATAAACCAATTTTGAACGATCTAACCCTATTTTTATTTTTTTGCCCCCCCCCCTGTCCCCTCCCCCTTTTCGCCCCTCGTAATAACTTTACACTTTGAAAATATCCCCATTCGACTTGCAGGCCTTTAAAACCTGTCTGTACCAATTTTGAACGGCCTAACTGTATTTCTATTTGCTTTTGCCCATAGCCCCCCCTTACCGCCCCACCCCCCTATCCGCCCGTCCTAATAATTTTACAAATTCAAAAATATCCGCAATCGATTTGTAAGTATCGAAAACCTCTACGTACCAATTTTGAACGATCTGACACCATTTTTATTTTTTTGCCCCCCCTCCTCTCCCCCCTTCTTGCCCCTCCTAATAACTTTACACAATCGAAAATATCCCCATTCGACTTGCAGGCCTCTTAAACCTATCTGTACCAATTTTGAACGGCCTAACTGTATTTCTATTTGTTTTTGCCCCATACCCCCCCCCCCTTGCTGCCCCACCTGGGGGCTGAATTTCTAAAATTCCAGAAATTGGTTTTTAGATAGTTGCATTAGCCATATTTTAGAGCAAAAATTTCACGTATATCTATTTTTTTTGTTTGAGATATATAGGATTATGCGAAATCACGTTTTACGCATGTGAAATCACGTTTTGTCCCCCCGACCCCTTGGGGACCGAATTTAAAAATTCCAGAAACTGATTTTTAGACATTTGTATTAGCTATATTTTAAAGCAAAAATTTTACGGATATCTGTTTTTTTGTTTGAGAAATGAAGGATTTTGTGAAATTACGTTTTGCCCCCCCCCTCCCCCCCTTGGGGGGCGAATTTTGTAAAATCGCTTGCGGCGTTGTCTTTCTCGGGTCGTAAACATTAACCGTTCCAAATTTGGTCCCGCTCGGTGAAACGGCCTAGGATTCTATAGCGGACACACAACCACACACACAGACACACACACAGACTCTGCTCTTTTATATATATAGATCTAACAGTGTAAATATTTCACTTTTATTGACTTAAATCCTCCCCTCCCCCCATAAAATAAGCAATAAAATAACTAACTGGCACGTACTTTTATGCATATCGTTTACGTTTTCAATTTTTTGAGAAGTTAACAATTTGTTTAAAAAATATAATGTTGAAAAGTGTCTCAAAACTTCAGGAAAATGTTTTTTCAATATGTGTAGTAAATCTACTAATTGACCTTCTCATTCTTTCCACGGTGAATTAGAGAATTCATCGTATCATGATTTATATACCTTACAGATATGCATCTGTGTTTGTTAAATTAATCGTTCGTTAAAAATCGTTAAATTATAGATTTCATAAAAGATTTTCGTTTGTAAAATTTACCACGAATTACGATGTATATATAAATACTACTACTACTTTACACTTACGGAAGTCGCTATGTAATTTATTATCAAAATTTTATTAAGATAAACATAAACGTTATTATCTATTTTAAGATTAATGTTGAGATATATCAAAATTATACAAATTACTTTCTTCTGATTTTTTCTTGTATGGAAAATGCAAATCTTCTCGTCTATCATTCATTTATTTTGCAATGAATGGGAGACAAAGATTTAATTGGTTGTCAATTAATTATAGCGTCAGTATTTAAAGGACTAATAAGAGAAGTGACATAACATATATTTATTAAAATTTCAAAGCTTCAGCTATGTTACTCAGGATTTAGCTCGAATTAATCTTAATTTATGATTCTAAATGTCTTATAAAACTGTTCCAAAGCAAGTAAAAATTTCTTGTTCATTTTAAAAAAGAAAAGTGAAGAAGGTAAAGTTTAATGAAATGTGTTTATCTTTTCTTTTTACATTCTTTATTTCTTCTTGTTCTTCTTCTTACCATTATTATTATTATTTGTGCGTATGTGTTTCTTTGAATGAATTAGGTAGCGTGCAAAAAAAGTTGTATTCCAAAATTTTTAAAAATACATTGTAAAAAGTAATTATTTAATATAAGTTACTTAAAATTTTTTCGTTCTTTCTTTTTTTTTTTTTTTTATATATATATGTATAAGTGTTCCATTAGAATGTTTTTTTTTTTTTTTTTAAACAAATAAATTAGAATAATGCATTTTGATAATAAAAGAAAGAACTTTTTCTTTAATTTCTTTAACTTTTTTTTAATTTCTAACTTTCAAAGTTTTTCTTTTCTTTCTTTTTTTTAAAAGTAAGAATTAATCAATAAACGAAACGACGTAACCGCTACCCGATTATATAATCAAATTGGCTTTACTTTGTTAAATTCACTAATAAGTAAATAAAATTTGTAAATAATTATGTTTTCCTATTATTTTAAATTTTATTATTCAATTATAAAATGAAAATTTTACTTTATAAATTATTTTTTTTGGGGTAAATTATGCAATATTTATCAACATGTTGGTTATTTAACTGAGGCTTGTGTGCCTAATTAATATAGCTACATTCCTGGGTTGCTTAAATGTATATTATTTCTGCATGACTGCTTTTTACACAAATTAATAACTGAGCGATTTTAGCACGATAAATATCTGAACGTAACCAGATATATAAGGGTATAAGAAAAGACGAGTAAATACATTTTAAAATGTTTAAAGTGACCGTAATCTCTTTGTTTTTAATATATAGGATTTTTTTTTTTTTTTTTTTTTTTTTTACATCGTAGTTTTTCACATCGTTTTCACATCGTTTTTTCATCGTATTTTTTCACAACGTTCATTCATATATATATATATATATATATGTTGCTAAGGTATGATTTTCTTTAACCCTTAAGTGGCTGATTATTTTTTAAGCCAATTTAAAAATGTTTTATTCTTCCCTTTCTCGAATGGGAAAAATTCTTTAAAAAATCATACTTTATTTTACCTTCGGTTTATAGCTGAAAAGCATTTTGTTGCCAATCGGTAAACATGAGGCATTAGAGCTTCGGTATTATCCTAATAATACATTAGAAGACAAAATTGGGTATGTTGCTGAAAGGCAACACGCGGCGTTTAAATGTTAATTACACGTAATACATTCTAATATATATATATATATATTTAATTTCTTCTATATTCAACAGAAGAAAGTATTGGATTCATAAAAATTTTCGACTTCGTGTTTTTGATGAATTTACACGTTTTGAGAGCTGCAGAAAATGTTTTGACCATTTTTAGAAAATGTCTGTCTGCCTGTCTGTCAGTCTGTGTGCGTGTGACAAAATTTTGTGGCAACTGTATCTCAGGAACTACAGCACAGAATATCATACAAATTGGTATGTAGTTGCACCTTGACATAAATCAGTGCCTATCAACATTCGGTAAAAATTGTCTTACAGGTTGCGTTGCCATCCCGATTTTTCTAAATTTTTAACATGGTGGTATAGGACAAAATTTTGTATAAATGTGCATAAAGAGAATATTTTTTAATAAACATTATGAAATTTACCAGAAATATTTATAATAGAGATAGTCAACTGGTAAAATTTTTTGTATGTGTAGGAGCATCGCCTCATCCCCCTGGGAGGAAGTCCCCCCTCGAGGGGAGTAAATTTTCATGATGGGTATCTTTCAAAATAGCTCGCCAGTACCTTTAAAACGAATGGTTGAACCATAGATCTACGATAATTTAAAATGAATTTATCGATTTTTTTTTCATTTTTCACAATATAATAATAATAATAATAATAAAATAAATAAATAAATAATAATAATGTAATATTGACAATAAAAATGACTTTTTTGGATAGCTAGTGTTATACTACTTCTCTAATATGGAAATCGTCTGCAATATCATGGAATATATTTTTTTTAAATAACAATTTTAATAAATTATTTTTACTGAGTGAATTTGTATAGGAATATGCAGAAGAAAGTCATGTGGTGGCCACAACATACTAGTTTTTACATAGTATTATTCTGATAAATTTTAAAATAATTTTTTTTATGGGTCGATTACATTTATATTAAAAGGCTGCTTTTATACCTATTTCAGAAATGAGATAAATTCCACAAAAAGAAAAAGAAAAAAAAAAAAAAAAAAAAGAAAAAGAAACATTTTTCATTTTTCGATAAAAGAACATTTTCTACATACACTACAATGATGAAAAACATATAATTAAAATAAACTTTTATACATTTAAGAAAATAATAAACGAACATTCGTTTTGAAAAAATTGAAATAAAATGTATTTTTACTTCGTGTCGATAAAAAAAAGACTTATTTTTTTTTTAACTTTAGTTTTTAACTTTCCTTATCTCATTCTGCCTCTATTTACCGAAAAAGAAAGAAACTAATTTCCTTCAAGAGAAGTAAAGCACGCGCCACTTTTTTAGCTGTAAAAAGAAAGAGAATGGATTAATGAAAAATTCATACTTATTATATATATATCTGTATGGTAGAAAACTATTTTCTTATTTCTTTATATCCATAAGGTAATCAAAATGGTTTTAGTGTTTTACGTTTCGTGGACAAATACTCACGCTAATGTAAAAATTAAC
The DNA here is from genome assembly GCA_963930645.1 of Salticus scenicus. Classification (NCBI taxonomy): domain Eukaryota; kingdom Metazoa; phylum Arthropoda; class Arachnida; order Araneae; family Salticidae; genus Salticus; species Salticus scenicus. The sequence continues at coordinate 252,868,027 of OZ005656.1, read as the reverse complement.
CACGCAATGTTCTTATCAATTACATTCAAACTGAGAAACCATTTAGCTTACAACATTTTTACTTAAAAACTAAAAATACTGTTTTTATTCTGTTAAAAACACTTATTATTTTCTTTTATATCATTTTTCACTTTTCTATCAAAGATGTAAAGCGTTCATGGCCGATCCTCAAAATGTGGGAACATTAACGTTAACATGCAATGTATTGAATTTGCTTTATTTAGACAAAACAAGTAATCACATTTAATTATGCAAAAAAAAAAAAAGAAAGAAAGAAAGAAAAAATAAAGAAAAAAAATAAAGAAAAACTCTCTTAATTATTATTATTATTATTTATTATTATTATTGTTATTATTATTATTGTTATTATTATTTATTATTAGTATTAATATTATCATTATTATTATTATTAAACATAGATAAATCACTTCCCGACTACACTAGCGTTCTAATAAAAAAAAAAAAATCTGTCTATTTGCTTGGAACTTACATTGCCTTCGACAGACGCAAATACAAAGTCTTCGTACATATAACATTTGCTTTTATAGTTGCGGGTTTAAAACGTATATAATATATATATTTTTTTAAATTGCTTTTATATAATACAAATGCAGGTGCTTGTTCTTATTACACCCTGGGTCTATTATTAGACAAATAAAACCTAGATTCGTCACTGACAACCACGTAATGTTCGCAGATGAGTCTCGGTTCTGTCTGTCTAATGATAATCTCCCGATGAGAGTCAGTCCGCGTGGGAGGAAAAGAGAAAATCGGAACCTTATGCAGAACGCCATACAGCCCGTCAATATATCATAATTGTTTGCGGTGCCCTCACACTAGACAACCTGGCGATATTGGCTCGCTTAAGAGGCACACTGATTGTACGACGGTATGTTGACTTGCTGCTGCAGCCAGTTATGCTAACGCATATTCATCAGCTGAAAACTGGATTTTCAGCCAATTTCAGCCAACCGCACATTTCCTGCATTGACAGACGACAAGCCTTGCAGCACATCCAGTTCTTAATTGGCCTCCAGTATCTCCTAATATCTACCAATTAAGAATCTGTGACATGTGATACGCTGTCGTTCATCTGCTCTGCCTAGCCTCAATAGGAGGACTAAATGTTGAAAATGGTTGAAAACATTTTGGTTTTCGTACCACAGAACACTGAGGAACGGAAAACCATATGTTATCAATCAGTTTCAGATAATACCTCACGCTAAACGAATTTGTACCTCATAGGGTTGCTAATTCTGTCGACTCGACAGGATGATCCCACTTACTGATGATTCTGTATTACGCCGTTATATCTAAAATTATTTTTTTTTGTAAATAGGCCAACTAGTAGCTCAGAGGTTCCGCTCTCAAAGCTTGCAGACATGAAGTGCGCGGTTCGATCCCAGGTAGCGCTAGTCGGCCTTGCAGTTCGGCGTCTTCCATGGCTTTACCGAAAATTGCGTAAATACGGGCTAGGAATTTTTAGAAAATTTCCCGCGTTGGGCACTCCCCCTCAGGCCAAAGACCTTGTCAATTGGCCTTAATCATAACACAAAAATCAACACATATTTTTGTGTAAAGCATCTCTTATATAGATATGCATCAGCTTTCAGTGTGTAAATTTCTACTCACTTTTTCATGGAGTTGCATTTTCTATGTCGGACAGTGCAATTCAAATTTTAGTGTTTCTGAATGACTTAAATATATGGTTTTGTCATATCGGATAATACCACCAACGTGCCTATTGGCGACAAATAGGAAAAACAAATACAGTCACATGGTTCCTTTAAAAGATAAGTACTGCAAAAAACAATTTGACAAAAATATTATTTTACGATTTCGCCAAAAAAAAAAAAAAAAAAAAAAAAAAAAGGGTTTTATGATTTAAAAAAAAATGTACCAAATATAAATTTTGTACAATTTTCAACATTGTTAACAACTACATTTTAAGAAGTTTATAACAGTTACTACACTCGTTCTGTATGCAATAAATACAATGAACATATACCCATTTAATCTAGTAAAATGACTACATATTTTACCAACTGAATTTACACTAAAACTACTGTTGATAGCAGTTTAAGCTAAAATTTACTTCTTGTATTAGAACCGGCTCAAGAAGTAGAAGGAAACAGAGAAAGCATTTATTGGCACTGCATACAATGTCTTCATTAAGCAAGCAGTTTATCTTGCAAATTAATCGAATATTCGGTCACTGAAGCTTATCGCAATGTAATTAAAGGAAATGTAATGATGACTGCTATACCGACACTCTCCATAATTAAAAAATCCAATTTACTATAGTATTACATTCTTAAAGAATGAAATGTTGGAGGAATATTTTCCAGTCTATAAAGGTGAATCTTTAAGTTCATTAAGTTTTTCTACAATGTAAAGGACAATAATACTTATGGAAGTTCCTGGCAAAGCAATAAAAAATATTTATTTTAAGAACATTCAAACTTTTATGTGATAGGCATAAAAATACTTTGTTTAACATATATATATATATATACAATTTTAATTTCAGTAATAGTCTTAAATGTTCCGAAAATAAGTGAAATAAATTTAATCAAGTTGTTGTGGATATATAAATGATGAAAATGATGAAGTATTTTTTATTCATATTTATAATAAGGCCGCGGTAGCCTGGTCGGTAAGAGCAGCGAGTTCGTGATCGAAAGATTGCGGGTCCGGTCCTCGACCGGCCGAAGACCGTCGTGTACGCTAATGGCGACTGGTGCACGTTAAATTCCGTCGTGGTCGCAAAGTCCTCCAAGTACCCATCAAGAATTATACCTCTGGGGGTACCGGAACATGGGTTTAACTCGCTCTGATCCGGATGAAAATTCGAGTTTCTGTTGTTTGGCTGGTGCTGCCATTTTTCACCAGCTTCTGGAGCTAGAAGTCTTACTTCCTCCCTATGAGACGCTCCTAATAACGGAAGACGCACCCCTCAGGCCTTAAAATAAATCGGGTAGTTCCACTACCGGGACTCGGAATTTCCGAGTGGCATACGACAATAACAACAACAACAATAAATATGGAGAAATATAATTTAAACTTCTTGGCTTTAAAAATCCGATGACTTATACGATACACATAAGTAAAATTACCATTATCATAGTTAAAAGTATTACCAAATAAACAAAATTTTGGATTCCCAAAATTTTATCTTGTATTATTTAATATTAAAACTCGTTTCGTTAAATTCCCTTGTTATAAATTGTTAAATTCCAGTACCATAACACTTAAACAGAATATTGTAATCCTGTAAAGTACTTAAAACAATGAATGTAATGTATTTTTACAGAATCGTTTTGAATAAAGTTTTAAAATTAACGGAGTATATTCAATAACGGAATAGATTTTCGGAAAAGCTTCAATTGCATCGCTTGAAAAAAGTCATCTTGATTGGCAAAATCCTACTTATTAAATAAAGGAAATAAGCTGCGTTAGAAAAAAAATGTAACACGAATGAAATTATATAAAATAGTTAAAAGATCCTATAGATATGTATAATTACTAAACGCAATCTTAAATTCTGTCTAAAAGAAGAGAATTTAACTTTCCCAATGAATGGGAAAAATAAATAGTTAGCGGTATTATTTATTTATTTGAATATCTGATTATACCCAATATCATAGTTGAAAAATACTACATTTTTTGGATATAAGTACGTTATATAAAATTATTTACCTTATTTAAACTTAGAAAACTGCGATAAAAGTGTGTAAAAATATATATAATTATATACGTACATACCATGCTTTATTTATTAATATATTTTATCTATTTATATACAGAATATGACGTTAAAGCTGATTTATATTTTAAATTTTGCACTCATGTAATAAAAATCTTTTTTCTGTTGGTCTGCAATTCACTTTTTTTTCTTATTAGTTTAATATTTCAAAAATGAGTAAGATAAAAATAAACATTTTTTCAAAATTTAATTTCGCGGTTGAATTAATATGTAAATTATTAAATACATCAAAAGAAATAATAAAGAATGGGGAGCAACAATGAAGTTTTTTTTTAGTAAAACTTCAGTTCTGTGCTTAGTAAAGTTTGCGGAATTTTAAATTCAGAGTTGAAGATTAGTTTAAAAGCAAACACAATGGCATGTGTTAATTAAAAATGTCAAAAATTACTTATAAAAAATTAACGTTGACAGTAACTTATACTAAATTTTATGTTATTATAAATTTGGTAATAATATTCTTTTTTCTTTTGTCAAATTTATATATATATATATATATATATATATATATATATTACAGCTAAATAACTATTTACAGTTTAAAACCAGAGTAAAGATTTTTTTTCCTTGCAGCATATAATCAATTTAAATGTAATGCAATTATTGTTTGTATGTGCCAAATACATTTAACATGATTTAATATATATATATATATTTGGAGCACTCATAGATTAGATGAGGTATTAAGCGGAATCCGTAAGTAGAACATGATATAAAATATTCCGTGACTGTTAACTTTTATGATAACTAAAATACATGAATAATTGTTATAGTTAATATATGAATAATTGTTTATAATTGTTATTATCATTATTATCATCATCATTATTATTTTTTTTATGGGCAAATTTAAACTTAACTTTCCATACTGAAAACATTTTCGGAATATTCAAAGCACTATTTCTCGTTAGAAAACTGTTATAGTGTTTTAATGTCTTGTAGATGTTATATAATACTAAGAACCATGTGTGCATTATCTTAAATTATAAACTTTTTGCTTTCAGTTTTGCATTTTTTTTCTCTAAATTTATTAATTTATTTAAACTTACAATCGAAAAAGACACTTTTACCACTTTCGCATGCATGTTTAATAATATTTATAATTATTGCGTATATTACCATCGTATTACGAATCAGGGTTAATTTCATTTATCTTGGAATATACGTATAAATCCTAATTACAGTCTAGAATGACTTTTTCTTATTTGTTTCTTTTTATGGGTATGTAAGTAATAAAAGGTCATGTTCTTCCAATTCTGTCAAGAAAAAAAAGTATTCTATGTTAAATTATCATTTTATTTTACATATTAATTCTTCTTAAACAATGGAAGCGTTTATTAACAGATAAAAAAAAATGTATATATATATGCTGTTACTTTATCTCCAAATTGTAGATTGAGATTATGGTGTGTATAATTGATTGAAAGGCTTCTCAGTTAAAATTTACTCAGTATATTTTCAACATCTACTTTGAGTACACGCATATCGATCTATATCTCTATCTATCTATCTATCTATCTATTTATACACACATATAAAAATATATTTCTCTCTCTCTCTTTATGTATACGTTTATATGTGTAGATTTTACAAATATGTAGACATAAATTTGATAGATGTAGAATACGTGAATATAAATAGATGTGTATGTATAGATAAGTAAACATAGATATGTATGTATAGATGCATTAAACATTGACAGATTTTTTGTATGATTGCTTTACGAAATATATCTGTCAGTTTATACATTGTTATATTCTAAATGGTAAAAAGTATTTGGATTTTTTCTTTTGACGTTACATATATTGTGAGGTTTTCATCCAGGAAAATTTCGATAGCTAAGGTTTTCCATGTCGAAAAAGGTTTTACTGATATATTCAAAGATATTTTTATTATTATTTTAATAAACAATTACAGGAATTCATTGTTAAATTGTTTTGCACATAAAATATGTGACATTCAAATGTATAATATACAATCATTTAATATATATTACATACATCTTTTTTTTTTTTTTTTTTTTTTTCTTTGAAAAATGCATCTTGCAAATATTTTGTACATTTATCAAATATGATGCTTTTCCTTATTTCCATTTGGATTATCGTCATTTAACTCCGTTACGACCTACCTCCATTAAGGGTACCGGGAATACAAATTTTATTTTAACATAATTAACTCTAAACAATGGTTAATATTTGTTAAAACACAAATTTACTCCTTGCACACTCTGTGGAATTCCTGTAAGCTACGTGTGGACCAAACAACATGTTTGATTCCTAAATTGAACTAATATTCGGTCACTGAAGCATATCGCTTTGTAATTAGAGAGGATGTAATAATGTTTGGAAATGAAAACTTTCTCAATAAATCAAACAATTAAATTTACTAAAACACAATTTAATGCAGTCGTCTGAAGATAAATATTTACCTAGATTGTAATTAAAGGTGTTATCGAATGAATTTTCTTTTAATTCAGGAAAGTTATTAAAATTTCTTTGTAAGAAATCAAGACATTTATAGAACGTTTGTATATTAATTAAGAATATTTTATAATTAAATGTCCTCTGTTAGTTTTTCTATGCATTATAAGTTAGATTTTAGATTATTACATTATAGATGGAATTGTAATTTACACTGAAAAATTCAAAAACGTAACTCGTATTTTTCAATGGTTTTCGGTATTAAAAAATATAAGTTGACATATTTAAATATTATTAAATAAAATGTATATTTCGGCTTACTAAATTTTACCTATTGGATAGATGAAATGTTGTCAAGAAGATACACTGAGGAAAAGAAAAAAGAAAAAAAAAATATATATATACCGCTTTTATCTAGAGCGAATGGGTGGTCCTTTTCTAAATCCTTAAACTAGAAATATAGATTTCCGAGCTATGAGTATAAGGCACGCTATTACACTGAGAAGAAAAATCTATAACTGACATCTAGAATCTAAATTTTGAGAAAAAATAGTTCCATATCATCCTTATAAATTTCTTATGAAAAATTTTCTAGTCCCCTTCGAAAGCGAATTCTAGAGACCTCTATTAGAATCCTTGAGCGTTTGCCTATAGTGTCGAGGACAAACCTATTTGAAAATATCTCCAAATAAATGTGAATACAAGAGGCGGGTTACAGCAGCTATAATCTTGGTTTATGTCCCAAATCTAGAAAATCTAGCGAGAATTTCTTGTAATACAAAAGATTCAGAATATTGTTTCACCATCTAGAAATGTGTAGATTAGAAATTCTCGACCATTTCGTGTTTTCAGTTTGTTGACGTGCCTTATGCGCATAGCTCAGAAATCTATATTTCTAGTTTAAGGATTTAGAAAATAACCATTTATTCATTCTAGATGAAGGCGGTATATTTTCTTTCTCAGCGTAGGTACGTAATCTCGTATTTTAAATTTTTATACCACAAATTTGATTATTAAGATTACCCATATCATTTTAAATAAAATTGATACTAAAATGCAGATACTACTCACTTATTCTTATAAGGATATTTCTTCGGTCATTTTTAAAATTAACGCTCGTAAAATCCAGAAGTGTCATAAAAAACTAAAAAGCGGTTTCTTGCAATGATGTAATATTTTTATTAATTGAAAAGTTTTTAAAAGAGGTTTTAAGTTATCATTTGAATATGCCTTATGAGTGAAATACGTAATTTTAATGTTGATTTTGTTTAACTATTATTTTTTATTTTACATGTATGTAATATTTTTAACGTTATGTTTTAAAAATTTATTATATTCATCAGAAAATTCATAAAATGTAATTTTTAATTATATCAGTAATTTTGCAGTGATTGAAATTTTGGGTGTTTTAAGTAAACTGACAAATACAAAAAATAAAAGAAAACTAAGAATTTATCTTGTAGTTTAATATTTGTGTCCATCCACTACAAGTTTAAAGTATCGAAAGTGGACATTCTGCTATTAATATGTTCTTGTGCTGATAAAAGTTATGCTGATACAATAATTATGCTGATAAAAGATTCATACACTCACAGACTATTCTCTAAAAACTCTAATTTCGAATTTATAAAACTATAAAATTTCAAAAATGCCCAAAAATTTAAAAATAATTTAGCTAATGAACAATATTAGTATATATGGGCAATAGAAATTATTATTATTATTTTTAATCAGGTCTTTCTTGAATAATTTTTGTTTATTTTCTTTTTAAAATTTCACCTCATAAAATAATGTAATTTATTTAAATTTATATTTTACTTCTCTTAATAAATTATAATGTAGTTTGGCCGAAACAAATGCCCCTAATTTGGAGTAACCACTATACTTAACAGACAGTTTAAATTTAAAAGAAAATTATAATATTGTACAGCAAAATCCACAGAGTTTTTAAAAACATATTAGTGAATTTCCAGACGGGCTTCCGTTGTATACAAGTTGATATTTAGCAGGTATTCTACACTAAGGGACAAAAAAAAACGCACTTGTATACTTTTTTTCCCCCAAAACTACCCGGTTTCAAAATCCAATCGCAAGGTTCTAGCTGATAGCAATTTTTCGGGGTATCGAAGATACCTTTAATTTTATTGTCTACTGGATGCAGATACGAGATATAGAGAAACATCTATATCCGTTTCATCCCTATTTATGAACGATTAAATTGGTCGTTTTTGAAAGGCAGATTAAAATTACGAAAGTGCGCATTTTTTTTTTTTTTTTTTTTTTTTTTTTTTTTTTTTTTTTTGTGGGGCGGGGGAGTGAGGGGGGGGTGCTCCCCTGGTGATCCAAACATGTTTGTAGTATCTCCATAGTCATACTGACAATAGCAGAGATGGAAAACGGTCGCAGAATTCGTACCGGAATAAGTTTAAAAACTTCTCTACTTATAATATCGTTGATTTAAGAAGTTGAAATTTTTCTTACATTGATAGCGGTGTGAGTTCTACGCCCATGCTCCATCCCTGCAATAGCAGCTGTTATTGTTTGGACAAATCTTCAGCATCTCTTGGAAAATATTAGTATTTTAACCCTGTAATTATATTATTATTATTATTATTATTATTATTATTATTATTATTTATTAGTTTCTTGTGTTTTCTGAAAAATTGTTCCCGAAGTAGAAAACATTTTTTTTTCCAATGGCTAGGCAAAAGTTCAGAGGACTATAAAATTACAAGACAAATTATAGACAATATAACATAGAACAAAACACCGAAGTCATTGCCTAAGGAGCGATCTTGCCTCCCAATAGCTCGACTCTTCCGTAGAAAATCGAAGAGCCCTACAATGGACAGGGACAGATGGTCCCTGTCCATTACTTCTCCAGGACCACAAAGTGGGCAAGTAGGGTTGTTTAAGACCGAAGTAGAAAACATGGTTTGAATATTTGTTCCTCAATTACGTTTTTTCATTAATAAAAATTATTTATTACTGAAAGGTAGATAACATGGATTCAAATTTATTTAATTTAATAATTAAAGCAACTATAGTCTTCTCTGAATTTTGTTCATTGCAAAATAAATCATAATTGATTGCTTTAAAGTAATGGAAATAAGAAATATTATTTTATTAATTTGCCAACGTAATCCATATCTTTAAACGAAAACTTCAGTAAAGAATCTTCAAAACAGTTCGAATGTATTGAATAAATCTTATTACTTATTTATTTGTTCATTTTAATATACATAAAATGCATAACAAATTAATATAAAATAAACAATTTTAACATTCATAATACCCAAACATAAATTTAATAAGTACGTAGTAATTGTTATTGGTAAACATATTTATGAAACATAAACTTCAAAATTTTACACGATTGTAAATGATTAATCCTAATGCATTCATTTCCATTATCGTTATTTATTATAGAAAACATTTCTCTAATTTATATATCTGAAACACAAAATAATTTTCAAATAGGATTTATTACAAAGCTGTAGAGGCTAGTAGTTTAAACTATAAATATACTCCTCATATAATTTCTCGATCGACAAGCGCAGTAGAATGGAGAGAGTATTGACCAGATCTAAAAGCTATGTCTTGATGTAGCAACTAGTTGGATTTGCAAACTGAACCAATATTCAGTCACTCAAGCATATCGCTTTGTAATGAAAGCGAGTGTAATAACGTTTGGTATATCAAAACTTTCTCGATAAATCCAACAATCGAATTTATTGGAGCATAATATAAAACAGTAATGTAAAGGAAAATATTGACCTGGCCTTAAATTCACCCGGCTGAGTATAAATCGTCTTTGAACTGTGTGTGAATTTAACGATTACCCATACTTATTGAATAAATCAGTGTTTCACTATTTGGTATTTATTTTAATTTGAAAAGTGTACATATTTTCTTTTCTAAGTCTGATAATACATCCCATGTATTATTTGATATTTTACTACGGATATATATATAAAAAACATCTACATAGAGACACATATTATTTATAATAGATAATATTATATTAATTTTTAATTTTGTGATAGTAGGATGGATGAATGGTTGGGTTTTACGTCGCACTAGGGCTGCGCAGATGGGCAATTGGCTACGGTCTGGGACAAACCCCTAGAGGTGTTGTAGAGACTTGTGATAGTAGGAGAAAACAAATTGGTAAAACAAGTTTAAAATTCCAATATCAATAAATACATTTTAAAGTTACATCAACAGTTAATTGTAGTTATTTATTTCAATTTTGTGAACTGTATTAATTTCGTAAATATAGATGACTTTCGAGTACTTTATTGTATTTTAATAAATTGATTAATTAATTTTAAATTAAAATAGCTTTTTGAATTTTGTATTAATTCAACTTTTTAAATGCAATTAAAATATTTTTGTTATGACATACAAATCAAACTATAAAAGTTTCACATAAAAAAAAAGAAAGAAAGTATTCCATATTGATTGACATGAAATTAATTTATTGGTATGAACACTTTCTATAACTTTTAAACATCTTTTTTGCATATAAATCTTATGAAAATGTAAATATAGTAAAGATAAGTAATTAATTTGCATTATCTGAATTATTAGCACATCTGTATAATTTTTGAGAGCTAGTAATAAATTACATGCAGTAGTAATCTTTCAATTACTCTGTTTTTTTATGGAAGATCATAGGCGATTTTTATATATATTTTTAACCGTTCTGCTTACTATAATATGACAAAAAGGTAACAAACATTAAATTTTACCGGAAGAACTTAATTGAATTAGAATGAATACTTGCGAGCACTTCTCGTATCTGAAATGGTTCCATACCTACTTTATTTAAACAAAAATATTTTATGTGAATTTCATAACATAATAAGAATAAATAAATGAATAAATAAATACTCTTTCTTAAGAAATATCGGTATTATGACTCATTTAAAAATTTAGAGTAATGTGTAAATGAGTAAAATGTATTTTTGTGACATTTTCAAAATTAATTTCAATTTCATCTTTTGGGCTAAGGCTGTAGTGTTTTACCATATTTTATGTCGTCGTTGATGCGTTTATTTAATCTTGTTTTTATTTTATGTTTCGACAACTTTATGGAGCATCCTCTCATCATCCCTATGCAGTATCATTTGATGATGCATAGAGATGTCAAAACATAAAATAAATTTGGTGTTGAGGATGTGGGGAATACCCCTAATAAAAAAAGTAATTCACCAAAATTTTGTTGAAAAATGTAATACAAATGTATGAAAGAGGATGCTGAATAGTGATGTTAAAACGTAAAATAAAAACCAGAATAAATGAACATATCAACAACATAAAATATGGAAAAAATACTACAGCCCTACCCCAAACCTACCAAAAAGATGAAATTGAAATTAATTTTGAAAATGTCACTAAAGTAGCGTATTATAATAATCAGGATTATGCTTTGTTCGGTGAGATAATCGAAATTTTGAACCACTCCAAGACGTGTAACGGCAGCGAATCAAAGGCCGGCATGTACCCGGCATGGTGCCACCACTTTGGAGGAGAGAGAGGAACGTAAACACCAGTTTCGGAATTCGCCGCAGCCAAGTACCACCGTCAGATTTGGTGTTGAGGATGAGGAGGATACCCTGATAAGGAAAGTACTTCACTAAAATTTTGTTAAAGCTAAAATGTAGGGTCTAACTAATTCTCTTTTTTTTTTTTTTTTTTTTTTTAGTTTTATATTTTTTTTTCTCTAAAAAATTCATTCATAACATGATTAGATACACAAAGTGTATACATAAAAGTCTATGAATCATAATCCAGGACTAGAGTTTGGTTCAGTTATCATACCACAGTTTACGAAGAAATAATATTTCTGAATAAATCCTGGAATGAATAAGAAGAATAGAGTTCTGCGCAAAATTGCCATCCTGATTATAGTATTTTTTTTAAAAGAATTCTTTAAAAAATTATTATTATTATTATTTTCCTTTTTTAAGTAAGAAATGCATTAAATTAAATGTTAAAATTAAAAAATTAATATTATTATAAAAAAGTGGTAAAACATAGGAATAAAAAATAAAAATTTCCAAATAAAATTAACATGAAATAAATTTTTAAGTGAAATGTAAAGCCGATAAACATTTAATGTGAACTCTCGTGTTCAGGGTTTAAATACATGATACTATAATTAAGACTTTTACGAAATTTTTAGTAAATAAATCTCATAACAATTTGTTTTTAATAACGATGAAATGATTTTTAATTTTTTGTAGATAACTAGTTAAAAAAAGTAGAACAATGGTGAGAAATATGGAATTTTCGAATAAAATCGAATACCGTTATATATCACATATACGGTGCTGAAGATTATCGATATCAAAGCAAACGTTTTTACAAGGCCTAAATATAACCTTCAGTCAGTGAGAAGAGCAATTTCTGTATCATACAAATTGTTTACCTTATCAACATTGACTTTTTTGGAGGTATGTATTACCATAAAAGCAACAAATTTGTATAAAATTCTAGATTCGCTTCTGATAGTAGAGTTGAGTTTGTTAGTAATCTGATTCCCATAAACACACTTTTACCAACAGTTGGTTGAGGTTATTTTAATTTTAAAGATGGCGATTCAGGTAATATGGGGACCCGTTGCGCTCCCACCACTCACAGTACCTTCATAACTAGTAAAATAAGTTATCCGAATGTGATAAGTACGTCTGTACACTTGTTACTTTCCGAGATTTGCTATAATCGTCGTCTGACAGTCGGATGTTTAGTAATCATGAAAATAAGTATTGAAGATATTTTGAATATCGAAAAGCCCAGGGAAGACAGGACTACAAGTGCAGCGAACAAACGCAGAATTTGTACTTTATGTCCATCTAAGAAACGCAAAATGACAAAATACGTATGGAACTACGGAAACAAGGCTATTTGTGGAGAGAATACTTTTAACATCTGCGAAGAGTGCAAAAGATAATCTTTACAACTTTTCTATTTTTTAATTCAAATATTATAATATTTTTTAACCCTTTGCGGCGCAAGACAATTCCGATGATTTAAATTATACTGCCACTGGAATTATAAACTAAATTAAACTAAAAGAAATTTTTAATTTTAAGGTTAAAAAAAATGGCCTTTTCTGCTTTTTTATAAACGTCACTTTTTTTATAAAAAATTACCGGGATGAATTTTTGCAGCTGGATCTTAAATTTTGCATCCTCGCAGCGAGTATAGTACGCGTTAAGGGGTTAAAGTTACAGTAGGTAAAAAAAGTACCCGAACACTAGCAAAAATTCATATATAAAAAAAGTAGAGTTAATACTGTTTTGTTAAATAAATCTTTGTCGAATCATGTTCTTAGTCAGTCTAAGAACATGATTCAACAATGATTCATTTAACAAACAGTATTAACTCTACTTTTTTTACATAGGAATTTTTCCTAGTGTTCGGATATTTTTTTTACCGACTGTACACTAACTTGATTGAAATAAATAGAGGTTGGTTGGTTGGTCGATTGGGTTTTACATAAAACGAGCGCTGCGCAATGGGCAATTGGTGGCGGTCTGGGACTCACCTCTAGATTTGATCCGGAGATATTCCATCACAATTTTGATCCTACACGGAGAGGCTGGCTCTCTCGCTTAGTAACCGCAGAGGTACAATTTTGATGGAAACATGGAGGACATTGCGGTCACGACAGATTTTACGTGCACCAATCACCATTAGTGTACATGAAGGTCTCAGGCAGACTCGAGTACCGAACCCTCAATCTTCCAATTACGAGCCCGTCACTCTACAGAATGGGCTACCGTAGCCCGAAATAAAAAAAAAAGAAATATAAAAATACACTTGTTTTTAATTCGTAGTCTATGATTCGAATGATTAATTACAGAGTAAAACTGATTTAAGTTTAGTTATCTAGGTTTAATGTTACAACTATAAACCTATTTTCATACAATTATCTAAAGGAATTCAAAATTACAATTTTCGTAAAAGGATAGGTTGTATCAATTCAGGATATTCATAAAACAAGAAACAACATATTCATGAACGCTATCACCAGGAATATATTATCAAAGATGAAAGCATCCATAATAGAAGATATATATTGAGTTTAGAATAATAATATAATAGCAATTTATCATACAAAGGGTTTCTTTTCTTTGTAAATATTCAAAAAACGTTGACTAAATCTTAAAGAAGATGATAGATTTCTTTTGAACTTTAAATTTTGATATTTTAAAAATCTTTGGGGAACATGCACAATTGAAATTTGTAAAGGGTATTCATTTTTATATCTAAAATTCACGTTCCAAAATGTTCAACAAGGTGACAAATTACATTATGAATTTATTTTTTATGCGGTAGTTAAAATGCTATATTACAGAATATTTAATTTATATATTCTAAATTTTCTACGTGAGTGTAAATTTTTAATGTACAAGTTTAAACATCATGTAACATAAGTTGAAATTTAGTAATAAAGTATTTAAATTGACATTTTAAAACATGTTACATTTTAACATAAAATCATAACATTACATATATACTTAAAAATACATAAACTGGAAAATTTTTAATGAACACAGTTTAAATAATGTAGTATAGAACTTTTGTACCTTTACTTCCGAATATTTTAAGAACATATTTTATACTTTGTAACAGTAGAATGGATCATTTTAATGCAATTTTTTTTGTTTAAAAAATTTCAGAATCATATAATTATTATTTATTTATTTGTTTATTTATTTTTAAACATATATTACTAATTTTTTACTTATTTAATTATGATAAATTGTGCTGTTATGACAAATATACATAAAAATACATACATATATATAACAACATACACTGAGAAAAAAACAATAATGTCGCCTCTATCTAAACGAATATGTAGTCATTTTCTAAATCCCTAAACTAGAAATATAGATTTACGAGCCCTAAGGCGAAAAAACAACCTGGTTAGATAAATTGATCGAGAATTTCATGTTCATACGTCTCTAAATGGTTAAACAATATTATGAAAGTTATGAAAATATTAATCCTTTGTATTGCGAGAAATCTCGCTTGACCTAGAATTGCGTCATAAACCAAGATTATAGTTATTAAAACTCGTTTCTTGTGTTCACATTTATTTGCAGAGACTTTGAAATAAGTTTGACCTCGATAATATTGGGAAAAGATCTAGAATTCTAATAGGTTTACCAACTCGCCAGCAAAGGGAACTGTAACTTTTAAGGATGACACCGAATTATTTTTACTAGGGACACAATTTAGTTTCTAGATGTCATTCACAGATTTTTTTTTTTTTTTTCGATGTAAGAATTTCAAATATTTTGGGAATTTTTCTATGACATATGAAGATTTTAACAATATTTGTTTGGAAGTTTAATATT
The DNA here is from genome assembly GCA_963930645.1 of Salticus scenicus. Classification (NCBI taxonomy): domain Eukaryota; kingdom Metazoa; phylum Arthropoda; class Arachnida; order Araneae; family Salticidae; genus Salticus; species Salticus scenicus. The sequence goes on along the minus strand of OZ005656.1, from coordinate 252,852,467 downwards.
TGAAATGCTTATCAAAGACTTTTAATTGAAAAGTTTGAACTATAACACGTTTTAATGTAAAAACTTTCGAGAGGTTCTGTATTTTTTCTTTCTTCTATATTCAATAGAAGAAAGTATTTGATTCGTAAAAATTTTCTACTTCCGGTTTTCGACGGATTTACACGTTTTAAGAGGTCTAAAACACGATTTTACTATTTTTGGAAAATTGTCTGTCTTTGTGTCTTTGTGGCAACTGTATCTCCGGAACTACTGCTCAGGATTGTATATAAATCTGTAGTCGTTGCAACAGGACCTAGATTAGTTTCTTTCAACTTTTTTAGTCACCTGTCCAACAGTTGGCGCTGCTATGCAGCGATTTCCGCAAATTCCAGGGGGCTATATCTCAGGTTCTATTGGGCATAATCAAACAAAGCTTGATACGTAAGAAGGCTATTATGAGACATTATGTTGATTCAATTTGAATGCTTATCAGCCAACAGGTGGCGCTGCTATACAGATATTTCCGCAATTTAAGGGAAGGCTATATCTCCGGAACTACTGCACATAATTGCATATAAATTTATATGTAGATGAACATTGACATAAATGAGTACTTATCAAATTTTGGTTCCAAACGTTCAAGAGGTGGTGCTGCTACACAGCTTTTTCTGCAATTTAAGGAAAAGCTATATCTCAGCTTCTGTTGCGTATAATCAAACAAAACTTGATATGTGAGAAGGCTATTATGAAGCATTATACTGATTCAAGTTGGATGCTTATAGGCCAATAGATGGAGCTGCTATACTGTAAATTTTCTCTATAACGGGATGGCCATATCTCAACTTGCACAGCATTTAACTGTACGAAACTTGATATGTGAGATAACCATTATAAAAACACATTTTTAAAGATGTTATTTATAGACAATAAAACTGTCTTTCTTTGCATATTTAGTGTTAGTTTTCTCTAAAACGACATTCATCATGTATGCTGGATAATTTTAATAAGTAATAGTTTTAATAAATTATTTGTCCTTAGTGAATTTGTATAAGAAAGTATGGAAGAAAGGCTTGTGGTGGCCACAAAATACTAGTTTTAAATTTACCACAAATAAAACTGTGTCATATAATAGACTTACTACATTTACAAATTACACAAACATCCAATCTGAATCAATATGCATGTTTTATTTATATTTATATTTATATTATTTTATTATTTATTTATTTATTTTACTGTAGTTAAAAATAATATCTATTGCTTTATTTATTTATTTATTTTACTTATTTATTTTTTAACAAAAATTAATTTAATTATATATATATATATATATATATATATATATATTTGTATGTTTTTCAGTGGATATCAAATAAAAAATATTTATCACTAAATATTTACTACATTTACAGAAATAATCCTGCTATAAGTAGTCGATGTTCGCCCATGGATATTTATCATGAAATTTGATTTAAATTTAATTATTTACAAAAATTAACTTCACAGCATTTTTTTTTTCTTTGTCGAAGGGATAATACCTAAATGCCATTATATATTTATCAAAATTTTCAGTCTACCTGAATCTGATCCCGTTTATAGAAAAATACAGTATTTTTTTTTTCGTTTTTATTTTTATCATTTATTTTACTTTTAATTAATATATTTAAGTTATCCAATTTTTATCATAATCCTTCTACCTTCTTTTTTTTTTCTTTTCTTTTTTTTTCTTTTTTTATAATTTGTCTATCTGGTTTTCCAATAATTTGGTAGTTTACTGAAGTAGCAGAGAACCGCAAAATTGCCAGTTAACGATATTACACTCATTCCTTTAAACTATCTTTCATTCATTTTTTTTTTTTTTTTTTTTTTTAATCATGAATAAAATTCCTTTTTTCGTGGTACATTGCTGCATTCGTATCGTCATATATATATTCTAAATCATATTTCTTCCACTATTTTATTCATCTCTCCAAATCAATGATAAAATTTAATTTTCCATATTTCAAAATATTTTTCAAGCCATGTCGTAGTTTCTAGCGTTACTGCCGTGAAACTTGAGATTTAATTATTAAAAGAATTAACTGACAATTTCTAAAGTAGATTATTTGATTTCTTTTGGGTATTGAGACAGGGTTTCCATAAATTAACATTCATTGGAGGCTTCTACAGCAAAAAGTAAAGAAATCAATTTCAATTGAAGATAGTGGAAGAGATGTTGAGATGATTTTCTCGATGGAAAAAATATAGAAAATGTGTCCGAAAGGGGAGATTTTAATCTGTTCGTACATACGCACTTTTGAATTTGTACAATCGTAGTAGATGACGGAACTTTCTTAGTAAATATCTAACTTTGGAGCTCTTTAAAACGAAACAAATAGAGAGTTTTAAAACAAAATCATATTTTAAATAAATGCACAGAAAACGTATTATGTAAAGTTTTATTAGTAATGTTCGAATAAACATTTCCATGGAGAAATGAAGTTGATACCGCTAATACTGTACACCATTTTTTATATATCTGATTTTCCTTGCACTTATTTAAAATATTAATGTATTTCGATTTCAACAGCTTAAAAATCAGATATATTCTAGGAAAGTTGCGTAACATACCTTGATCGTAATTCTGCGTACGTGACAGCATCGCTTAAATCATCCTTATCGATGACTTTTGTTACTATATTTTCTTTGGGGAAAACAATTTACGCATGTCTTCAAAAAATATGTAAAAAATTTGGTTTCGTTTGGTTCATCAATGTTTGTTGTAATTGCCTCCTAACATTGAAACATATTTTATGGACATCCTGTATATAGACTAATCTAGACCACAAGAGTTTTATAAACTTTTATTTCATGAATTGAACTTTTTTTTTTTTTTTTTTTTTTTAATCCTCAAAAAAAGAAGAAGAAGTACTTGATTTACCCGAGATTGAAGCACTATATGCCATCTTTAGTATTCAATCCCTACTCCTGCAATTAACTTGTTTTACAAGTTGGAAAAAGTAACAATCTAAAATTTTCTATTCATAGATTAAGTGTTCTTTTAAAATACACACAATATATCTTTGAACAATATAATTTTGTCTAAATGAGAGCTTACTTTTAATACTCTGAGCAATTTATTTCCACATTAAATGAAAGAGATAGGTAATCTGATGATTATTTTACTTTGGATTTGTATGTCCCAGCACCATTTTATTTATTTTTTTTTTTTTTTTCTGAATATGGATAAATACATTTTAATACATCGTCATCATTTTAAATATTTGAATACCTTGAATGTTAATTTGAATATTCTCCAGAGACGTTATTTACAGCCACTTTGTAAAAATGATTTTATATAAGCCTTAAACATTATTTTTTTTTTCAAACAAATATTTCCTTTAATATTTCAGGGCAGTTTTAACCCAGTCGGTATGAGCGCACGGCTCGTAACTGGAAGATTGCGGGTTCGGTACTCGAGCCAGCGAAAGACCGTCGTGTACACTAAGGGCGGCTGATGCACGTAAAATCTGTCGTGGTCGCAATGTACTCCATGTTCCAATAAAAAATTATACCTCTTTGGTCACCGAAGCGAGATAGCCATCCCTTCCGGGAGGATAAAAATTGTGATGGCATGGCTCCCGACCACCTCTAGTTGTGAGTCCCAGATCGTTGCCATTTGCCGATTGCGAAGCACTAGTGCGACGTAAAACCCAACCAACCAACCTCTAAAATTTCAAAATTATGATTAAGGGAAATTAATATTTCTAAATACCTTAGAAATATTTTTCAATTTATTTTTCCAATTTTTTAGCAAATATTTAAATTATTTTGTAGATAATTATTATATTTGTGAATTATGAAAATACTGAAAAAAAAATGTTTTTATTACAATGTTATTATTGAAAACTACAAGCATTTATATTAAAACAAACAAAAGTTTCTTAAAATAAAAATAACCAATTAAATTTCATACGGCTATTTTAATTTCGAAACGAAATATCACAAAAATTTACATTTGGTTTTAAATTTGATGAAACACATATTTAATAATAATAATAATAATAATAATAAATTAAAATTTTCGATAGATTAGGTGTTCACTTTTTTATTCATTTAATTTATATTATGTAACTATCTGTGATGCACTTTAACATGAAATGGTATAAAGCACAAATTGAGGCATTAACTCAACTTTAGAAATACCATTTTTTGTTAAATATTCAATGAGTAAATATTTTCAAACCAATCAATGTTTTTTTTTTTTCAAATGAATGTTAGTGTTATTATGTTTTTACAAAATAAGAATATTAATATAAATAGTAAGAAATATTATAAAAAATAAAAATTTAAGCGCATAGGAATATATATATATATATATATATACATATTATACATTTAGATAAGTAATCTGAAAAACATTTATTTTGAATGAGTTTCAAATGCTTATATAAAATTTAAACACTTATTATTTTAAATTTTGAAATCCTAAATTTAAGTTTTATGATTTCATGCTTTCATTTGTATAAAATATAAAATTCGTGCAACCTTTACTAATAAGTAAAGCAAATTTTTTAAATGTAATTTATAGGACATTGCCTATTTAAAAATTTGAAAATCATTGAAACAAAATGCGTGTGTTATTATTATTATTATTATTATTATTATTATTATTATGTTAACATTGTTACTGACGTCATAAATATTTGTACACCAGAAAAATTATTACTTAAAAAAATTTAAGTAAACTAATAGTTATCTGAATCATATCAACTTAATAGCTGACAAAATTTCATATTTTCACATCAGATTTATCACCTATATAATTTAATGGAAATATGTCAAACACATTTTCTACGATTTTATAAGTTTAAAATGTTTACGGAAGATTTCTGATAAATTTCTCCTTGAAAATGCGGGAGGGTTAGCAGATATGCATCTCTAATGAATGAGCTCATTATGTTTAAGCTTTTAAATTAAGTTATTAACTCTTAACTTTAAAGTAAACACTATATTATACAAACATTTAAAAATTCTTTTATACAGAAGAAATTATGTCATTATTCAGCAAAATTACATTACATGGCAATATGAAAAAGTTTAACTTTGGTGTCAATTATTATTACAGAGTATATGAATATACTTATAGGAGGAGTGACATGATATGCGATCATATCTTTAAGCGCGTGACCCGTCAAATAAGCCCAAGACAAAACGGCCCCGACACAAAAGCCCCGACAAAATAGCTCCGACAAATGAGCCCAAAGGACAAAACAGCCCCGACAAAACAGCTCCGACAAAACAGCCCCGACAAAACAGCCCCGACAAAATAGCTCCAGACAAAATAGCCCCAGACAAAACAGCCCCAAGACAAAATAGCCCCGACAAAACAGCCCCGACAAAATAGCCCCCGACAAAATAGCCCCGACAAAATAGCCTCCGACAAAATAGCCCCAGACAAAATAGCCCCCCGACAAAACAGCCCCGACAAAACAGCCCCGACAAAATAGCCCCCGACAAAATAGCCCCCGACAAATCAGCCCCGACAAAATAGCCCCGACAAAACAGCCCCGACAAAACAGCCCCGACAAAATAGCCCCCGACAAAACAGCCCCGACAAAATAGCCCCGACAAAACAGCCCCGACAAAATAGCTCCCGACAAAATAGCCCCGACAAAATAGCCCCCGACAAAACAGCCGCCGACAAAATTTGTATGTATCTTTCTGTGTACATGGAAAATCTTCTGATTATCATATCTCAAAAAAAAAAAAAAAAAGAGATAGAACTACGAAACTTCAGAATTGAGGCAGGTCTGGTGTACATATGATTTTTAGAACTTTTGGTGAAAATTGGATAACCGGAAGTGTGTCATATAGTTTTTTCAGAATCAAAGAAAAATACAGCGTATTAGCGCCACCTATCGGCCTATACACACAAAAACTTAAACATCAGTAGGAAAAAATGGTGCACTTATAAACAATAGATTTTGATGTGTAGTATTTCATAGGCAAGGAAAATTCAGAGACATTTACAACAAAAAACGCTACCTTCCGACCGATAACAAACAACATTTCGTGTAATATTCACAGAATTTAAAAAATGATGCAGTCATGACCGTTATATTTTAAGACAAACTTTTTCATAAACAAAGAAAATGACAGCATATCAGCATCAGCGCTACCTTTCGGCCGATATAAACACAAATTTAAACAAAATTTACAACGTAACTACACCACTTTTCAGTCCTTTTTTTTTCGTTGTTGTTGTTGTTGTTGTTGCTTAAAATTACACAAGATTAAATTATTTTAGTGAAGCATAACACTGACGCCTGCCGTCGATGTACACATAATATTGAAGTGGTTTCTGATTACAGTCGGCAGCATAATGTTTCGAGCACTAGCCAATAATTCCTATATTAAAAAAGTACACTTAAGACTGTTTTGTTAAATAAATCCTTGTCGAATCATGTTCTTAGACTGACTAAGAACATGGCTCGTTAAGGATTTATTTAACAAAGCAGTATTAAGTGTTTTTTTTTTTTAGACAGGGATTATTGCTAGTGCTCGAATAATTTTGCAGCCGACTGTAAATCATTTTTATCTTAAAACAAAATTATTCTTTTTTTTTTTTTTTTTTTTTTTTTTTAAATGAAAGTGTAAAGTTATTTCGAGGATAGATTAAGGGACAGTAGGAAATGGGAGTTCGCCACGGTCTTAGAATAAATAAGTTAAATCGCTGTATGAAAGCTCACCTGTTTGGGGATGTATCACAAAAGTTAATCAGAACAAATTTAACTCAAGATGAAAAAAAAAATCAAGTATTGTTAGATTCTGCTTATTGATTTAGTTACAGCGACCAGAACTTTTGCTGACACACACAGACAGATATCTCGAAATGTGCAAATTCATAGAAAACCTTAAATCAAAAATTTTCAGGAATATTTCATTCCCTATTTAGGTATATAAAAGAAAATAACAAATCCACATTTAAAAAAAATAGCCATTTACAATTTATGAAAATACATTATGTTTTACAATAAATAATTACAAGATAAAAAGAACTTTTTATATACAATGTTTTTAAATTTTTCTGTTGAATCATATAAACATACAGTCGGTAACAAAAGTCTCCGAACACTAGCAAAAATTCCTATATAAAAAATGTACACTTAATACAGTTTTGTTAAATAAATCCTTGTCGAATCCTGTTCTTAGTCAGTCTAAGAACATGATTCGACAAGGATTTATTTAACAAAACAGTATTAACTTTACTTTTTTTACATAGGAATTTTTGCTAGTGTTCGGAGACTTTTGTTACCGACTGTACCTGGTAAATTTTATAATTTATTCCGGAGTACTGTTAACCTCGCCCTTTATTCATACCAATATATTTTAAAAGCACTTTTCTTCTTATTTCATCGTAATTACATATTGGAGAAAATTTCTCTACAATCATACTGGTGTGAAAAAAGGGCGAAGCTAACAGTACTCCGGAATAAATTATAAAATACCAGGTATATTTAAACGATACCGAAGGCAGCGGGGACCCATAATAATTGGCTGAAAGTAATTAAAAAAATGAATTGTCCTCGTGTTCTGAGCTTTTCTAAAAGTTTCAAATATCTAGCTAGTCAAGATAGAGGTCTGCACGGGCTGAAATTTTGAGGCCCAAGCCCCTCCCGGCCCGTTTAAAAAATATGTAAAAAAAAAAATGCATGTTTTTCTATGAAAAAAATTTTTAGTATGTGTTTTGTAGAGATTTTATACAGCCAATTAACAGAATGTCCTTTAACAAAGCTGCTGAACTTTTACAAGATAATTATATATAAACAGAAATTCATTATTACAGACGTACAAAAGACTCAAAGGACGACAGAAAATCGAGTCGAAAATATTAGCATTCATCAAACAATATAGGACAGTATTTAAAATAATTAATACTACTAAAAATGTATTTTCAACCATTTACTCTTATATACCGTAATGTATCTGAATTTTTCATGTGATCCGATAAACAAAACTTTAATGCTAATCCAACCATATTCAATAGAAAAGATGCTTTTGCACATGCTAGAAATGGTGCTACTTTCATCCAGTGCACAGGAGATAAGAAAAAGGAGCTTTCGCGAAAAAGTTACAGTGGAATGATTTTTACTGTCTTTATACAACCTAAACTCTTCAGACCGTAGGACACAAAACCTTATACACAGTAACGTATCTAATTTCTTTTGTTTGTACATGTGTGCAAACTAATAATGACATGCATACTATTTTGAATAAGAACCATCTAATATTACATGAAATAAAATATATTAATTTCGTGACATGCTAAAAATATCTGCGGAAAATGAAATCTCAAACAGGCACATTGATATTCACTTTAATTGAAGTTATAGACATTTTTTAACAAAATAAAATTTTATGTGCTACACAAGCCTGTAAAATTATGTAAAATAAATGACTGAAGAAATATTTAATCTTTTTCATTTTCCTTGATTAAGGAGGAAACTAAAAAAAGATTCGGGCTGACACGGACCGGAAAAAATATCATCCACGCCGGCACGGCACGAGTATACACAAAATAACTGAGCACGAGCCCGGGCCGAGTGCAAATTTAAAAATTCGCCCCGAACCCGGCCCGTGCAGACCTTTAAGTCAGGAAGTTATATGATTATTGAATCATAAAAACGCTACCGAAGGCAGCGGGGACCCAAAACAATTGGCTAAAAGTATGAAAAAAATGCATTGCCATCGTATTTTGAGCTATTCTAAATATCTAGCTAGTCGAGAAGTTAATTAAATAAATTTTCTGTTTAATCATATAAATGCTTCCAGGCTATTTTGTTGGGGCTATTTTGTCGAGGCTGTTTTGTCGGGGCTATTTTGTCTGGGGCTATTTTGCTGAGGCAATTCTGTCTTGGGCTATTTTGTTGGGGCTGTTTTGTCCTGGGGCTATTTTGTCGGGGGCTATTTTGTCGGGGGCTTTTTTCTCGGGGCTATTTTGTCGGGGGCTATTTTGTCGGGGCTGTTTTGTCCTGGAGCTATTTTGTCGGGGGGCTATTTTGTCGGGAGCTATTTTGTCGGGGCTGTTTTGTCGGGAGCTATTTTGTCCTGGGGCTATTTTGTCGGGGCTATTTTGTCGGGGCTATTTTGTCTGGGGCTATTTTGTCTGGGGCTGTTTTGTCGGGGCTATTTTGTCTGGGGCTATTTTGTCCTGGGGCTGTTTTGTCGGGGCTGTTTTGTCGGGGGCTATTTTGTCGGGGCTCTTTTGTCGGGGCCGTTTTGTCGAGGCTATTTTGTCGGGGCTGTTTTGTTGTCAAGGCTCTTTTGTCGGGGTTCTTTTGTCGGGGCTATTTTGTCTTGGGCTATTTTGACGGGGTACCCTTTAAGCGCTTTTCACGCTATGAACGAGATTTAATAAATTAGGCGAGAGTATAAAGATCATTATTAAACAGTATATATATATATATATATATATATATATATATGTGTATATATATACAAGAGTTTTGCGCTCAATAACAATAAATCTAATGCCTCAAGTGATGCGCTTAAAATTAAACTATTGTTTGACTTAAATAAAGAAAGTAATTAGCGTTTTATTTTGAAATAAACGCGTACTGTAATTAATATCCTTAACGAAAATTTTATTTTAAAATGTAAAAAATATTAATAACTTGTTAAATGCGTCCAAATATTTTCTCTTATTTAAAAGTTAAGAGTGTTTACATAACTATAGTTCTTTATTCATAATGACTAGCGGGATATACTAAATAATTTATTTCGTAACTATATTAAATGATTATTGAGAACATATTTTTAAAACGCATTGCCTAGGCGTAGAGCTATTATATATTCAAAACCAAATATCAAAAATTTAATTTAAAAATTTAAGAGAGGAGATTTTATTGACTAAAATGAATTGTGAAGTAAATATGACGTATATGTTTAAAGAAATATTATTAAATGGACATAACAATATAAAATAATATACAACATATAAAAATATATACATGTAATACAATATATATATATATATATATATATTTAATAATAGAAGATTTGAAATTACAATTCGGTAAATAAAATCTATACATATAAAATCGTTTGTCCTCAGTGAGAGAGGGAGTGCGTGAGTGCGTGATTGAATGAGTGAGTGACTGATTCATTCATCATCGCCCAGCCAAAACCCTTGGACCTAGAAGCAAGAAATTTTGTGACAATGTCCCTTCAATGATGCAGACATCCACTAAGAGGCAATTTTACAAGATTCGCCCCTGGCGGCAAGGAGGGCAAAACGTAATTTCACAATATCCTTCATATTTCAATATGTATATATATATATATATCCGTAATTTTTTTGTTTCATTTTTTTTTCTTTCTATAGCTAATAGAAATATCTAAAAATTAATTTCTGGAATTTTAGATGATCGGTCCCCAAGGGGGGAAATAGGGCAAAACGTGATTTCATATTCGCAAAGCATGATTTCCCATAATTCTTTATATCTTAAAAAAAAAAAAAAAAAAAAAAAAAAACAGATATATGGGAAATTTTTGCTCTGAAATATAGCTAATAGAAATACCTAAAAACCGATTTCTGGAATTTTGGAAAACGTGATTTCAAATAATCCTTTAGCAAACAAACAAAAAAAGATACATGTGAGATTTTTGCTCTAATATATAGCTCACACAAATACGTGAAATTTCAGAAACTCGCCCCAGGTGGAGCGGGATGGGGGGAGGTGTTATACGGAAAAAAATGGAAGTACAGTAAGACCGTTCAAAATTGGTACAGATAGGTTTTGGAGGCCTGAAAGTCGAATGGGGATATTTTTGAAAATGTTAAGTTGTTAGGAGCGGTGGGTAGGGGGGGGGGGGAAGGGCAAAAAATAAAAATAAAAATAGAGTTACATCGTTCAAAATTGGTGCATAGAGGTTTTTTCATACCTACAAATCGATTGCGGATTTTTTTGAAAGGATGGGCAGGAAGGGGGGGGGGATAAATAAAAGTAGAGTTAGATCCTTCCGAATTGGTACATAGAGTTTTTTGATACCTACAAATTAATTACCGATATTTTCAAATTTGTAAAATTATAAGGAGAGACGGAAAGGGGGAGGAGAGAAGGGGTCAAAATATATAAATAAGAGTTAGAACGTTGAAAATTTGTATTAATAGGTTTTAAGACCCAATAAATCGATTGCGTATATTTTCGAAATTGTAGAATAATGGGGATGGGCGCAGAAACAAAAGTAAAGAAATTAAGATAGAACGTTTGAAATTAGTGTTTTTAGGTTTAAAGGACCGAGAAAACGATTGCGGATATTTTCGAAAGTGTAAAAAAATTAGGAGAGGCGATAACGGTGTGCAAAGGAACAAGTGGTGCTTAGATCCATTATCAACCGTTGACAAAAGAATTTTTTTTTTATATTTTGCATTTATGTTTTTACCTTACGGTAATATCGTTATTCATTAAGAGCACCTAACATAAATGCGCGTGTGCAGCTCACAGTTGTCTGCGCTGCTGAAGGCAGTGGGGATGCGATGCGACATTTTTTTCGATCAGGTTTTTTCCCCTTTTTTCACATGATAAAAATTAATGTTATTTTGAGAATTCATTAATTATAGTGATTCATTTAAAAAGAGTGACCAGCGAAGCGGTCGTAGCCTGCTTTTAAAGTGAATAAATGCATAAAAAATAAAATATTTTTTAATAAGAAAAACTATTCCAGCATTTGAAAATAATAATTCGCTATTTTCATTGCTTATTTAATTTAATTTTATATATTTTTATATTGTTAATAATCTGCTAAATCCAACAATCAAGTTGCCTGAGATGAACTCCACTTAATTCTTCAATATATAACTAGTCTCATGCGGATTTTTTAAAATTAAATAAATTAGCATCAAAATTATCATTAAAAGATAATATTTACAGCAATATTCTCCTTTTTCTGAATCAGCATTTTTTAAGTAAAACAACAATTTTAAACCAATAACCACAAAACTAAATTGAAATATCGTTTTTATTGTCTTAATTATCAATAATTTAAAATAAAGCATATATATATATATATATATATATATATATATATATAATTATTATGATTATTATTACTTAATCTCTAATTTAAAATTGCTTTAAAAGTAATCTGAAGTTAAAAGAAAAAATAACTAGGTTTCTTTACACATTTTTAAACAACTTGAAAAACTTTTTTACACATCATAAAATTTATGGAAGCACTACCTGTTTCATAATGACGTTGACATTGGGAACAAATCTTTGAAGCCATCTTGGAGGCAATACTCCAAGGCATTAGCACAGGTTTTGCATCTGAAGAAGGAAGATCATGTCCTTACGAAACCGGTAGTGCTTCCATTAATTTCATGCTGTGTGATAAAATTTTTGAAGTTTAAACATCGATTGTACACCAGTACTTTGATTTAGTTTTGTTTTTTTACATTTAATCCACATTTTGATGTATATAAATATTGATATGCATCTATGAGTAATTGTAATAAAAATTTTTCCAATAGAACAATATAAGTTATTCCTGGCGGTGAAGTTAAGTTTTGTGCGCTCTTAATAAAATTTTTCAAATGTTATGAAGTGTATTTAAGTTATCCAGTTATAAATAATTTAACTTAAATTGAAATGTATCTTTATATTTAAAATCTATAGCCTGTTTTAGCTTTGCAAACAAAATCAGTTTTAGCAAAAACAAAAAACTCAATGATAGTTATATCATTTTAATGTAAAATAAAATGCTGAAACACTAAAATATTTATATTTATTACAAAACTGCATGTCAGTTAAAATATATTTTTTTTTGTTTAAATTACGATTAAATAATCAGAAAACTATTTCGTGTTTATTCTTTTATTTAATTTAATATTTAATATAAGATTCTTAAGTAAGCACTCACGCTAAAGTGTAACCTGACCGCGCAATTTCGAAATCGATTTCTTTCGAAATACAAAGTATTTAATTTCCTCTGCTCTGTAAAAAGAAGAAACACAACAAAAATTAAAAAAAATAAATAAATAAATAAAAACAAAATCATGTAAAAAGAATAATTTTAAGAATTCATGTTAAATAAATATTTATTTAGTTCTTTTTCCTTTCCTTTTTTTAACACTTTCCAACAAGGTTGAAAAGTGTTTATGACTTCGGTTTGTCTGTCTGTCTGTCTGTCTGTCTGTCTGTCCGCGCTCTAACTCCCGTAAATATTTATGGAATTTCTTGAAACTGATATATGTTACTCAAGTTCACTATCGGACGGTCCCTATTGAAAATGGAGTTTATACCTCTACTGGTTTGTGTACAGGGACACCCGAAAATATTTCAAAGCATTGTGTTCTATGAGAGGTATTTCTATAAACCATAATTTCATACCTTTACAGTTGACATACCTTAATGAAATTGAAATATGTTATTCAAGTTCACTATCCGACGTTCCCTATTGAAAATGGAGTCTATACCTCTACTGGTTTGTGTACAGGGACACCCGAAAGTATTTCAAAGCATTGTGTTCTATGAGAGGTATTTCTATAAATCATATTTTCATACCTTTACTCTAGACATATCTTAATGAAATTAAAATATGTTATTCAAGTTCACTATTGGATGTTTCCTCTATTAAATGGAGGAAATACCACCATCAGTTCATGCACAGAGACACTCAAAAGTATTCCAAAGCATTGCGTTCTAGGAGAGATATTTCTATAAATCAAACTTTAATAACTTTACTTTCCACGAAGTTTTAAGAAATTGAAATATGTTATTTACACGCACAAAAGAATTCTTTTCATAGAATGTAGCATGATTAGCATTAGATTTACAGGGTGGCACAAAAATATCCAGTTATATTAAGAGGTATTAATAAAAAATTGCTAGAATTGTACTTTCGTTTACGTTAAGCATTTTTAACACTTTCTAGCATTTTTTAAGTGTGAATATGATTTCAGTTTTGTGTATCTGCCTGTCCGTCCGTCCGTCCGTCTGCCTGTCTGTCTGTCCGATCTCTAACTCCCGTAAATATTTATGGAATTTCTTAAAACTGATATATGTTATTCAAGTTCACTATCGGATGTTCCCTATTGAAAATGGAATTTATACCTCTACTGGTTTGTGTACAGGAACACCCGAAAGTATTTCAAAGCATTGTGTTCTATGAGAGCTATTTCTATAAACCATATTTTCATACCTTTACTGTAGACATATCTTAATGAAATTGAAATATATTATTCCAATTCCCTACTGGATGTTTCCTGTATAAAATGGAGGAAATATCACCACCGATTTATATACAGGGATACTCAAAAGTATTCCAAAGCATTGCGTTCTATGAGAGATATTTCTATAAATCAAATTTTAATTACTTTCCACGAAGCTTTAGGAAATTGAATTATGTTATTTATCTGCACAGAAAAATGCTTTGCATAGAATATAGCATAATTAGCATTAGATTTACAGGGTGACAGAATAATATCCATTTATATTAAGAGCTATTAATAAAAAATTGCTAAAATATTACTTTCGTTTACATTGAATGTTTTTAACACTTTCTAACATTTTTAAGTGTGAATATAATTTCAGTTTGTGTATCTGTCCATCTGTCTGTCTGTCTGTAAGCCCGCGTTCCAACTCCATTAATTATCTATGGAATTTATCGAAACTTATATATTTTACTGAAGTTCACTATCGGATGTTCCATATTGAAAATGGAGTGAATATCTCTTCTGGTTTGTGTACAGGGACACCCAAAAGCATTCAAAAGCATTGTGTTCTATGAGTGTTGTTTTTATAAACATTATCCCTATAGAATTTTCTCCATTTAGAATGACATTAATAGGTCCTGTACAACTAGTTTGTTTACAGGGACAAAAAAAAAAAAAAAAAAAAAAAAAAAAAAATGCCAATGCATTACGTTTTAGGACAGAATTTTTTGAAAATTATATTTAAAAGTCTTTCTACTGTAAAAATCATAAAAATATTGAAATTTATTGTTAATACTCTAAAATAATCTTTTGTTTAGAATATGATATGATTAACTTTCTGATTTACAGGGCTACACTAAAATATTCAGAGAGATCAAAAGCTGTAATTATAATCTAATGGCTGCATTTTTTTTTTTTTTTTTTTTTTTTTTTTTTGCGTTAAGCCTTTTTAACTTTTTCCAAAATGCCTAAGAGCAATTTTAAAATCAATTAGTCTATCTGTATATTTTTCAGTCCTTCTGTCTGTTGTGTGATAACGTAGGCAAAGAATAATAAAAGTTATTCGACAGAACAATACGTACAGTTGGAAAGTGTTACTAATCAATGCGTACTGCATGATTTTTCTTTCTTGTTTTTTTTTTTTTTTTTTTTTTTTTTTTTTTTTTTTTTTCAATTTTTGGATTTTTCAACCCTTTAATGTATATTGGTTTTGCACTGAAGCTGAATAATTAATATATTTTATATAACATTTTCTGCATTAAATTTATCTGTTGGATTCAATTTTTAAACTTTATTTTTCATCTCTGTTCCGTACATAGCCCTACTATCCAAAATTTAACAAATGATTTTTCTGACAAAGTCATGGAAAAGTCACTTAAATTAAATTAAATTATATTTTCTTATATTTTTACTACTTAGTACATTTCCATATGCATGTATACACATTGCTGCTTTCATTAAGCATTCGTGCTTAGTTTTTCTTTTCACCTAATGAGGAGGTCATTTTGATCTTAAATAGCTATTTCGATTTAATATTAATTTATTGCGTTTATTTGCAAAGTTATTTATTTATTAATCTAATTATCATTCGAATTTAATCAGATTAACATTTAGATGTTACAAATAAAAAAATTTCGAATGTTAAAAGTGATATTTATTTTATATATTTATGATTAGCTATGTGTGAAATGTCCATTTTTAAAATTATTTTAGTATATTTGAACAGGTAATATGGAATAAGCGTTAAAGGAATAATTTGATAAAGAAAATAATGTACATATATGATTAAAAAAATAATAATAATAAAACTTTTAGAGCTATAATAACGTTATTTTTATCGTGCAAGTTTAATTTTTCACAAAGTTTTATATCAATGTCTTTTCATTTCAAGAAATTTTAAAATCAACTGGTAAACTTTTTTGAAACAAATACGAAAAACTATTTTTTTTTTTTTCAAATTATAAAATCGCTTTCAAATTATTCAATTATATTTTCGATAATTTCTCGATTTAGATAAATGTCCAACCATCGTAAAACTGGCAACAACGTTTAATCCGTGGATTGAGACTAATAGTTCTCCGTACTAAAAAGTGGATTACGACTTAACAAATATTTTATTAATATTTAGTGATCTTATATATGCTATATAAAATTATCTACCTTATTCAAACTTAAAAAACTGCGGCAAAAGTTTCTAAAAAATTTCTATAAATTCGAGTACCGTAATTCTGTATATATATATATATATATATATATATATATATATACACCCCGCTTTATTTATTAACATTTTGTATATATATATATATCTATGGAAAATGACATTAAAGCTGATGCTGTATTTTTAATCTTGAATTCGTGCAAAGAAAATATTTTATCTGTTGGTCTGCAATTTTTTATTTTTATTTTTTTAAATGTTATTAATTTAATATTTCAAAAATGAGTTACATAAAAATGAACATCTTGCAAAAATTTAATTTCGCGGTTGAATTAATATGTAAATTATTAAATACATCAAAAGAAATAATAAAAAATGGAGAGCAATAATGAAGTATTTTTTTTGTAAAACTTTAGTTCTGTGCTTAGTAAAGTTTGCGAAATTTTAAATTCAGAGTTGAAGATTAGTTAAAAAGCAAACAAAATGTCATGTGTTAATTAAAAATGTCAAACATTACTTATAAAAATTTAACGTTGATAATAACTTATATTAAATTTTATGTTATTATAAATTTATTAATATTTTTCCCCTTAAAATATATATATTATAGCTAAGTAACTATTTGCAGTTTAATATCAGAGTAAAGATTTTTTTCCTTGCAGCTTATATTCTATTTAAATATAATGCAGTTATTGTTTGTATATGCCAAATACATTTAATATAATTTAAAATATTTTTTGGAGCACCCATAGGTATTAAGTGGAATTAGTAAGTGGAGCTTGATATAAAATGATCCGTGACAGTTAACTTTCATGATTAAGATGTATGAATGAAGAATTTAATTTATTAAATGCATTGAATTTGTTATACATAAAGTAGCTTAAAGTGAAGTTTTAAAATGGCTATTGCCCTTGAAATTGAATTCCAGTGATTAATAAAAAACTAAGTAATATGCAGTAGTATTTCTTTATACTCAGTAATAAATAAATTCAACTTTAATTGTATAATTGTAATAATTAACATGATGACATGTGTTAATTAAAAATGTCAAACGGTTTGTAATTAGAATCATATTGAAAACAACCTGAAATATTATTAAATTTTAAGTTGTTATATGAATTTTTTTAGAATATTTTTCTGCTAAAATTAAAGTTTACATTATATCTAAACAACTAAGTTACATTTTTTTTCATGACGTATTTAATTTAAATCTAATGTATTGATCATATGTATGTGCGATATCTAATGTAGTTTAAAATTTTCTTTCCAGCTCTCATAGGTTACACGAAAAATGGAACGAAATACGCAAGTGATACTTGATATAAAATATTTCAATACTATTATGTTTATACTATAGGTAATATGTGCGGAAAAACAATTGAATTTATAAATTTCTCTAGAATTGTTTTATGTAAAATTAAATTTCAGTAAAATATTAGTTTGGCTCTTGCACTTTATATTTAAGTCCAAATTTTTATAACAAAATAAACAGTATGAAATATTTTTTGATACATTGAACATTAAATTTGAACTTAATTTGAACTGTAAAAAATCAATTACCTGTTTTTTTTTTAGGAATACTTTAATATATCACAAATAATTATTTCGTAAATATATGCTTAGTTCTACAGTCGGTAACAAAAGTGTCCGAACAATAGCAAAAATTCCTATGTAAAAAAAGTACGCTTAATACAGTTTTGTTAAATAAATCCTTGTCGAATCCTGTCAGTCTAAGAACAGGATTCGACAAGGATTTATTTAGCAAAACTGTTTTAAGCGTACTTTTTTTACATAGGAATTTTTGCTAGTGTTCGGAGACTTTTGTTACCGACTGTATATCTACTGCATTATGAAACAGACAAGAAATATTTTTGAAAGATATTTTTTTAGCTGCAAAATAGTATTTTTTGAAAGATCTATGTAATAAAAACTGTGCATATCTTCTCATCAAAGCAATCTTTGAGGATTTTTAGGCGTAGTTTTTTAGTGTACCACCAATATATAGTGGCTGAATAAGATATTCGGACCTTCAAATAATATAACACTTATTTAATTTTTGTGTTCCTTTTTCTTTGCTAAGATTGATGGAAGATTTTAGAGACAATATTGGAGTTAAATATAACACAGGTGAAGACCACTAAAAATGGCAAGCAAAAAGCGCAATAGCGCTTTATTATTTTCTTTCTAGAACACAATTGACAATATATACATTCTACAGTCGGCAGCAAAAGTATCCGAGCACTAGCAATAACCCCTATCTATAAAAAGTACACATAATACTGCTTTGTTAAATAAATTCTTGCCGAGTAATGTTCGTAGTTAGTATAAGAATATGATTCGACAAGTATTTATTTTACAAAACAGTATCAAGTGTTTTTTTTTTTTTTTTTCTTTCTATATATCGGAATTATTAGCTAAGGCTCGCATACTTTTGCGACTGACTGTAGGTCTTTGTAAGAAAGCACCACAGAGCTGGCTTTTAAAAGTAATTCGTACAAAAGTTTGCATTAACACCATAAAATATAAGAACTCACAACAATATTTTCGGTTCGAAAGAAAATACGACCTTCGTCAGGCGAATAAATTAGGCACGAGTTCTGCGTAGCCGCTTTGTTTACATTATTCGTACCTACTTTATTCGCGTGACGAAGGTCGTGTTTTCTTTTGGCCTGCAACAATTGTTGCGAGTTCTTATATTTTATGGTGTTTATTAAAAGCTTTGTAATTCTAGTGCTTTGTAGTGAGATTAAAGTCAGATATATACAGTCGGTAACAAAAGTATCCGAACACTAGCAAAAATTCCTATATAAAAAGTAAGTAGACTTAATATTGTTTTGTTAAATAAATCTTGTCGAATCATGTTTTTCGCCAGTCTAAGAAAATGATTTGACAAGGATTTATTTAACAAAATAGTATTAACTCTTCCTTTTCTATATAGGAATTTAACTAGTGTTCGGATACTTTTGTTACCGACTGTACCGTCGGTAGATAACAGTTTAAGTACATTTTATTAAAGAAATAATATGCCAAAAATAATAATGTAAAACGATATTGATTATAATTTATGATACTATATAACTATGCATAATCTAATTGAATAGCTGAATAGAAACTTTATACTAAGTACAATATCATTGTTTCTAAATTGGACTTATGAAATATCGGAAATCCACCCCATTTATAAATGTAAAAAAACTTTGACATTACAAAAATACATTTTATATTTAGGGTTATCAAAAGGGTTTCATTCCTATCATTAGACTTTTTGAAAATCCAGACAGTTTGATTTTATTCTTAAAATTTATATCAATTTAATGCATACTTATTTGAAACTTATTGAATCTAAGAAAGCTAATGCCTTGAATGCAAATGCTCTTATATTTTGTGGACTAAAAAGAATTTCAAATTAGTATTCAAAATAGCTGTTAATATAAATAACTAAACGTCAAGCTTATTATAATAAAAATTTATATAAAAGTAGTTAAATTTCTATAGATAATGTTTGTACAAAATAATTTCTTTGTTTCTTATAAGATTGATTAATAAATAAGTGGTGATGTGTAAATCAAAACCGTTTCAGAACTTGTGGAATATATATATATATATATATATATATATATATATATTTTTTTTTTCTAGTGCAAGTCCAACCAAAAGGAAAAGAAAAATACAGAAAAAACAGAAAGTACCACAACAAAATACTACAGAATTTGACCGAAATTATTAACTTATGCTATTAAACTATAGCTTGCCAATATTTTTCCGTCTCGGAATTGCCAGGAAGTACTAAACAACGATTGACATTGGTTAGGTTTATTGGTTGTGCCAAATAACAAACAGAGTAGTTAGTTTAGTCAAAAATCTCAAAGTTATGTAGATGATCTCTGAGACAGACGCGAACTGTAAAAAAGTGGAACTGAGCAACGATATCATGATATGGGTCATTTGGATTTGTATGCATATTTTAATGTCTACAGACTTATGGGATACCCTATATATATATATATATATATATATATATATATACATATATATCGGGTTACTTTGATAATTTTTCTATCTATTTATACACAAACACGTATTAATAGATTTATTTTCTCTCTTTATATATTTGTATGTATGGATTTGACAGATATGTAGACAGAAATTTGATAGATATAGATGTAGAATACGTGAAGATAAATAGATGTGTATAGATTATACTGAGATAACTAAATATATGTATGTATAGATAGATAGACACAGAGAAACATAGACAGACTTTTTTGTATAATTACTTTACGAAATATATCTGCCATTTCATACATTTTTATATTCTAAATGGTAAAAAATATTGGTATTTTTATCTTCTGACGTTGCATATATTTTAAGATTTTTATTCAGGAAAATTTCAAAACGTGAAGTTTTCCATACTGAAAAAGTGTTACTGATATATTCATAAATACTTCTTGTAGGAGGTTTGTTCAGAGCTGCCAACCTCATCCGGTAAATTGTTAGTACCGTCCATTTTTATACACCACTTAATTTTTAGAGAATTTTTCTTCTTAATTCATCGTAGATACATTTGAAGAGAATTGCTCTAAAAATTAAGTGGTGTAGAAAAAGGGGCGGTACTAACAATTTGACGGATTATGTTCGCAGCTCTGTTTGTTCCATTGTTTCTTTTAGATCGTTCAATATTTTTTGAGGTTTATTATCTTAATAAACAATTAAAGAAATTCCTTATTTAATTCTTCAGACATTAAACATACGATTATCAAATTTATAATATACAAATATATTTAAATTATACTGCATAAATCAATTAATTAAAATTCATCTTGTAAAATTCTCTGCAAAATTCATCTTGCAAATATTCCGTACATTTATCTAAATATGACGTTTTTTCTTATTAGCATTTGGACTATCGGCATTTAATTCAGTACGACTTACCTTCATTGAGGATATCGGGAATACCAATTTCATTTTAGCAGAATTTACTCTAAACAATAGTTACTAGTGGTTTAAACAGAAATGTACTCCTTGTATGCACAGTGGAATTCCTCAAAGCTACGTGCAGACGAAACAACATGTTTAATTCGTAAATTGAACCAATATTCATTCGCTGAAGCATATCGCTTTGTAATTAGAGAGGATGTAATAATGTTTGGAAAATCAAAACTTTCTCAATATATCAAACAATTAAATTTACTAAAATACAATTTAAAACAGTAGTCTGAGTAGAAATATTTACCTAGATTGTATTAAAGATATTATCGTATGAACTTTCTTTGAATTCTCTCAAGTTCTTCACATTTCTTAGCAATAAATCATGACTTTTATATTACGTATGCATATTATTTAAAGATATTTAGTAATTAAATGTTCTGTGAAATTTTTCTATGCATTTTAAGGTAAATTGCAGATCATTATGTTATAGTTAAAATTGTAATTTATATTGAAAACTTCAAAAACGTAATTTCTATTTTTAAACGGTTTATGGTATACATATATATATATATATATATATATATATATATATATATAACAGTTGAAAAACTGTAAAAGTTTTAAATGAAATGTATATTTTGGCTTAGTAAATTTCTCCTAATGGATAGAGAAAATGTTATCTAGAAGATAAGTAGGTAATCCAGTATTTTAAATGAAACAAATCTTGTATATTAAAAATTATATATTTTTTTCCACAATTAAATAATTAAGAATATCCATATCTTTTAAACAAAATGAATATTATAATGTAGATACGGCTCCCTTATTTTTATAAGGATATTTCAGCAGCCATTTTTAGATATAATGGTCGTAGATCTCAGAAGTGTCATAAAAAGCTACAAAGCGGTTTCTTGTGATGACGTAACATGTTTATCTATCGCAAAGTTTTTAAAAGAGGTTATTAGTTATCATTTCAATATGACTTATGAGTGAAACGTGTAACTTTTAATTTCATTTTGCTTAACTATCACTTTTTTTTTTTTTTTTTTTTTTTACGTGTATGCAAAATTTCTAATCTTATATTTTAAATTTCATTTATATTCATCAGCAAACTCATAAAATGTAATTTTTAATTATATAAGTAATTTTGCAGTGGTGAAATTTTGGGTTTTCACAGTAAACTGACAAATACAAAAAATAAAAGAGAACTATGAATGTTACCCTGTAGTTTAATATATATATTATCCAGAAAACATAACATATAAATAGAGTTTTGTTATTAAGGAATTTTTATTATTATTTTTTTTTTTGTAACCTTAGGTGTCTTCTATAATAATCAAGAATTTCAAACCACGTTTATAAATTTTTGATACGTATCATATGTTGCATATATTTACATGCATATACAGATACATATAGTCGGTAACTAAAGTATCCGAACAGTAGCAAAAATTCCTATCTAGAAAATGTAGCGTTAATACTGCTTTGTTAAATAAATCCTTGTCGAATCATGTTCTTAGTCAGTCGAAGAATATGATTCGACAAGGATTTATTTAACAAAACAGTATTAACTCTACTTTTTTTTATACAGGAATTTTTGCTAGTGTTCGGATACTTTTGTTACCGATTGTAATTATAATATATATATGAACATTTTATGCAATACCTTCATTTTTCAGATAAGTATAACTATTCATTTTTCGTGTTGAGCGCTACAAGTTATTTAATTTATACAATGTGTTAGAATCAAAAATTCTAACACTTTTGAATTCGGTTAAATTTTATTAAATCCTCCGGAAAATATTTTAGTTACTTTTATTTTATTTATTTTCTCCATTTAAAATTTCTTAAAATTCGTAATTTTCAATAAACAAAAAAATTTAAGAATTTCCAGTGAAGCGTTTTGTTTGTAAACAAAACTACCGATGTTTCCTGATTGTAAACAAACGCCTTAGCCAATAAAGAAATTCAATTTTAATCATGATTCAAATCAGTTCAAAATCTTTTTAGATCGTCTGCAAATAATTTAAAAATAATTTTATTAATTTTCCTAACGTTCATTTTGCACTAATTAAAATCAGTGACGTCATTTTCATTGACGATTTTCAAATTTTTCTTCTGGAATGTTCCATTCGGTTCGCAGCGAATATGTCAGGTCCGCAGCGAATATATCACGGCGCCGATTTAAAAGTGGCGTCTCTCTAGGAAAATGTGTATTTTTTAATATTAATATTGAATCCAAAAATTAACCCAATATAAAATATTCCGTTCATAAAATGAAATTTATTTATTTCCATTTTAGTATTTATTATTCAGCAGACGATCCGGATAAAAATAATTCATTTTCGGACTATTTATCGCGCGCAGCAATTTGAATGTGCGTGGTCTCGCGGCGCGGGAGATTGGAAGGCATCTCTGACTCTCTCTCTGGTAAGCTCTTGTGGAAGAGGGTGTGCGCTCTCGCCGCTCGGCGGCATCGGCTTATAGCCGGTGCGCGCGAGTAGTTTTACGGACCTCCATATTTATTGCTAATACTACGTAATTTGTATGTTTCTGCCAAAATTATGAACTAATTGCTTGAATTGAAACGAAGTGGTATCTCTAAAGGAAATGCGCTCTCCAGTCCTACGGAAGTCGCCTCCAGCTGCTAGGCCTAACGCGAGGCCTAAAGACTGCATCTACGGAAAACCATCTTCGAAGCTCTTAAGTGCTCCATCTCAATGATTAATGAGAACGAATTAAGTGGATAATCCAAAATATCCTGATAGAATGCCGCTGTGTGATGATATCCATATACAGGAAGGTGGCTTGTACTGGCTACCTAAAAATGATACTGATGAAAGCCGTTACCGAGCGATTCCCATCTGCTTTGAAGTTTACAGATCATGTACCAATACTCTCTTCTTTTATCCATCCTCCTCTCACGTAAATGATAAATGGCTACCTACAGCATACTGAATACGTTCCACTGTGAGCTGAGCGAGAATGAAAACTTAATTATTTAGAGTTAAGCATGTCATAAATAGAATTAACGCTGTATAAACTCACAAACGTTATTATTACTATTTAAAATAATGCATTCTTCCAATGAGAGGTCAATATCATATACCATCAATAATGAGTGTGAGAATTATAATGTATTCAACGATCTATTTTATAGTGTACACCTTTGATGTAATGATAATTGGTGACGGCGCCGCCATTATTCGTTGTTTCAATTCTTTAATTTTGCTGCAGCAAAGAATCCTTAACATATGGTAATTAAAATAAAGAAGATTCGTATACAAAAAGTGTTCGTTTTTTGTGTGTTGTGATATTATGAAGGGTGCCTTTGGATATTTACCTTTCTTTTTCAGGCATATGTTATTTCTTCATGGGGTAAGTTAATTATTATTTTTCTACGATTGTTTTATTAATTTAATTTAAATGATTATTATTGATTGCAATATGAAATATTTGATTTCAGGAAGGGTTAATGATTCGCGGCACTATATACGCACAAGTAATCCACTATTCCTAAATCGATCACGTTCGGCCATTTTTTCATTTCTCATTTTATCTAACTTTATAAATTTCCAAAATCCAACAATCAAGTTTTATTATTGAATAACCAAAATTTATTGTTTAACATTTGGTGCCGTCGCGAAAAATAACCTCCGTTAAGGTTGAGAACCTGAGGTTATTTAATAATTAATCCTTTTTTCAAAATTAATTAATTTTAGCGATCGCGATTTAAAAAAAAAAAAAAAAAAAATCGTGAAGATTTATTTTTTGTCTCATTATGCATGCCACTTAAAATAATCTAGATATTATATTTTCATGTTATATGTTTTATTTTATTTGATTTCAAGGTGGGAAATCTCAATATATGGCATTCCAAGAAAGGGAATGTAGATAAATTTTTGAGCTATTTTAGCTGTAAACTTTTAAAGAAAATAAACAAAAATTGAGATTTGCCACTATTACATAATATTGCCACTATTAATGCATTGAGAATATTTCATGGAAATTTTGTGTATTTTATTTTATTTTAATGTGGTAGGTCCTAATTTATGGTATTCCAGTAAATAAAAGGAATACATGTAATTTTTAGAGCTATTTTAGCTATAATTATTTAAAAAATAAAGAAATAATTGAGATTTGCCACATTTTTTTTAAACATTCCATGGAATTGGAGTGTGATTTAATGTTCGGAAATTAGATATTGATTTTAATTTTATGTTGAACAGAGAAAATGATAATTTTTTTATTCATACATTTGTGTTTTTTCTATGGAAATCTGCTAAGTGAAATTTAATATAGATATTTAATTTACAGTTATTTACTTAGTGTCCTTTTCCATTTATTACATTTTCTCTCTGGGTAGAGTTAAAAATAAGATGATTTTAATAACTCTAGATAGTAGAGGTTTGAAAAAAAAAAAAAAAAAGCCTTTCTGGATATGCAAGATTCATTTATTTTGATGTATAATATGCTGTAATGATTACATAGAGAAAATTTCAAAAAAAAAAAAAAAAATAATAATAATAATAATAAGGGGTCGTTGAATATCTCTTTTTGAAATGCAAGCATTTATTTTAAGTATGATTTGCCTTAATGATGGCAATTTCAAAAAATGTTTTGAAAAAATAAAAAGATGAAAAAATTTACATCAAAAAATTCAGAATATAAATTCATTTGTAAGGGATGAATGATTATAAACTACATGGTGTTACTTAGAAAATTCTAAAAAAAAAAGTCCAAAGGTGCGAGATATTTTTTTTTGGAGACGAAGGTGTTTAGATTTGATTATTGGGACGGTGAAACTTTGCGTTTTATGGTAATCTGAGCTGATGGCCACAGCGATCATTGTGCCATGCGAAATTTTAACTATAAACCCAGTTGACTAGGCAGTTCACTTCAAAAAAAAAAAAAAAAAAAAGTTACTTACCTTTTTAATTTTACATCACACCTAAAGAATTTACAGGAAACATTTATAGGCAATTAAAATTCAGATCATTGTTCTATTTATATATACAAAAATTATATTTGATTTATTATATTAAAACTGTGCACAGTATGTATAAAATTTATAGGGTAGATGATAGGGCATGACACTTGCAGTTATTATATAAGTCGATGAGGTTAAAACTGATTAGGTACCCGTTTTTCACTTCTGGTGAATGTAAGTCTGTGGCTTAAACTGACATGCATGCTTTCTATTCAAAATTCTATATATGAAAACTACCTTGAATATTATTTATAGCATAGGTAGAGACCATTATAAGCTGAGCCTATAATTAGTGTGAACAGCAGTCTCGTTATGCATTGCCTTTATTGATATGGGACGAATAAATTCCCCTTTTCTTCAATTAAAATGAATTAAAAGAAAAAACAATGATCTAAAATTATGTTATATATATGATGTGATCATCACAATGCCTGTTTTCCTGCTAAGAAATTTAAAGAACATTAATATTACTCTAAGATGTTCAAATTTTTCTTTGTTTTTGTCACTCTTCATCTTTATGAGATTGCATTTGAACCCCAAACAATTTTAATATCAAAATTTACTCATAACTAAAACTTCTCAGCAAAGCAAAAAAAAAAAAAAATATTTTTCACTCTCTTTTCAAATTTTATGATACTGGCTCCTCCAATAGACATTCAAGTTAGCAGACAAAATACATAAATTAATATATAGCAAAAAATTTTTTTTTTACTTACATTAAAGTATTCTGGAATTGCTTTTGATGGGATACTGAGAAATCCGAGCCCAGAGTGATTCAAAATCTGTCAGGCTGGTCCGAGGTAATGTTTCACTTTTGTGCACTGGTACTGCAGTTCTTAGATATTCTCACTTCTTCAATTTCAGAATAAAATTTTTAACCTAAATGTTACATTATGAAAATCTACAAAAAACATATTCACTTACCTGTTAAAAAAAAAAAAAAAAAAAAAAAAGATATATGCATTTTTTTTTCAAATTATTAAAGTATATTCAAAAACGTTTAATCACTGACACCTACCTGTTGTAACCCTTTTGCGATTTGGCAGGAGTGTATATTCTAAAATAACACAAATCAATTTTACAAACAGTATTCATTTTCCAATTCTTTATGCATGTGCCACATTGTAGAAATATAGGTATTGTCCTAGAGTATTGATGGAGACCATTTATAGCCGAGCCTTTATGTAAGTGTCATTGGCTGTCTCACATGCTCATCACAATAGTGTTACAGCTCATAAGCCTCTCAGTTGTAGATATGACAATGTGCGGATGGCAAAGGCAACATCGTTATGGGGGTCACTAGCGGTTTCACATAATTATATACCGTCATCTGTAACAATGTGTGCGCTGTAACTGCTTCATTCGTACTTGTTTAGTATATCTACTATTGAGTTCCAATAAATTTTTTACCTTTAGTGATTTGTTGTTAGGTGCATATTTTTTACTTTAAATATTCCGTCATAAATTTTTAGCTGAGATGTTTTTGGCAAAAAAAAAAAAAAAAAAAAAAAAAAAACTTATTCATAACTAAAATTTTCTTTTCAAGTGGTTTATTTTGGCAGATTTCCATTATCTTCATTACCTCTGTTTATTATGTTATGTGTTTAAAAAGTGGTATGCATATGATTTTTTTAACTTGCCCCAAATCATTTATGTTTTGAGTGTTATTATATATATTCGGATATGCACTCATGTAGTGTATTTTTTATATTTAGTGTATGTTTTATGTTACTAAGTCCTTCCAATTTCCTGCTGCTATAATTTTTTTTGGAGAAGGGGGGTAATGTTAGAATCAAAAATTCTAACACTTTTGAATTCGGTTAAATTTTATTAAATCCTCCGGAAAATATTTTAGTTACTTTTATTTTATTTATTTTCTCCATTTAAAATTTCTTAAAATTCGTAATTTTCAATAAACAAAAAAATTTAAGAATTTCCAGTGAAGCGTTTTGTTTGTAAACAAAACTACCGATGTTTCCTGATTGTAAACAAACGCCTTAGCCAATAAAGAAATTCAATTTTAATCATGATTCAAATCAGTTCAAAATCTTTTTAGATCGTCTGCAAATAATTTAAAAATAATTTTATTAATTTTCCTAACGTTCATTTTGCACTAATTAAAATCAGTGACGTCATTTTCATTGACGATTTTCAAATTTTTCTTCTGGAATGTTCCATTCGGTTCGCAGCGAATATGTCAGGTCCGCAGCGAATATATCACGGCGCCGATTTAAAAGTGGCGTCTCTCTAGGAAAATGTGTATTTTTTAATATTAATATTGAATCCAAAAATTAACCCAATATAAAATATTCCGTTCATAAAATGAAATTTATTTATTTCCATTTTAGTATTTATTATTCAGCAGACGATCCGGATAAAAATAATTCATTTTCGGACTATTTATCGCGCGCAGCAATTTGAATGTGCGTGGTCTCGCGGCGCGGGAGATTGGAAGGCATCTCTGACTCTCTCTCTGGTAAGCTCTTGTGGAAGAGGGTGTGCGCTCTCGCCGCTCGGCGGCATCGGCTTATAGCCGGTGCGCGCGAGTAGTTTTACGGACCTCCATATTTATTGCTAATACTACGTAATTTGTATGTTTCTGCCAAAATTATGAACTAATTGCTTGAATTGAAACGAAGTGGTATCTCTAAAGGAAATGCGCTCTCCAGTCCTACGGAAGTCGCCTCCAGCTGCTAGGCCTAACGCGAGGCCTAAAGACTGCATCTACGGAAAACCATCTTCGAAGCTCTTAAGTGCTCCATCTCAATGATTAATGAGAACGAATTAAGTGGATAATCCAAAATATCCTGATAGAATGCCGCTGTGTGATGATATCCATATACAGGAAGGTGGCTTGTACTGGCTACCTAAAAATGATACTGATGAAAGCCGTTACCGAGCGATTCCCATCTGCTTTGAAGTTTACAGATCATGTACCAATACTCTCTTCTTTTATCCATCCTCCTCTCACGTAAATGATAAATGGCTACCTACAGCATACTGAATACGTTCCACTGTGAGCTGAGCGAGAATGAAAACTTAATTATTTAGAGTTAAGCATGTCATAAATAGAATTAACGCTGTATAAACTCACAAACGTTATTATTACTATTTAAAATAATGCATTCTTCCAATGAGAGGTCAATATCATATACCATCAATAATGAGTGTGAGAATTATAATGTATTCAACGATCTATTTTATAGTGTACACCTTTGATGCAATGATAATTGGTGACGGCGCCGCCATTATTCGTTGTTTCAATTCTTTAATTTTGCTGCAGCAAAGAATCCTTAACATATGGTAATTAAAATAAAGAAGATTCGTATACAAAAAGTGTTCGTTTTTTGTGTGTTGTGATATTATGAAGGGTGCCTTTGGATATTTACCTTTCTTTTTCAGGCATATGTTATTTCTTCATGGGGTAAGTTAATTATTATTTTTCTACGATTGTTTTATTAATTTAATTTAAATGATTATTATTGATTGCAATATGAAATATTTGATTTCAGGAAGGGTTAATGATTCGCGGCACTATATACGCACAAGTAATCCACTATTCCTAAATCGATCACGTTCGGCCATTTTTTCATTTCTCATTTTATCTAACTTTATAAATTTCCAAAATCCAACAATCAAGTTTTATTATTGAATAACCAAAATTTATTGTTTAACACAATGATTTACAAATATTTTAAAAACAGCATATAAAGTAGTTTTTTTTTTTTTTTTTACCAAATTTATAACACTGATATCCAATAATTTTGATATTTTTAAAAAAATAATATGTTTTTCAAAATACTTTTATTAAATTTTCGTTAAGAAATACAAGTCATAAAGCAGATTTCTCTGTATTCATTGTGAATTAAATTAATTATTTATGTTAACAGTATATATATATATTTAAATAAGCAAGTTTAGACATTGTCAGTTTAATATTGCTCTTTGAAAATACTTCGTTAATCTGATTTTGCAATTTTTTTTTATATTCTAAGTTTTGAGGCCAAAAGAAAAGGCAATGAACGTTTGAATATTTTGTTCCAAGTATAAAAACTGCTCAAAACTGCTATTCGTATCACGCTTCAAACAATGAGGGGCAGTGTCATCGCGGCAACAACGCAGTTACTAAGTTTCAACAGCAAAAATCAATCTTTTTTTGTTTGTTTGTTTACAAAATTTCATTTTTAGAACATAGCAAAAAATGCCGGAAGTGTTCACAAATGATGGTATCGAATTAGAAATATTGGGTGGAGAAAGTAAAGGTCGCCAGTTGAATTTATTATTGCAGGTGGTCTCAAGTGATAACATCGAGTTCAGTTAGAAATACTGAGTTGAGAAAGGGAAGGACACTAATGGATCCAGGATTGAATGGGTGCATTTTGGGTGAGATATCAGGTTGAACTTAGAAGTGTCGAGTAGAGATAAAAGAGGATTGGAGTAGATTGTCTCTAGCTATTGGAGAAATAGTTTGTCAAATTAATAAAGATCTAAGGAGGTTGCTAAAGTAGAAAGCAATTGAATATAAATAATTTTAGAATGTATGTTTGAGAAAAAAAATGAAGTGAGTCGTTTAATGAAGTTTACTTTAAATTGACTTCCAAGCTAAGGACGTGTGTGCTATTTGGAACGCTTATTCGAGTGATTATTAGAGTGAGTTTTGACTGGTCTTATGACAAATGTCTATGATAGAACCTTTATGATACTGTAACGTTTAATGCGTATATAGACTTCCGTTAACAAGTGCTACAGCTTGATGACCTCGAAAGTTCACAAAGGGCGAAAAAGCTTTTTCATATAGTTAAAGTTATTGAGTTATTCTACTATTCCGATGAGTATTTATTAGAGGTTCTTCTTGCATCTTAACACCCTCTTTCCCTTTCAAGACTAAAATAAAAGTTTCATGTTTTAAATTCTAGTTCTTAATTCAACTTCCACACACCTGACAAAATGATTGGAGGTAATATTCTAGATGAGGCTGCAACGCAGTCATCAAAATGTCATTTATTTCTTTATTTTAATTATTTATTTCTTTATTTTATTTTTTATTTTTTTTTTTCAAATTTTGGTGGCAGTCTGCTTTATATTAACACAATTTACTTGAGTTAGAATGATGTTATTTATTTATTTATTTATTTTTTAATATATAATGTAAACTATTTTTCTTTGCCTGCATTATTATAAGAATTTTTTTACACTTTAGGTTGTCAGATATAAGTAAATGCATTTGAACATTTCTAATTTACTTTAAACAGAGGTTTAAATTCATTTTAGAAACAGTTTTATTGAACATAAATTTTTACGTGAGGATGGGTGGCTAGCATCTATTAAACTTGGTTTTGAATACTGCAGCAATATATATATATATATATATATATATATATATATATATAAACTTAAGGAACTGATTTTTTTTTTAATTATTTCAAATTCCTTAGAGTATTTTCTCAAAGCACATATAAAAATAATTTGACTAATTATGAGTAGTCGTGTGTATTATCTATAAACTATCTATACACCAAAATTGTACATAAATTTATCCCAGGAAGAAAAACGAATGCATGACATAACGTGAAATACACTCCTCGTCGCTTCCTATCGTGCAATAATACATCCGATTTTTTTCTGTATAATATATATATATATATATATATATATATATATATATATATATATATATATATATATATATATATCTGTGTGCGTATATGTGTTTCCCTGTAAATGGAAAATAAATACTTTCTATATGGTACAAAATAAAAATTTCACATACTGTCTAAAGATGTTAAACTGCACCTAATAAAAATTTCAAACAATTTTGCTAGCTCTTGTACGGGAATCATTCGTGTAATTCCATTAAAATATTTAAAGTTGTAACCTTTACAAATTTAGAGTACCGAAAGTGGACATTCTGCTATTATTTGTTCTTAAATCATGCTGATAAAAGATTCATACGCAAACAGACTATTTTCAAAAACCCCACTTTTAATTTATAAAACTAGAAAATTCTAGAAAATCCGAATATTTTCAAAAATTTGAGCCAAGTAACATTATTAGTATGTATGGGCAAGTGATTTTTTTGTATATATATATATATATATATATATATATCAGTGGCGTATCCTGAATGACGTTTTGTGTATGCTAGAGTGACCATATTTTTTTCCTTGAATTTGTGGACAAAGATGGCGGTGTCCTCGAATTTCGAGGACAACAAAATAAAAAATAATTAAATCACCTTAAATTGTAAAATTTTAGTAATTTTTCTGTATAAAGCACCTTATTTCAGCTTATTTATTATATATATAATAAATTACTATAATAAAACATTAATAACTTTATAACCGGCGTCCCCAAATGTGTTGTAATTTTTTTGGGGCGAAGGTAGTTTGTCCTCGAAATTCGTGCCTGTCCTCGAGATTCGAGGACATATGGTCAGCCTAGTGTATGCTCCATACGAGTGTCTAGAAACAGTTCGTTATCATGAAAAGCTCTTTAATTTTATTGACTGTTGAAATGTCGTAATATATACGTTGTTTTTCGAAATAAGTGAATTAGCCTGTAAGATGTTTCAATATCCATTTTAATGTACTGTTTCTAACTACTAATGTGGAGAATGCCTTAAACGTCATTCACGATACCCCACTGATATATTCGTATACATTTTTTGTTTTAATTTAACTTCGTAAACTAATATAATTTATGGATTTTTATACTTTACTTAACTTGATAAATATAAATACACGGTAGCTGAATCAAATGGCCGTAATTTGGAGAGACCGCTGTATTTAACATAAAGTTTAAAATCATAAGAAAACTGTAACATTATACAGGAAGATCCTTAGATTTTTTAGAAAAATATTGCGAATATGAGCTATCCAGAAAAATCACTATCCGTTTCATTCCCATTTTTTAATGATTAAATCGCCTATTTTTTGAAATGAAGAATAAAACTATTCAAGCGTGGCTTTTATTTTATTTTATATCATTTCATTTCTTGTCCCTTAGTGTAGATTTAAACACGTTTATTAGTACCCCCTTAACCATACTGACAACAAAAGCGGTTATTGAGGTTTGGACAAATCCTCGACATCTGTTGGAAAATATTAGTATTTTAACCCTGTAATTTTTTTAATTAATTGGTATTTTTTTATGTTTTCTGAAAAATTGTATTGAAGTAGAAAACATGGTTTGAATGTTTGCTCCCCATTTTCATCAATGAAAATAATTTATCACTGAAAGGTAGATAACATAGGTTCAAAGTTATTTAATTAAATAATTAAAGCAACTACAGTCTTCTTTGAATTTTATTCATTTTAAAATAAATTAAATTGATTGTCTTAAAGTAATGGAAATAATAACTGTTGATTTGTCAACATAATCCATATCCTTAAAGAAAAATTCAGAAAATAATTTGCAAATCATTTGAAGGAACTGAATAAATTTTACGTATTATTATTATTATTATTATTGTTATTATTATTATTATTATTATTATTTTATACATAATTAAAATGCATAACAGATTAGTATAAAATAAACAAATTTAACGTTCCTGATATTCTAACATAAATTTAATAAGTACGTATTAATTGTTATTGATAAATATATGTGTGATATAAACATCAAAATTTTACTCAATTGAAATGATTAATCTTAATGCATACATTTCCGCTATCGTTATTTATTATAGAAAACATCTCTCTAGTTTATATATCTGAAACAGAAAATAATTTTCAAGTAGGATTTATTACAAAGGTTTAGATGCTAGTAGTTTAAACTATAATTTACTTCTCATATAATTTCTCGATCGACAAACACAGTAGAATGTGGAAAGTATTGACCAGATCTAAAAGCTATGTCTTGATGTAGCAACTAGTTGGATTTGCAAATTGAACCAATATTCAGTCACTCAAGCATATCGCTTTGTAATTAAAGCGAATGTAATAACGTTTGGTATATCAAAACTTCCCCGATAAATCAAACAATCGAATTTATTGGAGCATAATATAAAACAGTAATGTAAAGGAAAATATTTACCTGGCCTTAAATTCACCCGGTTTCGTATAAATTGTTTTTGAACTGTGTGTGAAATTAACGATTACCCATACTTATTCAATAAATAAATCAGTATTTCGTATTTATTTCAATTTGAAGAGTGTACGAAATTTATTATCGATGTCTGATAGTAAATTTTTTGCTTTATATAATATTTTAATATGGCTAAAAAGTACCTGCATACAGACACGTATTACATATTAAAATAATGATTATATTATTATTATATAAATTCTTAATTTTTTGAGAGCAGGAAATAAACAAATTGATAATACATTTTTAAAATTTCAATATCAATAAATATAAATCATAACAAATATTAATGGCAGTTATTTTTATTTATTTTTTATTTTATTTTTTAATCTTTTTGGAATTGTATCAATTCCTTAAAAATCCATGATTTTCAATTATTTTAATGTTAAAATAAATCGATTAAATAATTTTAGAGGAAAATAACTCTTTTGTATTTTGCATTAATTGTACTGTCTAAATGCATATATTTAAGTTTCTTCTTCTTCTTCTTCTTTTTTTTTTTTTTTTTTTTTTTTTTTGAGTAATTTCAAATTTGTATAGAAATTTATGTAATTATTTTAATCAATTGGTGAACACAGTTAATGCTTTTAAAAGTTTACTTAAATTTTTTTTTTTTATGATAAAACATTTCAAATATTTTATTCGAAATACAAAGTAAGCAATGAAACTAAAAATAAATAAAAAATTTCATATTCGTTTATATGAAATGAATTTATCGGCACTGTCTAAAAACTTTAAACGTCTTTTTGCATTTAAATCATATAACAAAATTATACTTTTAAAAAATTAAAGAACGCCGATTTACTGACATTAGTGTCGACCAATGGTTGAAACTCGATCACTTTTTGCACAGCAAAGCAAAATAATTGCTTTCTCATGAACGGAACGACACTTGTCGGTCGATATACACCTAAATTAAAACACCATAGTTTTACATAATATCCCTCTAATACACCATGTTTGGTTTAGTGCATTTATACAATAGAGAAGTTGAGATGAAGCCGTTCGAATTGAGTTCAGGAAATCTCAAAATGTGTAACTTCAACGAAAATCAAAAAATTTTCTTGAATTGTATACTTTCTACTTTTAATTTTTTCTTCATATGTGCAGAAGATCGGATAATAATCTACTTAAAAATAATAATAATAACTAGTCAGTTTCTCTTAATTGAAATGCAAGGAAATCTCAAAACGGGTAAATTCGTCGAGAACCAGAAATCAGTTTTTTTTTTCTTATCTTCTACTTTCTTCTTATATATGCAGACGCTAGTAATAAATCCATTTTTTAAAAAATAAGTAGTCAATTTCAGTTAATTGATATCCAAGGAAATCTTAAAGCGTTTAAATTTATCGAAAACTAGAAATCAAAAGTTTTTCCAAATCGTATAATTGCGGATGATATAGTAATAAATCCATTTTTTTTTTTCATAATAAGTAGGCAATTTTAGTTTAATAGAATGCGTTATGCTTTAATTTAAAAACATGTCTTTAAATTAAATTTGATATAAATCACACACACACACACACAGAAATTAGATCTTAAATAAATTATAAAAGAAATAGGACTTTAATAAATCAAAGCTTTTTATATATATATATATATATATAGTTTACGTATGTTTTAAACAGTATGTTTTCAACAGTTCACCATTTGCTCGATCATACACTCATTCATTCAAATTTCTACCATTCTAATGGTTGTATTTTCCCAGAATAAAAAAAAAATGTAGTCGAGAGTATAGGGATGCTACATCTATACAAATTACTGTGTCTATTGACTTACTTTAGTTTTAAGAATTGCCAGATTTAACAACTTTCTATTTTAGGTATTTTTTAATATAAAAGAATACATGTAAAAAATGTAAAAAAATGCATAAAAAAAAAAAAAAAAGTATTTTTAAATACTTTCTTGATATCGTAAGAAAATAATTTTCGTATTCTGCAAATTTGGAATAAACTATTTTCAGCCCTCTTCTCCCATAATTAATATATTAAAAGTGTACCACAAATTTCCTGTTTGCATGTTAATATAGAGATGTGAACTAAATAGCACAAAATATCTATCTTTATAGAAAAAAGTGCAGGGTAATAGAAAATCGTGTGAGTGGCACACCATAATATTTGCATACTTTTAAATCTTTAATAATAAAAACCGAATAATAATAATTCATTAATAATTGCCACTCGACATTATAGAAATACGGCTAAATCATGTGCCACATACGATAGAGTTATATATATATATATATATATATATATATATATATATATATATATATATACATATAGGAATAAATTATCAATGAATTAAATAAATTATCAATGAATAAAATGAAATAAAACCCCAAAAAACCCTGAGGTCTTCATCAGGGAGCTCCCTCAGTGTAGGGGTGAAAGAGAAGTTTCTGAAAAGACAGTAGCAATTAGCTAATAACTCTCCTTAGCCCCCAACTTCTCACCAAACAAAGAACCACCATTAACTGAAAAGAAATCTGACATACATATAATTTAAAAAATCCAAAAAACAATTATAAAATTACCAAATAATTACAAAAGTAGTACAACTACAACAAATTAATATATATGAAATATACAAGAAATTATAAAATACATTAAAATGAAATACAATAAAATGAAACCCCCTACATAATAAACTAACCCTTTTCGGCCGACGGTGGCTACACGTCAGTACTTGAATATCGCCCTTAATTTAGGAACCAGAACAAACCGAAAGAGGAAAATTTTAGAAACACTCGGTTAAAAAATGAGGCGGGCAACAGTTAACTTGCAAAGTTTTTCTTAAATCTTCAAGAGCATATTTTAAATCATCATCATAATAATGATGATCATTTTGAATTTTTTAAATTATATGTACGTCAGATTTCTTTTCAGTTAATGGTGGTTTTTTGTTTGGTGAGAAGTTGGGGGCTAAGGATAGTTATTAGCTAATTGCTACTGTCTTTTCAGAAACTTCTATTTCACCCCAACACTGAGGGGACTCCCTGATTAAGACCTCAGTGTTTTTTTAGGTTTTATTTAATTTATTCATTGATAATTTATTTCATTCATTGAAAGTCTATTCCTATATTTAAGTTTTGCATTTCATTTTGCAGCGATTCTGCGCATTGGTTTGCAATTCTCATTTTATATTTTTCTTAGCTTTAAACTCATAAATTCGTTACAGTGGTTACCTATATATATATATAGAAAGAGAGAGATTTTTGTTTTCCCTTCGAACCTACTCCGGATAGTATAGGAGCCTGGTAACACTTGTATGTAGTATTGTCATTGACTATGAAGTCGTGTGCAACATCTCAAGTCTATCGAACGACCAGAAATGGCCGAAAATTGAATTGCAAGATTCCGTTACAGTCATTAATACTTACATCATATCAAGTTAATAAAAGCAGAGTAAGTATAGAAGTAAAGCAAAATAGTAAGTATAGAAGAGAACAAGTTATTAATTTGCATGTATCTTATCGTTAGGAGTACTCGATACTTTTGAAAACTAGTAATAAATTGTATAAATAAGAATACATGCAATTATTCTCTATTTTTTTTTTTTTTTTAATGAAGATCGAAGGTGATTTTCAAGTGTTCTGCTTATAATAGTATGGCAAATATATAGTAGTTTTTAAACTGCCAGGGGGCCTCTGCACCTACTCGCTCAGCTCACCAAATCTAGACTCGCTTTACTTATTAACCCCTAATACGCTCTGCCCGCCTATTCGCTTCTTTGCCTTTCACTAAATATTAATAGTGCATAACACAACACAAAATATATATATATATATATTTTTTTTTTTTTTTTATAGAAATTCCCATATTTAATATCAAATTGAAATGCATGTATTTAATATCTTATTTATTTATTTATTTATTTATTTATGGAAATATTATGCTAAAAATCAGTAATTTTTTTTTTCATAGAAAGAAATCCGTAATATCTAGTAGACCATTTTGCTTTACAGCTTTAGTATATGAACACCTTGGCAATGATGGTACTGCGCTTCAGGATACTGCTTGGCGACTTTTCCAAAAATCTCCTATTTGGCAATATGAGGTTGCCACATTTGGAAAATCGATCATTCAACGACTGGGAAAAATCGAGGTTGCCAAGTTTGGCACCTATATCGCCAATTGCAAGCAAGACACCAAGCAGCGGGCTAAAGCACCTTCCAGCGAAATATCTAATTATGTAATGTTTTCTGCCATTTATATAATATATAATATATTAGTAAATATTAGTACATTAGTAAATGTATAAAATAGTAGTAAATATTAGAAAATATTAGTATTTTAACCCTGTAGTTTTTTTTATATTATTAGTTTTTTGTGTTTTTTGAAAAATTGTATCGGAAGTAGAAAACATGGTTTGAATGTTTGTTCCTCAATTACGTTTTTCATTGATGGAAATATTTTATTACTGAAAGGTAGATAACATCAGTTCAATGTTATTTAATTAAATAAATAATGTAACTACAGTCTTCTTTGAATTTTGTTCATTTTAAAATAAACTAAATTTATTGCCTTAAAGTAATGGAAATAATAACAGTTAATTTGTGAACGTAATCCATATTCTTAAAAAAAAAAAAAAAAAAAAAAAAAAAAACAGTAAAAAATTTGCAAATCATTTGATAGAACTGAATAAATCTTACATTTTATTAATTTATTAATATTAACATAATTGAAATGCATAACTAATTAATATAAAATAAACAAATCTAACATTACTAATATCCCAACATAGACTTTTAATAAGTACAAATTGATTGTTATTTTTTACCATACATGTGAAATATAAACTTAAAAATTTTATACAATTGAAATGATAAATCCTAATGCATACATTTCCATTATCGTCATTTATTATGGAAAACGTCTCTCTAGTTTATATATCTGAAACACAAAATAATTTTCAAATAGGATTTATTACAAAGGTTTAGATGCTAGTAGTTTAAACTATAATTTACTCCTCATATAATTTCTCGATAGACAAATACAGTAGAATGTAGAAAGTATTGACCAGATCTAAAAGCTATGTCTTGATGTAGCAACTAGTTGGATTTGCAAATTGAACCAATATTCAGTCACTCAAGCATATCGCTTTGAAATTAAAGCGAATGTAATAACGTTTGGTATATCAAAACTTCCCCCCGATAAATCAAACAATCGAATTTATTGGAGCATAATATAAAACAGCAATGTAAAGGAAAATATTTACTTGACTAAATTTCACCCGACTGCGTATAAATTGTCTTTGAACTGTGTGTGAATTTAACGATTATCCATACTTATTCAATAAATCCGTATTTCAATATTTGGTAATTATTTCAATTTGAAAAGTATATATAATTTATTATCGATGCATTATAATAAATTTTATGCATTATTTAGTATTTTCATATAACTCAAAAATACATGCATAGAGGCACAAGTTATATAAAAAAAATAATTTATGTTATATAAATTCTTAATTTTTAGAGAGCATGAAATAAACAAATTGATAATACACGTTTAAAATTTCAATATCAGTAAATACATTTATGAATTGCAAGCTATATTAATGCTAGTTATGTATTTTATTTTTGGGAATTGTATTAATTTCTTGAAAATACATGATTTTCAGTTATTTTATTGTTAAAAAAAAAAAAAAAAAGATTAAATAATTTTAGAGGAAAAACCTCCTATTCTTAAAGTTATAATAAAATTTATGTAATTATTTAAATCATATGGTGAACAGAGTTAATGATTTTAAAAGTTTACTTTAAAAATTTTTAATCCTAAAATATTTTAATCAATATGCAAACTAAACAATGAAAGTTTTACGTAAAAAGAAAGAAAAATATCTATATTCATTTATATGAAATGGATTTATTGCTACCAACACTATCTACAATTTTAGAATTTCTTTTTGCATTTAAATCTTATAAAAATATTTAGTGTAGCAGAGAGGAAGTAATTAATTTATTTCATCGTAACGTTAGGAAAACTGAATACTATTGAATAGTAGTAATAAATTGTATAAAGTAGAAGATTTTCAATCATTCTGTATTTTTTTTAATGAAAATCATAGGTGATTTTTTTTTAAATATCAAAAACATGTTACAGAAATAATAATAATAATAATAATAATAAAAGTCATTAAATTTTACCACAAAAAATTAATTGAATAGTAATGTATACCTAAAAACACTTTTACTATCTAAAATGGTTTTATCACAATTATTTTTGAAATAAAATATGATATATGAATTTCATAAAATAAAAATAATGAATAAGTAAATAAATAGATAATTGTTTTTACAAAATATAGGTAATATGACACATTTAAAAATGTAGAGAAATGTGTAAGCAAGGAGAATGTGTTACTAATGGAAAGTGCATTATAAAAGGTACACATGCGAGAAGTTATAAAAAATGTTTAAATGTTACTTGGAAATATGTGCGAACAATTGTATAAAATGTATTCTACTCTTGTTATTTATATGTTTATTGTTGTAATTAATGCTATTAATTTTCATTTGTGAAGTCGTATTACTAGAGGCTTAACACTTCCTGACAATTAAATGGGATAGAAAATTAAGTGTTCTATTTCCTGATCAGGTCGATGTGCCGCATGAATAAAGAGAAACAATGATGTCCTAATCATGTCATTACATAGAAGCATTCCATTGGCTTATGTAGGAAACTGCAGAATACAACGCCGAAAAATTGCTCGGTTGAAGGAACTTGAAGCAATTTTTATCATTCTGTGTTGTTGCTTGAAATAACCGCTAAACTCTCGCGTCATGAAATAATTCTTTCAGTTTCTGAAAAGTTTTAGATAGAAGCAACCCGGTTTCAACGTAATGACGTACAATGTAACCCCCCCCCCCCACACACACACACAATGACTGCCATTGGAATTTCAAGTAAATCTCTGTAAGAAATGTATAGCTTTGTAAGTCAACTACGTAAAAAAACCTTCATATCAAATAAAAATCATGTTTTTTATCAATACATTTTCAGTAATATTAATATATTACGATATATGCAGGGATTGTTAAATAAAATGAAGGAATTATAACAGTTTTGGCATGCATAATATAGAGTCATTGAAAATTTTGTAATTAAGGATTAGTTAATGATAATTGATAATATAGTAAGACAAGCAAAATGATTCGTACGTATAACAATTTAGCTTTTTGAATGACTTTTTTTACCTTTATGAATTGTATATATTACAAAAAATAAACTGTCTCCAAAAGAAATACATTTATCTATGATACAGAATTTTCGTGTGGCATAATTTTTTTTAAATGATTTGCAAATTTCTAACAACAGCCCTATATGAAAAATAATGCGCATTTAATTTCTAGCGACAGTTTATAGAACCAAGATGAATAATGAATCTATTAATATGAATACAACAAATATAATTTCCTTTGTTCACATTTTGGTTCCCTGTAGTTAACAGGAAAAATCCATTGTAGAGTGTTTTACTACTTAGACTTATATACATTCATTTATATATAAGAAACAGTTCACATTATTTTACAAAATATGAAATAGGGGTGACAAAATATCTCTAATAAAATTTTAAGAAACTGTAACAATATTTTTTATTAATTGATTTTTTTTTATTTTTCCGACTGAGTGAAAATAATGCCTGGACCGGGACACGAACCCCGGATCTTTGACTTACAAGGTCAAGGCTCTACCAAGCTATCCAGGCCGACATCCCGGTCAGCATTACTCACTCAGACAACCTTATAGGCAGAAACATCTCTGGTCTATCATATAGATAGCTCAACAGAAAATAAGCCGCAGGAAATGGAAAACACCATTAGATAATGGGAGAAAGAAATACATTTTTTTTTTTTTATTTTTTTTTTTTTATGTCCCGGTCCAGGCATTATTTTCACTCAGTCGGAAAAATAAAAAATTTCAATTAATATGATTTTCTTCCACAGTTAATTGTGTCATTTTAATAATAATAAAAAAAAATTGTAATATTTTTAATTTAAAATTTCATTCGTAATAGCAATTAGATACAATGTGTAAACATAACAATCTATGAATGATTTTCTGGGATTGAAATTTAGTACAGATGTCATGCTAATATTCATGAAGAAGCTTTATACTCTAAGAAAATATTAGGATATAAATTTTATTACAATGCTTATATATTGGTATTATTCAAAATTTTCTATAAAAATACTATTTTATTCCGTATTATTCTTTTAGGAAATTGGTATTTTATGTTGCCTTCATAACTATTCCATATTACCACCTTGGTCCATATTACCCTACAATAGCTTTTTTATTTTTTTCTTAACTAAAAGTTTTACAATCAAACCATCATTTTCCATCAAAACACATTAAGCACACTTGAAAATGTACAATACTCAAGTCTACAATGATACAAAATATTCCAGATTATTATGGATAGTTCGTATAGAAAAGGTATTCCATATTCAGTTCATTTTGTCTACGACTGCAAAAATCCCTAAACAATTCCCCAAACAATCCCCAAATCAATTAGTTTCTAAAATACCTGAAAATTTCACAAATTTTAAAATACCACCTTAATTTTACAGTGCACATTACATTTAAAGCAATAATCTAAAAATATTCTAAATTACAATTTACATAAAAGGATATGTTGTATCAATTCAGGATATTCATAAGAGCAGAAATAACACATTCATGAATACTATCACCAGGAATATATTATCTAAAATGAAAGCATCTATAATAGAAGATATTTTTATACAATATTGAGTTTAGAATAATGGTATAATAGTAATTTATTATATAAATGGTTTCTTTTCATTGTAAATATTCAAATAACGTTGACTAAAGTTTGAGGAAGAAGAATAAATTTCTTCTGAATCTAAAATTTTAATATTTTAAAAGTCTTTTGGGAGCATGCATAATTGAAAAATTTAAAGGGTATTCATTTTTATAACTAAAATTCACTTGACAAAATATTGAACAAAGTGACAAACTTCATTATATATTTATATTTTATGCGGTAGTTAAAATGTTATATTACAGAATATTTATTCTATGTATTTTAAATTTTCTCCGAGTGTGTAAATTTTTAATGTACAAGTTTAAACATCATATAACATAAGTTGGAATTTTGTAATAGAGTATTTAAATTGACATTTTAGAAACCTGTTACATTTTAACATAAAATCGTAACATTATATGTATATGTATATATATTTATAATTACATAAATGGAAACATGTTTAGTGCACGCTGTTTAAAAAAGTAGCAAAGGAATTTTATAAAGTTACTTCCGAATGTTTAAGAACATATTTTATGCTTTGTAACGGTACAATGAATCATTTTAATACATTTTTTTTAGTTTAAAATATTGCAGAATTATATAACTATTACTTATTTATTTGTTTTGTTTATTTATTTATTGTTTAATATATATTATTATTTTATTATTTATTTATTTATTGTAAATTGTCCTGATACAATAAAAA
The DNA here is from genome assembly GCA_963930645.1 of Salticus scenicus. NCBI lineage: Eukaryota > Metazoa > Arthropoda > Arachnida > Araneae > Salticidae > Salticus > Salticus scenicus. The sequence continues at coordinate 252,808,639 of OZ005656.1, read as the reverse complement.
TGTATAAAAATACATACATATATATAATAAAATACACTGAAAAAAATATATAGTTATCAACGTCACTAGTCAAAGTAAGTAGTCATTTTCTGAATTCCTAAACTATAAATATAGATCCTTGAGCTATAATAAGCAAATAACGTGGATAAACAAAATTATTGTTAATTTCTAGTGTATGCTTTACTAGATGATGAAACAATAATATGAATATTATGAATCCTTTGTTATGCAGTAAATTCTCGTTTAAATTCCTATATTTGGATCATAAACCAAGCTTGTAGTTATTAAAACTCACCTTTGTAGTTCATATTTATTTACAGAGATTTTGAATAAAGTTTGACCAAGATAATATTAAGAACGATCTACAATTGTAATAAGGATTCGCTAACTCCCTAACAAAGGTGTGAGGACTGAGGTTAAGTCAATAGTAGGTCGCCGCAGGTAAGCGGTGGAAAAGCGAATCGTAGCGCATCATCACAGTTTCATAATATAGTCTGGATCCAGCGCTCCCAGTAACGTAATATTTGGGTGTTAGGATGTAACGCCAACAGTCGACGGTGCTGTAATTTGAGTTGGAGATATTTTACACAAACACGGGGTTGCTAAGATGATAATACGATTCGCGCAGGGGACATGGAGTAAGAAATATTAATGGTTTTTGGTTGGATTTTTTACGTCGCACTAGTGCTGCGCAGATAGGCAATTGGCGACGGTCTAGGACTCGCCTCTAGAGGTGGTCTGAAGACGTGCCATCGGAATTTTGATCTTCTACGGAAGGGATGGCTCTCCCGCTTCGGTGACCCCCAGAGTTACAAGTTTTTTATGGGAACATGGAGGACATTGCCGCCACGACAGATTTTACGTGCACCAGTCACCATTAGTGTACACGACGGTCTTTGGCCGGCTCGAGTACCGAACCCGCAATCTTCCAATTACGAGGCCCGCGCGAATGGTTTTTGGAGATTTGGAAAGCGAAGCGACTGGGAGGTGGTTGGTTTCACAAGGAGAGGTCACAACATGGAAAATTCAGATCGGGACGAAATTGCGCAGGATTGTAGTATACTATGAGGGTAACAACATATTAAAGCAGTAGGACCCACTATCCACAAAATTTCGAGAAAAAAGCATTTAAAGTTTCAGTAATCTTTAAATACAAGTTATTTCGCAAGCGAGTAAGCGCCTCTGAGGTGTGATCTTAAAGCGCGAGTCTCCCAACCAGATGACTTGGGTTCGAGGCTACCTGCGGGACTACTTTTTTTTTTTTTTTTTTTTTCTTAAACTTTTTATGTAATCTTAACTTTTTATTTATTTTACTTTATTTTACAATTCAATTCAAAATTTGAAAATTTTAATAAAAAATTATTTAATCTTCTTGAGTATAAAATAACTTTTTCTATTTTTAATATTTATAACTTAAAAATACAAAAAAATTATATAACTTAAAAAATAAATTTTAGTTTTATTTTAACTGTAAAATAAGGTAAGACTAAAGAAAATGTTTTTAATTATTTATCTAAATATTTAATTTTATTTTAGGTATATTTAATTTTATTTTTTAAATTACAAAAAAAAAAAAAAAAAAAAAATACAGAGAAATGATGATTTTAATTGCGCATATAATTACTATCCAAATTAAATAATTACTTCTCCAATCAATACAGTTTCTTAAAAATTATAATATAGAATTGTAATGCTATTAAATTATTACAGGTAAAGAAATGTTATCTTTAAGTGTAGATTTTAAATGTTAATGAACATCGTTTCTTTTCGATAACGACTTCCTTTTTTTTTTTTTTTTTTTAATCCTTCTGTGCACAAAATAAAATTCCACCTGCCTTTTATTATTAACAAGCCAGAAGTGTTTACGTAATTTATACACATTCAAAGCAAATCAGGAAGCTCAAACCAAGATTTAACTACACCTGCTAACTATTTTACACTTTGTTTATAGCTTGCTTATTTTTCAATTATTTAAATACTTGTCTGTTTTTCTTTATGTTTCTTATTTAGGGTTTTGTAAAACTTAACATTATTTTTTAAGTTATAGAAATTTATTGTATTTTTAAGTTATAAATATTAAAAATAGAAAAAGTTATTTTATACTCAAGAAGATTAAATAATTTTTTATTAAAATTTTCAAATTTTGAATTGAATTGTAAAATAAAGTAAAATAAATGAAAAGTTAAGATTACATAAAAAGTTAAAGAAAAAAAAAAAAAAAAAAAGTAGTCCTGTAGGTAACCTCGAACCCAAGCCATCTGGGTGGGAGACTTGCGCTTTAGGATCACACCACTGAGGCCGTTACTCGCATGCGAAATAACTTGTATTCAAAGATTACTGAAACTTTAAATGCTTTTTTCTCGAAATTTTGTGGATAGTGGGTCCTACTGCTTTAATATGTTGTTACCCTCATAGTATACTACCATCCTGCGCAATTTCGTCCCGATCTGAATTTTCCATGTCGTGACCTCTCCTTGTCAGTGTGAATAAATAGCGGAGTGTTTTGTTAGCAGTTGTGTTGTGTTGGATGGAGCAGTAAGCTTACAAATAGGTTGCTGTGGATAGCTTATGAGCTAGACTGTCGTATTTTTAGGAGTTGATGTTTAGTTGAGCTCCGAGTGAGTTTAAACTGTGAGAGGATCATAATCATCACTTCATAGTACGAATCTAGTAGTGACGAGACATCTTTATGAAAGCAGCCACAAGTTCCGTTACCTTAGAAATTTTCCAAGGGTGAGAGTCAATCTTTATATTCTCTCGATTTATTTAGTTGATCTTTATTCGAGTTTCTCATTAGTGAAAGGTACTGCCTATAAATTACAAGTTGTAATAAAGTTTGATTTAAATTTGTATCTCAGTCTCGTCTAAATTTTTATTAAGCTGAACTTGATTAAAATAATGGGGTAACAATCAGAGTTAGACCGGGGTGAAACCCCACAGTATTACTGTGAGGTTTTATAAAGGAAAAAAAAACAAGGGGAAAAAATAATTTTTAATAGTTGGAAAGCTTTTTGAACGAAGTCGTAGCTTTTAACGTTTTCCTGGAGAAGATTGAGATTCTATTATTAAGAAATTTAACTGTCTATTTCTAAGCTTGAAAATTTATTTGTTTGTTTCATGAGTACAAAGATATTTTTCATTCCTTGAGCACCGCTTATATGAGGACTCTTCGAACAACTTCGAGAATTGCTTAGGTAATTATAAAATAGCAAACACCGTTTGGAGGAATCTACAGCAAACATAATGAACTGGTTTCAACAGCAGACACTGGAAGAGACGTTGATATGATTTCTAACAACCAAAAAATTTATAAAATTTTGCCAATAGGGAAGATTTGAACGCTGTTCGCACGTACGCTCTATTGAATTTCTACAATCTAGGTAGTTTACGGAACTTTTCTAGCTAATATAGGATTTTGGAGCTATTTAAAATAAAATAAATTGGTATTTTAAATAAATTCATAGAAAGTAGATTATGTATAGTTTACTATACGTTCGGATAAAAATGCGCATACAGAAATGAAATACGCACCGATAATACGATGCACAATTTTTTTTGTAATCTATTTTTCTCGCACTTATTTAAAATATTATTTTATTTCGATTTCAACAGCTTAAAAATACATGTACGAAGAAATTTGTGTATTCGACCTTGATTGTGCAAATAGAATTGTGCGTACGTGACAACATCACCAAAATCTTCAGTATTTTATGGGTACCCTGTATATCGAATAATCCAGAACACAGAAATTTTACAAATTTTTATAATATGAACATTTATTTTATAAGCAAATAGAGACGCAACCGACATCCAAGACTTATGAAGGAGACGAATTTTCGAAACCACTTCCAGCATCCAATCCCAGATCTTGTAGTCTACTCTCATGCAACGGGGGGGAAAAATCTAAGAAAAAAAAATAATCTTTTAAAATACACACAAAGTACCTTTTGACAATATTCTTTTGTCTAAATGAGAGCTTTATTTTAACACTCTGAGTATTTTCATTCCACGTTAAATGAAATATATTGGTAATAAGATCATTTCATTAGAATCTTATGTTACAGCACTCTTTTCTTTTCTTTTTTAAGACGTATAAATGCATTTTAAAACATCGTCTTTTTTTTGAAGTTTGAATATTTTTGGCTTGAATGTTAATTTTAATGTTCGCCAGCGAATTTATTTACAGAAACTTTATAAAATAGTTTTACATATATACAACTATATATATATATGTAGCATAATTCTGCTGAGAGTAAGTTGCAGTCATAGACAACATAAGGACACGTGCTTGCTTTCTGGAACATTTCTTTATTTAATATCCATATCGTATATTGGGGTATTAGGTAGACCGACGGGGTATCAGATTTTGTGGCCCCTACCGTGGGTAGTGGACTTTGTAGATGACATCGCACGTTAACTTTCAGATCCGGAGCCCGGTGTAGCTTTTTTAGACAACTCTGGAAGACCTTTAATTTTGGCGTGTTTCATCTTTTATAGCCATAATTTTGGCATATTTCTGGAGTAATCCTAATCTCCTCCATATTTCTTAACAGATTATATTATTCAATGACATAGTTCTTTGTGTCCTATTGAGCAATGATTTTACGTGGCTAGACAAGATGGCGCTTACACTCGCCAAGTTGTCAAATCGTAAACAACAATATTTAAAACTATTGCATTTGACATAAGTAATAAAACACTAATTTTCATCAATTATTACTCAATCATCGTCATAAATCTTAATCCTCATCTGTAAACACCATTTAACTTATTTATGGAACATTTCAGGTGTCTAAATTCTCATTCAATTAAAATTATTAACTTGTTTATTCATTTTTGAACGATCGCGATTACGAAATTACGTTTTATATTTTCTATACATTTTAAGTAAGTTACTGCTTAATGTGAGATTTCCTTTAATTCATTTTGTAATATTAATTTAAAATATGAAAATAATAAGCTGAATTACGAAAATAATATTTTAAAATATAAAAATACTAATTTAATTTTTACCTCTTTCTCTAACCTATAATATATATATAACTTCGTATTTTCTCTCTCACGTACGATTATAAGTTAAACGTTATTTTGAAAAATAAATATTTTATTATATATTTCTAAAACGAAGCATCTTGAAGTTTTTTTTCAAAATTTGTTTTCCAATTTGTTAGTAAATATTTAAATTATTTTATAGATTATTACTGTATGGGTGAATTAGAAAAATGTTGAAATAGTCTGTTAGTTTTTAGAAAGTTGTCTTTAATGAAAACTGTAAACATTTGTATTAAAATAAGCAAAAGTTTATTAAAATTAAAATACCTAAGTAATTTTTTCCTGCTTTTTTATTTTTAAACAAAAAATCACAATGCATATATATATATATATATATATATATATATATATATATATATATATATTAGTTAGTTTTGATATTAGTGAAACATTTATGTATTAAAAAATAAATAGAAATTTAAATTTTTCGATAAGTTTAAAAGACACTGACTGTTTCTTTTTTTTATTCATTTAATTTATATTTTGTAAAGGCATGGTAACATGTACTGGCATAAAGAAATGACCAAGAACAATTATTATAAAATTGAAAGCGCATAGGAATAAAAAAAAAAATATATTTTGCGTAAAAATAGATAAATAATCTGTCATTATATTAATATATATGCATTTTTATTGAGTTTTAAATACTTATATAAAAACCAAAACACACGCTATTTTACTTTTTGAAATTCTAAAACTAAATTTTATAATATTTAGCTTTCTTTTGTATAAACTGTTAAATTCAGGCAATGATTACTTACATGTTAAACAAAATTTTAAAAATATAATTAATAAGAATTTGTCTCTTTAAAAACCTAAATATTATTAAAAATAAATCCATGTTTATTTATTTATTTATTTATTTTTGATTCCATAAATTTTACTCTAGAAAATTTATTGTTTTAAAGATTTATATAAGGAAAATAAAGACAAATAAACTGAAACTACAATCTAATAGTTAGTCATCTGAATTATTTCAACTTGTTAGCTGTCAAAATTTCATATTTTTAAATCAGATTTATCATTAATATACTTTAATGGAAATATGTCATAGATATTTTCTGTGACTAAATCAGTTAAAAATATTTAATGAAGTTTTCTGGTAAATTTCTCCTGGAAAATGCGCGTGAGATAGCATATATATATCGGTAATGAATAAGCTCATTATGGTTCAGCAATTTTGAATTAAGTTATTAGCTCTTAATTTTACAGTAAACACTATATTACACAAACATTTAAAAATTCTTTTTTTAAGGAAGAAATTACGTTACTATTTAGCAAAAGTACATTACATGGCTTTGCTAAAAAGTTTAAATAGGGTGCAAGTTAATTATTCCAGAGTAAATGAATGTACTTATAGGAGGAGTAACATAATATGCGACCATAACTTTAAGCGCTTTGCACGCTATTAACGAAATTTAATAAAATTAGGCGAGAATATAAGGATTGTTATAAAACAGTATATACATATACATATATACAAATACAAGAGTTTTGCGCTAAATAACAATAAATCTAAAGCCTCGTGTAATGAACACTGAAAATTAAACTGTTGTTTTATTAAACTTAACAGTAATAAGAAAGTAATTGACGTGAATTACTTGATTATTTTGAAAGAAACAGGTACTGTAATTAATTACTGTACGGGTATTTTTTTATTCTATCAATATCCTTAAGGAAATTTTTACTTTAAATTTATAAAAATAATAAGAACATGTTAAATGCGTTCAAATATTTTTCCTTTTTACAAAGTTAAGAATGCTTTGAAAACAAAGCTAAGTTTACGTAACAATAGTTCATTACTCATAAGGATTAATGGAGTGTACTAAATATTTTCTTTCGTTGCTATATTAAATAACTATTGAGAAAATATTTTCAAAACACAATTCATATGAGGTATAGTTATTTCATATTTATAACCAAATATCAAAAATTCAATTTAAAAACTAAATAATTGGCGTGCAGTTATTTATTAAAACTAATTGTGAATTAAAAATTTTATATATTTTTAAAGGAAGTATTGTTAAATGAACCGCTGATTGCAGAAAAGAGATATGCCCATTTTTTAGCGAAAACGTGTTAATTCCACCAGCTTGTTCCTAACACATATTTTCTGTTAAAATGAAACTCATCCTTCAGCTCTGTACGGGATAAAAAAAAAATATCCAAAAAATAGTTTTGGGAAGAAAGGTGTCATAATGAGGACATGACTCCTGACTCAATAAAATGGAAATGACGAGTTATTCGGGTCTTTTAGTACAACAGAACTATTTCTTTCATCAGGCATTTTACGCCGTTAGCAATTTATAGTGTTCCACTTCGAAATTATGCTTTCCGACATCCAATTTTACCATTTAATTTCTTACTCTATCTTAAAATATTCTGTGAAAGCCGTAAAAACTTTTATATTTATATTTTGTTCACTTCTCATCGGTGAGAATCAAACTCCCAACATTCGAGTTCGCAGTTGCGTACTCTGACCACACAGCCAACGGGTCTTGGCTGAATATCTCCTGATTATTTGCACTAGTGTTTTCAGCTATTCTATTTTCTAGTTCACTTCCCATCGGTGAGGATCGAACTCACAATCTTAGGGTTCCTAGTTGTGCACTCTGACCACAGAGCCAACGAGTCACGGTTGAATATTTCCTTTTTTTTTTTTTTTTTTTTTTTTTTTTTTTTTAGAAGATGTTAAAATAAAAATATAAGTAGTCCTGTCGTACTAAATTAAATTCTGTCACAGACATAATTACATAATTTCATCCATATTTTTAATGCTCGCGAAGCGACCATACATCGAAATACTCACCACTGCAGTGCAGATTTTGTTTTACATTTCATTACTTTTACATTCTTTTACGTCATTCTCTCTGGCTGATGTAACAGTCTTCTATCTAAAGAAGACGCCCCAGTAGTTGAACGGCAGATGAACAACGTGAGACCATAGTTAAATGGATAATATCTTGTTCAGTAACAAGGCCTACAAGTATGCAGAACAGCTTTTTTGTAATGTGCATTACATTAGCAGGAAACGAGGTAAGCAAATTGCAAATTTACTAACAAAGGGTGATTCACTAAATGATTTAAGGGGTATGACCCACTGTGTGATTTCTATGATTTTCAAGCCTGTTCTTTGATTCCTGACCATATTTTGTCCTTTCCTTGAAAAATGTCGCAATATTATTCAAAGTTCTCTAAGTACCTAGCGTCATACCTCATAGCCAAAACAATGCGTAATTTATTTTGGAAAATATATCTACTTCCTCAAGCGAAACTGAAGTATCACATCTACTGGAGCTACTTCCGTAAGAATCTTTAATTGGGTTTTAAGATACCTCCCGAGGATTCGTGTGCTACGCGTGAGGAACTAAACAATAAAATTAAGCATTCCATATTAAATGAAACTGCAAAACGAGTTGTTGTGGTCGAATTAATTATACACAAAAGAAGTTTTACAACTCTCTTAAAGAAACTGTTGCTTCTTCCCAAACTGAGGGTAGCAAAGATTTAAGACTGTTACCGACAATTTAGTGTCAATAACTTCAATATTCATAATTTGCTTGACAGTATCATGACAAGCTATGTTTATCATGAGAGAGTTTCAAGAAAATATCCTGATGATGTAATATCGTTCTCACGAACCTCAAAGTTACACCCCAATAAAGTTGATGAAATCTATCATTTTCTGTGACAATCCACGCATTCATTCGGACCATAATTGCATTGGTGGTAATCAAGATTTTTAAGAAAATCAAAGTTATTATTTTTTCCAATGAGAGGTCACTCCAACCTACCTTGCGACCAAAAATTTAGATTAATAAAGAGGAAATTTAAAAAAGGTTCATAGGATATATGCTTCCGACGAGTACATTAATATAGTGACGAATACATCAAAAGTAGCTGAAAAATTCAGCATAATCATAGTCAAATCTTCAATGGTTCTTGACTATCAGCATTAGTTTCCCACTTATTACGTCAATTATACCATGCCACTTTAATCGAGAAGGTTGTCCATTAAAGACAGGAAAGAATTTTTGATTTCTAATTACTTTGAATGTTCTTCCAAAACTCCCGGTGTTATTGTAACGTCAGAGTTTGTTTGTGGATTCATCCTCAATAATTTTTGTTTTGAAAACATAACTCATCTTCTCAAAATGTCGTCCACGAAGTTATAACCACAGAAAAATTCCGTGAACATAAAACAATGAATGACCTTAAAAGTCTAAACCAGTTCATTCCGGAGGAGATATTACTCCCCTTTTGGATGGAACTTTGTGAATGTCCAACTCATTAAGAATTTTACCAATCACTGTGACTGCGTGTAATTTAGTGTTTTTTTTTTTATGTTTCTTCTATTTATACCATATTGTATAAAGTAGTACATAGATTTTCAAAGAAAACATTGGAAGTAATGCAATGATTTTAGAATTACTGGAATACATAAAGAAAAATTAGATGTTGAGTGCAAAAAGAAGATATGCTTAGAATACAAAAATGATTGCCATAGATGTATGTATTATTGAATTTTGATTAAAATGCAGTATTTTTGATAGTGATAGCAGTAAAAATGCTGTGTAATGTTTTCAGAATTTTAAATTCAAGTAAAATTTGTAAAAATAGTTTTTTGTGTCTCCTGTAAAATTAGGGTTTTGTAACAAATCTCTTTTCTGCAATCTGTGATTCAAATGGACATAACAAAATAAAATAAAAGAAACAGCATATAAAATATATATACATGTAAAATAAAATATATTTTAATATATATGTTTTTTTAATCATAGAATATTTAAAATTACAATTCAGTAAATAAAAAATAAATAAATAAATAAATAAAATGAATAAATAATTTCAAATAAAATAATGTTTTGTAATGAAAACTATTATAGTATTTGAAAACAAAACTACGCTATTTGCATTGCTTAATTGCTTTAATTGTATAATATATTTTTTTTATTGATAATAATCTGCCAAATCCAAAAATCTAGTTGGCTAAGGCAGATTCTATTTAAAATCCGATTTTACCTTGCATTTGAAAGTTTATGTAAAAATTATTTGATACACACAAAATCATGGAAAAGTGAAAGAGTTTTTTTAATGAATTTAGTATTTTGTGTGTTATGATATGTCAGATTACTGCACTAGAGACAAAAATGTTTATATAACTTTAAGTAATTTCATTATAAACATTATCTGATGCACATAATAAATAGAAATGCCTAAAATATCTTTTTACTTTGATTACGTATTTTTCGTTGCAGGATGTCAGATATCGTTATACGTTTTTTCTTGCAATATAATTACCAAATTGCCCATTTTTATACATGCACATTTTTTTTTCAATTTTTTTTCAATCTTAAGAATTGAAAAATTGAGAACTTCAAAATTGAAAAACATGTAGTTTAAATTATACTAGTATCGCCCAGTGGTCGAAACTTGACCATTTTTTTTTTTTTGCAAAGCGAGGCAAAGCAAAGTTATTACCTTGTCCTAAACCGAATGCAATTGTAACACAGCCGCGACAATTGTTTGCCGATATTCACTCTAACTGAATCAGCAGAGTTTTACTTAATATAACTATTTCTCTCTGTAGATGTTAGCCTTTCCTGAAATGAGAGAAAATCGCAACGTGAAAACGCCCCTTGTTGTGTGATACAGCCCAGAAGCAAATAGATACCATGTCAAACCAAGGCCCAACCAAGTATCAAATTCTGTTAAATTAATTCGAATGGTTCATAAAGTACAGTGTTTGAACAACAACAAAAAAAAAAAGATATTTTTCAAAAATGGTCGAATTGAGTTCGGGAAATTTCAAAACGTGTAACTTTATAGAGAACCGAAAATCTAAAACTTTTCTGAATCTTATATTTTCTACTTATATATGCAGAGGAAAGAATAATAAATCCACTTTAAAAAAAATAAAAATAAGTAGTCAATTTCACTTAATTAAAATGCAAGGATATCTCAAAACGCGTAAATTCATCGAAAACCGGAAATCAAAAATTTTTATGTATCTTCTACATGCTTCTACTACTCACAAAACCTAGCAATAAAGACACTTTTAAAAAAAAAATAAGTAGACAATTTCAGTTAATTGAAACGTAAAGAAAGCTCAAAACATGTAAATTCAGCAAAAAACGGAAATCGGATTTTTTTTCCGTATCGTCTACTTATACATGCAGCAGTTAGTAACAAATCCATTTTCCTTTAATTTAGTATATTAGTTGAAGATTTATTGTTTAAATATCACCCTTTGAAATGAAATGTTTATGTTTACATTCGGAACTGGAAGTTTGCCATTTTTTTTAATCTGGAGTTTTGTGATTTTAAATTAAAATTATATCAATTTTACAGAAAAAATAACTCAATCAAACACATGTAGACAGTAACTTATATATAACTATACCCAAATACCGGAATTAAAATCGGCAGATAATTTCCGTTATTTTTTAATATTTTTTTACAAAAAATCCAATGGTCGATTAACATACAAATCTTTTTCATGACTCCATGGACAGACAGTGACGTCATCACTTCGCTTACGTATAGTGATGCTACATTATACAAATTGCTGTGTCTATGTTTTTTTTTTTTTTTTTTTTTTTTTTTTTTTTTTTTGAGCTTTATGAAATTGCCAGATTTAACAACTTTCTACTTTTAAGTATTTTTTAATGTAATAAAAATGTAATACGTGTAATTTAATGTAATACGTGTATAAAAGGGAAAAATGGGGGAAAATGCATAAAAAATAAATGATTTTTAAATGCCTTCTTGACATCGTATGAAAATAATATTTGTATTCGCACCTTCCGGCTAACTATACCTTTCGAATGATACCATTTTCAACCCTCTACTCCCATAATTAATATGTTAAAAAGGGACTACAAATTTTATGCTTGCCTATTAATATATAGATAAAGCATACATATTTAAATTTCTAAGCTATTTCACGAGGCTAATACCAGTGTAGCCAACATTTATTCTAGAGCATTTTTAGCCCCGCCTTTATTTCATATCACATTTTTTTTTTCTTTTTTAATAGCAATATTTTCTTATTTTATGGTAGTTATATTTTGGATATAATTATTCTCGAAATAAAATGGTGCGAAATAAAGGCATGGCTAAAATCGTTCCGAAATGAATTAAAATGTTGGCTACTATGCTAATACATTTCTAAGATGTGTTTGTTCTCAAGTTTTTCCATATGAAATTTTGAAACGTTGATAAAGTTTGCACTATTATTTTATTTTTATATTTAATATATTAGGTTTAAAAAAAGATATTTGGTGGACAAAAATGATAAACAAGGCATTTTATATGTCGGTTCCTGAAAGTAATGCGAGTTAAACTTTCTAATCTATTTGTAAATGGTACGGAAGATCTAAAGTTATATATGTCAATCGAAGAAAATGCTAATTATAATACTCTTTAAAAAATATTAATGGATTTTCTGTAAGTTTTAATACCTTAATAGATTTTAGATGTAATATATTTATAAGATTAAACAGTGGATTGTTATTTATTTTTTCTTCTTTGACCTATTCATTATTGACTATTTTGAACAAATATGTGATTTACATTTTATAAACATAAATTAAATTTTTTATTCTATCAATAATATCAATATTATAGTTTCCATATTGAGAAAATATATATCTTCTAAAAATAAATCCGTAAAATTTAAAAAATATAGTACTTTAGTAAAAGTCGTTTTCATAGTTTTGTGAACCAATAATGTGGTTTACGCATGTCTCTATACGTTAATACTTAAAGGATTGCATAAAAATGTGGAACTATACATTAATTGTTTTATAAATAACAAAGACTTAAAAAAATACATTAAGAAAAATGCATTTTTCTCATAAAAATGTACCCTTGTACGATAATGGTTATCGTAAATATCGTTTATATAAAATTTAATTTTATGAAGTCTCATTTAATTTTACATCATTCGAAATACATTTGTTATTTGTTATTTATTATTATTTTATCTTAATTTTCATCTTTATGTTTGTTATTTTACATCTACGCCTACAATTGTCTTTGAAACCATTCTATAATCTCACAATTAAAAAATAATGCATTTTAATTCCGAATTTATTGTATTTATACTTCATTGATGGTTTTAACATTATCAACTTTCCACGATAAAATTAAAAAATGTCTTAAACGTTTACCTTAATATATAACTTTTTTTTCCCGATTTTAAATTTTTATTTTGAATTTCATCATGGAAATTAATTTTACATTTCTTTGTAGTATGAAACGGATATTTAAAAAGTAAAGGAATTAGCATCTAATAAATTATCATTAGAAAATAATTTTCACTGCAATATTCTCCTTTTCATGAATCAGTATATTTGTAAGTAAAACAACAAACTTAAATCAAACGGATGTGGCCATTGGGATCAAATTTTTGAGACCATGTTGAAGGAAAAAGCAACACTGACTTGTTTTTAGGTTTTTCAAGTTTAAATAGTGATTGCAAACCAGTTCTTTAATTTAGTTTTGTTCTTTGCACTTAATCTGCATTTTTGTGTGTATAAATACAGATATGTATACATGAGTAATTGTGACAACAAAATTTCCCATAGCCTAACATGTGGTTTGGCTGACGGTGAAGTTAAGTATTATACGGTCTTAAAGAAATATATTCAACTATTTTGAAGTGTTCTTGAGTTAACAAGTTATAAATAATTTAACTTTAACTAAAATGTATCTTTATGTTTAAAATCCGTAGCTTTTAGCACGATATTTTACAAACAAAAATCAATTTTAAAAGAAACAAAATGTTTAACGCTACTTATATCATTTTAGCTGTGAAATAAAATGCAAAAACGCTAAAATATTTATTTATTACAAAGCTGCATGTCAGTAAAATATTTTTTTCGGTTAAAGTACCCATAAAATAATAGAAAAACCTTTCTACGTTTATTCTTTTACTTAATTTAATATTTAATATAAAATTCTTAAGTAAACACTCACGCTACTTTGTAGACAAACCACGCAATATCGAAATCAATTTCTCTGGAGATGAAAATATATCAAATTTCCTCTGCACAGTAAAACATAAAATAAAATATAACTAAATTATATATAACAAAAAATAAAATAAAATAAAATAAGAGAAATGATTAAAAAAAATTATTAGAAATATGTGTTCACTCTCTCTCTCTTTTCTTTTCTTTTCTTTTTTTTCTGTCTGAGTTATTATTAACCCATTAAAGTACATTTGTTTTGCTCTGAAAATAGAAGTTTATGATTTTATATGTACTATGTCTTTTACTTTCATTATCGGACTATTGTACGTAATGGAAGAATTGTATTTAGTCCGAAAGTTTCCTGAGCACCAAAAGCAGATTTTTCAATTGGTCAGTTTGTGTATGCGTGTGTATGTATGTATGTGGAGAATATTCTGACTATCATATCTCCAAAACTAATAAAGATAAAACTAAGAAACTTCAGAATTGAGACAAATCTGGTGTACAGATGATTTTGCAACTTTTAGAGAAAATTAAAAAATCAGAAGTGAGACTGGATCGGGAACTGGAAGCGTGACCGTAAGCCCGTAACTCCAAAACGGCTTTAACGATTTTCTTCAAAGTTGCTATATAAACACTCTATTAGGTACTATTTTGAATTATATAGTTGGTCAGTTCTGGAAAATTGATAGGTGTCCTGCATAAATAGCTCAATTTCAGATCGTGCAAGTGCGTTTCTTTAAAAAAGGCAGCACAGATTTTTTTTTCAAACGCGCCATCTGAACCCTATTTTATACATCCAAACAACAATTGTTGTTTTCCGGTCAACAATCGACTATGTCAAGTTTTGATTAAAGTCGGTATCTCAAAAATATCTCTAACGATTTTCTTGAAAATTGTTACATAAACTCATTTTAATTTTCCCTTCTCATGTATTATGTGGTTATTATAGGAAAATGAACAGTCATCCTGATTACATAGGTCAATTTTATACCTCGGATATTGCAGTTTCAAAAAGTCACTCAATCGAATTTATTTCTTTTTTTTTTTAATTCGCTATGTGATTCCGCTAATATGTATCAG
This sequence comes from Salticus scenicus, assembly GCA_963930645.1. Taxonomy (NCBI): domain Eukaryota; kingdom Metazoa; phylum Arthropoda; class Arachnida; order Araneae; family Salticidae; genus Salticus; species Salticus scenicus. The sequence goes on along the minus strand of OZ005656.1, from coordinate 252,793,526 downwards.
CTTTTAATTACCGGAGAAGTTTTATGTGTTTACTTTGTTGGGTCAATTTTAAGTCTTCTGATCACATTATCTCCAAAAAGTGCAAGTAATACGTATAATGCTGGGTAATAGAATTCGTGTAGTTGTTTCATACTAGAATTCTTTTTTCAATATTTTTTCCTTGTTTCAACTGACTTTTAAACATTGGTTTCTTCTCCGTTCGGAACATAACCACGCTTCTCCCAAATGATGTTTCAGAGGAAGACATGCGCAGATATGCACTAATATTTAAATTAAAATATAGTGTTTTAAAATATAATAATTTAATTAAAATATAATATAATATTAAAAAATATACTATTTAATATATTAATTAACATTTAATTTCGTTAAATATTAGTTAAAATATAATAGTTTTACATAAAATATAATATTTAATTAATATGTAGTAATATTTTAATTTATATTGTTTTTACCCCTTCAGTCAATCCATCTGTCTCTCCGCGCACTAAATTCTGTTAATGATTAAAAAATCTTGAAACTAATATATCTTATTCACTATGGGATATACCTGTTAAAAATGGGGTAAATACCATCGTTGATTTGTTGATTTGTTACCATCGTTTTGATACAGGGTCATCTGAAAGAATTTCAAAGCATTGCGTTAATTGAGAAATATGTAAACAAACCAAGTTTTAATCTCTCTCTATATAAACGGCTAAGAGAGTTTTCTTCCTGTTTGTCCGTTGCTGGAAGCAAGTTGATTGGCTAAGAGTGATTTTCTTCTGTTTATCTGTGTGCTGCTGCCACCAGCTTTTCATACCTTAGTTAATTTAAAACAATCTAATTGTCCGATCGATAAGTTAATTAAACCGATGGATTCAGAAAAAATGCCCCTTTCATTTGTAACCATATTTGTAACGAAATTTTGATAAGATTTTTTAAAATTAATTAAAATGTGAAAATAATAGCCTGGTAAAAGCTTTAAAAATGGACATTAAAATTTTTAATTGTTGCCAAATATATATATATATATATATATATATGTGTATTCTTTTTCTACCATAAAATAAAATATCCTTTCACGCGAAAAAGAAAAAAAAAATGCTCCTGCGCATAAAAAAATGAAAATGCAGTAATATATATATATATATATATATATATATATATATATATATATATATATACCTCAATTTTAGATTTTTTCCCCCTTTTGTTTAAATAGTATGTTAAATAGATGAATCGCGCTTGGCATGAAAGCTAATTTAGCATTTACATTAAATAGCTTTACTTATTGATAATCCTGGATATTTTTTTTAATTTTGATGGTGAAATTGATCGGACATTTTTCGCCAAGTACTCCGCTTTCGTAAAAGCCAATTTAAGCCAAATAGCGCATAAAAAATATAAATAAATTATAAAATGTTGAATAACAGAAAAGAAAGGAAAGGAAAGGACAACGAAAACAAAAGAAAGAAAGAAAAAAAAAACATAAATTATGTACTTTTGTCTAAAGGGACGATAAAAATTGAAAAGTCTCCAAGGGGAGCTACATTAATTTCTATATACCAACTACTATTAACTAACGTTGCTATATGTGCGAAACAAAGGGGATTTTGAGAGAACGTTTAAAAAAGCTTTTCCTTTCAAAGGAAAATTATCACAAGTCTCTTCTACGAGGCATAGTCTCTTATATTAAATCTATTTCCCCAAGAAAAAAGTATATTCTGTACGGTACTTACGCAAAATAAAATGTATTGTGATATTTAAAGGACGGTAACACTATATTAAATTTCAGGGACTTTTTTTGCTTTGTTGAATTTAATTTATATTAAGTGGCAATATGACATTTCTTCGAGATGTGTAGCAGCATTTTAACTTAAGGAATGCAGTTTAACACAGCAAATTGCATACATCATTGTAAAATATTTAAATACGCCGTTAATGAAAAATTTAAACTGCTTCCAAACTATTTTGAATACGACAAACAATTTGCCATTTTATTTTAAATCTGAAAGAGTATATGAGCATTAAAATTATTATAGAAAGACAATAAAATTTTCAGAAAATAAAATGAATAAAATTTGTGAATATCTCAAAATATTTTTAAAAAGTTGTAATTCAATTTTTATCAGAAAAAGAAAAAGAAAAGAAAAGGAAAAGAAAAGAAAAGAAAGAAAAAAGAAAAAAGAAAAGAAAAAAGAAAAAGAAAAGAAAGAAAAACATAACAATGGCACAATTAACTATTATGAAAAAATATTTAATTTTTTACTAAACCAGTATTAGATTTGTAACAACTGTGTCTTATATTTCATCTTTATTAACACCTTACGATTCTATTGTTCTCAAAAACTAAAGAAAAATGGTTCCTTCAATCATATTCCCATAACAGAAAATATGTATATGAAAAGTAGATAGTAAAGAAAAAAAATGCCAGTTAAATAAGATTTTTTTGTTAATTTTTATTTGTAACTATTATATAATATCAAATATACTTTATTAATAAATAAATAAATGTCATTGCTTTACATTTCATATATATTTTTTCCTTTCCCTTTTTTTTTTTTTTTTTTTTTTTCTTTTTTGTTTGTTCGTTTATTTGAACTTTTAATCTTTTTCTTTCTTTATAGAGATTTAGAAATTTTATTTCTAGAAAACAAAATAATATTTATTTCTTAGCATTAAGAAATATTCGAGTAGAACTTAAAATGGCGTTATTTGGAAACCGTCAAAATAAATAAAAACATGTATGTACAGCACAACTACTTCATAGTTTTTTTGTGTTAGAATCTGGGTTTTGCCATGGATGATAGTAGTAAATTGGAATTAATTTTTAGTCTTAGCTTTACTTCTGACTTGACTGAAGACGAGGCATGCCTTAATCGTATCTAGTTATATTTTAGAGTGAATAAAACAATCATTGAGCAAAAAACAAAACAAAAACATAATTACATTTACGCATTCTTCCTTGAAATTCACAACTAAGCAAAATAATAATAATAATAATAATAATTTTTGATACAAATATTAATTTAATGATTTAATAAAAAAAACCAAACTCTTTTTTTTTTTTTTTTAACTACACATATTGCAATAATGTGACGCACTAACATCAATAATATGATTTTAATACTGTTTTGCAGTACATTATTTTGTAAAATAAATCCGAACGTCCAAACTAGTTATATCATTCTTGCTTCAAATTATAAAATTTTCACAATGATCTGATTGATATATAACATACGATGGAAAAATTTTCAACAAGGGGGGATATTTTAAAAGAATAAATTGCCACAGATTTTATGGAAAATTTGAAATAGTTACTGTTTCAATATCTGATCAGGTAGAAATGCATACGTTCTAACGTTCAATACATGTTTTCTTTTAAAAAATATTAAAATAATTTTTTCACACAGTTTATCATGTATATTTGTTAACTTGACTAAATTTAAATAATAATTTATTGAATAAATGAATAATTTTGTAAATAAACACTATAAATTGCAAAATCTTGCAACAGTTGTTTCAGATCAAAGGAAAGAAACGATCCTTCATGAGGTGAAAAAAAAGCACCATCATAAAATTTATTGTTCACTTGTTTCTATTGAGCATTTAAAGTGATTTCCGCATATAGCTTCTGAGCTGTAACATCATTTGTTAAACTTTGAAGTATTCGGATATCTTACGAACAGAAAAAGTGTGGTGTTGATGTAAAAAATATGATTAAGTGATAACACATGAAAGTCATAAGCCTGAATGGTGTGTCCTCCGTGGAGTGTTGTTAAGATGTCATAGCCCGTATTTATGCGAGTTTCGGAGAAAACAACGGTAAATTACTAATGGCTAAATCAGCAAGTGCAACCTGAAATCAGACATGACACTTCACTTCTATCAGTTTTAAGAACAGAAATTTGGAACCACTAGTAAAACAAATAGAAATGGGACAAAAGTTTAAAAATCGATTAAGACAAGCAAAAATATATCAAAAATATGCCGAAAAAAATAAAAAGATTAATATTTGATTTCGGTGTGAAACCAAAGAACGTTGAATGGTTAAGGTAAATCTTAAAGTTAATCTATATATGTGTATTGTAAGGTAGATAGATATCTTCCTTTTTGCTGTTTACCAAAAAAATTCCGCTGTGTCCTCACTCTAATGTTAAAATAGTTTTCCCTTTATCTCTGTATTTTTATTTTTATTTTTATTTGTCTGAATTTACCGATTTTTGGAGATATTGTTTGATTTTCTCACAGTATTTCTTTCTTTTTTTTCAATATCTCGCAGATAATTATCAAATATGTAATTTTAAATATTTTAATGTAAGAAACTTTTGGTTTTGTTCCAGTTTTACCTAATTTTTAATGCTTCAATCATTTTCTAATAAATTTCTTTTTAAATTAATGTGGTAATTTGTAGTCATTTTGTATTTTGTTATTTCTTACATCATGCATCGAATCATGTTCTTAGACTGACTAAGAACAGGATTCGACAAGGATTTATATAACAAAACCGTATGAAGTGTACTTTTTTTACATAGGAATTTTTGCTAGTGTTCGGACACTTTTGTTACCGACTGTACCGTCTCCAAAAGCCTGAGCCAATGTTATTCTATGGGGAAATTTTCTTTACAAATAACTTATTAACTAATACTTATTTTTAAATTCTGTTTTCACATTCAGAAAATTCCCAGCTGCTAAACTGACGGACCCTTTTTAAAAATGTATTTCTTAAATTTTTAATATTTTATTTTGAAATTGCAAAATGAAAAAATTTCACATATTGAAAATTCGTATTTTGCAGCTTCAAAATAAAATATAAAAAATTAAAAAAATATTTTTTTGAAAAAGGTCCGTCAGTTTAACAGCTGGGAATTTTTAGAATGTGAAAACAGAATTTAAAAATATGTATTAGTTAATAAGTTATTTGTAAAAAAAAATTCCCATAGAATAACATTAGCTTCGTCTTCCGACGGCGGTGAGTGAAGAGGTACGGATGACTTAAGAGGTACGGATGACTGTTTTAATGGGTTGTTTCGTGTATATTTATCAATTATTGTCGTTTGTGGTACCAAAAAATTTTATTTGACTGTTTTAAGAATATTCGTTAACCAGTTTTATTTTTTACTTGTTCAAATTTCAGAAGAATCACATTTTCTACGGTTAAACAAATTTAACATAACAAAATTTGAAATATATATATATATTATATAACAAATCTAACTCGTCCTCTAAATAGGACAATGGAACAAAGAGGATGAAATTTTCACTTACAGAAAATTTACTAAATACCAATACATATTTCATTAACTACCAGGATGATTACAAAAATGTACTGTCATGTAAAATATGCTGATACAATATTCATTCAAAGTAAACTGAAAAATCTAATCAAATTTCTGGTATAAATTGTAGCCTATGTCCTATTCCAAACTATTATATATCGCTGTACCAAATTTCATCCAGATCAGCCGTTGTGGCGTGATTAAGAAACAAACATCCATCCATCCATCCAAACTTTCGCATTTATAATATTAGTATATATTATATATATATATATATATATACATACACACACACACACACACACACACACACACACACATATATATATATATATATATATATATATATAATCGTTTGTCCTGAGTGAGTGAATGAGTAAGTGAGTGAGTGATTCGTTATCGCCCAGCCCAAACCCCTGGACCTAGAAGCAAGACATTTTGTGGTAATGTTCCTTCTATTACGTAGACAACCACTAAGAAGCAATTTTACAGAATTCACCCCCCCCCCCCCCACCAAGGGGGGATAGAGGACAAAACGTGATTTTACAAAATCCTTCATATCTCAAACAAAAAAACAAATATATCTGTAAGACTTTTGATTTTAAACATTGCTAACACAAATACCTAAAACCCAATTTCTGGAATTTTGGAAATATGGTCCTCAAGAGGGGGTGCGTGGCAAAATGTGATTCCACATGCGCAAAAAGTGATTTCATAAAAACCTTCATATCTCAAAGAAAAAAAAACAAATATTAGTAAATTTTTTTCTTTAAAATATAGTTAACATAAAAACCTAAAGACCAATTTCTGGAAATTTAGAAATTCGGCCCCTAAGGGGGGACAAGGGGCAAAACGTGAATTTTCAAAAACCTTTATATCTCAAAGAAAAAAAGACATCCGTAATTTTTTTTGCTTTAAAATATAGCTAACACAAATACCTAGAATCCAATTTTTGGAATTTTTGAAATTCAGTCCCCAAGGTTAGGGAGAGGAAGCAAAACGTTACCTATATTACATCTTCTATATAATATATATATTTCTTCTATAATAAAACTTTAAAATAATTTATTTAAATTTGTAATTGCTGCCAAGGAAGTTTACGAGTTAATTTATTTTTCGAAATATAATAAAATATATTTTCACGCCACTAATTTAAAAATAAATAAATAAATAAATAAATAAATAAAAAGTGAGCATGTAATATATTATATAGACAATTAGACAGAAATATACACTTACTAATTTGTTTACATTTATAAACCGGAAATGAAAAAAAAATCATTCAAACACTAAATACATGAACACTAAATACATCTTTAAAAAATACAACTTAACATTTCTTATTTCAAATATGCCATAAGTTACATTTTCATACTATTTCAAAAATTTAGCATGTACTCAAAACTTTAAAAAAAACTTTTTCGATATCGTTTGTTTCGATACTGATTATTATTAATTTTCTTTTCTTTTCTTTTTCTTTCAAAAAAAGAAATTCTGGCAAAAGCAGAATTTAGTTTAGGACGGAGGACTACTGTTTTTTAATTTTTTTTTTTTTCAAATTATAACATCGCTTTCAAGTTATTTAATTGTATTTTCGATAAATTTTAGATTTCGGTAAATGTCCAACTATCGAAAAATTAATTCGACAAATGCCCAACTATCGAAAAATGACGCCGTAAAAATCCCAGATTGAGACCAATAGTACTCAGTCCTAAAAAAAAAATATATATATATATATATATATATATATATGTATATATATATATATCTGCAACCGCAAAAAGAAGATACAACCACGCCCACAAATGTGAGAAATAAACAAAGATTCCAGACGGAGGAAGAGGAGGCGAGACACATAACTCTCGCTTGTATGAACTTATACATACTTTTCCGTGTTACAGCTGTCAAAATATTCTAACCAAACAAATACTATTTCCACATGCTATTTTTTAGCTGTCCTATTAAAAGGACAACGGGCTAAAATGGATTAAGTAAAATGATTTCGTTGACTAGAACATGCCTATTACCTTACGTACTGCTTTCTACACACAAGAATAACAATCAAAATTTACAGTTAGTTATTCATACAATTTATTTTTTATTAAACATGAAATAATCCTAAGAAAAAATATTTCATTTGCTCCTAATACAGTTCTAGTTATTTATTTATTTATTTATTTTTGTGTGTGTGTGTGTGTATTTGTGTATTTTAGTTCTTATCTCTTAAATACTTTTATAAATATTAGATTATAGCATCTTGATTTGACACTAAATTTATATTTCGTATACTTCATATTTCATGAGTTCAGTGGAATGGCTAAAGTATTTTCCAACTTAATTGACGGTATCTTAATTAAGTAAAAGTTCATTTTATAAATTTAACCAATATTTAATCAATGTAACATAACGTACTTATAATTGATGATAGTATTATAATATTTAGAATATTAGTGCTTACTCGATGACAAAATACTGCCAAAAAGCGGAACCTATTTATCGCAGATGATTAAAAAAATTACTCATTTTAAACCTATCTATCTATATGTTTATCTGTATATATATGTAAAGAAGAAGAAGATTTTTGAAGTTGAGGATTTGTAAATGGCCGATGGTTATAGAAGTTTACATTATAAAAAGAGTTTCAGAATTCTTGCGAAGTGTCCAGACAATCACACATAGCTCGTTAATAAAAATAACAGACATTTTTTTTTTTTTTTTGTAGATTTTATGATGAATTTTATTACATACGAATTGTTGACATATTTAACACAATTATAGGTGAGCAGATAAGCATTTTATTATAAAATGGTAGGTATAATTGGGGTAATTAAATAATTTGGAGTGGGAGCCCAAAACAATGACTTCACTTGTTAAGTCATGGTGATGAAGTGACGCTTCGATTTCTTGATTAATTTCGCCAGAGCTCTAGTCGACGCCAAATTAAAAAAGTAGAGAAAAAATGGTTGTAATTATGTTACGTATAAATACTTACAATTTTTGAAAAGGTTACCACATGATTATAATTCAAACGGTCCTCAGTAGACGCCAAAACACGCCATGAGAGCACGAAACTTTTGAACAAAAATAACACACCATGTTATGAGACAAGGAATCCACTTACGGCGACAAAACTTCATTTATTTATAAGATGAAAAAAAACCGAAATATGAAAAGTAATAACAAGCTATCGTACATCTGCATTAACGTTAAAGAACGAAAAATACACGAACAAAGGTTTCGAAAGAATTGCAATTAGCAAAAGATACATATGTGGGAAGAGGGAGAATGTAAAAATTTAAATAACATAATGTATAAGAATTTAAGTTGCAATTTAGAGGTTATGAAAATGTGTTAGTTACATATTTTATTTTATTTTTAATATAATAATATATTTTTTAGAATATGTGATCATCGACATCACAATATATATATCTATATATATATAACTATATATATATATATATATATATATATATATATATGCGTGTGTGTGTGTGTGTGAAAAGTACTAAAAATATTTTAAAACTGAATTACGAACAACTAAAACTAAAACAATGTAGTACGTTATATATATACAGGGTGACTTTGACATGATCTGCCAAACGAAAGGAGGTGATAGAACAGCCCATGGGGAGCATAAAACACCATAGAAACCTTGTCCTATCTCTAACCGTTTCCGAGTTATGGTAGGTAGAAGACAAATCTGGTTTTTCCATCCCGTCTGAAAAAATCCAAATTTGTGAGTTTTCTGAAAGACTTACACGCAAAATCAGAACATATTTGGAAAGAGCAGAAAAAGTCCTATCGGGTGACACCATTTACATCAGGATACCTTAATTTGACGGCGAGCTACAAGCGTAAAACATTGGAGAAGTTTAAAATCGAGTTGTCACCAAATTCTTAAAACGGCAATTCTGCAAACACCGTTCAAGCTGCAATAGGTCAAATTTACCAAAAACTTCTCCATTCCACAAGCTTTAGAATGACCCCACAATAAACCATTTCGGTGTTCTAGTTCAGGAGAAATTCAGCCTTTTCTTTGAAATACATTCATCACTGAACTCGATGTTCGTCGAGAAGGTGACTCACGGGGTGCCATGGTCGTTTCTGATTTCATATCCGCCTTTAGACCGCTGTTTTTCCAGATGCAAAAAAGAAAGTTTTAAAGACAAACAAGAAAAGTAGCAGTTGTATTAAGTTTACAAGCACAATGGAATGGAAACAAAAGAATTATGACGTTTCTCACGTCTTTCACAAAGGAATATGAAAAAAAAAAATGACGTATCTCACGTTTGTGATTAAAGCACATATGCATTCGAAAGTATGTGTGAAATTTAGTTCCGCTGCTTAAATTGTTCACCCCCACACCTGATACATGCCCTTGCCCGCTTACGAACGGAAACTACTGTAGCTCTTAGCGAAAGCTCATCCCTCAGTTTTATTATTGCTTCATCGAGCCGGCTGCTTAAATCTTGCAAACTGGTAACTTCTGTGCGATAAACTTCCTGCTTCAGGAAACCCCAAACATAGAAGTCCAATGGAGTGAGATCTGACGATCTAGGTGGCCAAGAAACTGGTCCATTACGGCCAATTCATCGCGGATACTGCTGCTTCAAGATGTCCCGAACGGCATCGGAAGAATGTGCAGGTGCCCCATCGTGTTGGAAAATGATTTCCGCTCGTTGGGGTACAGGAAGTAATTCTGGAAGATGATGTTCCCGAAACTCCAATTATGTATTGCTTGTCAGGTGACCTTGGAACACAAGTGGACCTATAAAGCGATCGCCAACCACTCCAAGCCAAACATCTAATCTGAATCGCGTGTGGAACGATTAGTTTCGTGATAAAAATGGATTTGTTGAGAGTAATGATGCCAGTTATGTAAATTTAACATGCCACCCCGAGTGAAAAGTGACTCTTCTGTCCACAGTATCGTTCTAGGGAAATGGTGTTCCTCAATTGCTCGCTCTAAATGCCAGCGGCTGAATGTTACCCGCTTTTGGAAATCTGAGCGATGTAATTCTTGTACCGGTGTGAAGTGGTATGGATGATACTGATTTTTGCGCAAAACATTCATCACTTTACTTTCGGAGATTCCACCTTCTCTCGCAAGTATGCGTGAACTCATATTTGGATTTTACTCCACTCGATCGAGTACGGACTCCTCAGCGGTGGCGGAGCGGCGACCATGGCCCCTTTCGTACACCCTACCGTACGACCCACTCTCCCTAAGACTTCGATGAATTGCGGCAAATACAGCACGGTTGGGCGCACGACGATGTGGATAACGTAGATGGTACTCTTCTTCGACTCTCAGAGAGTTACTATCGCAAAATCCATGCACAAAATGCATATCCGCGTACTCTTCATTTGTAAAACTAGGCATATCTGTTTACAGGTTGGAAAGTATGACAATTTGATTCCTGTGATGACTTCAATGGAAAATAAAATTCAGAAGGGTAAGCAAAAAGGTATAAAATTTCAATATTAATTTACAAAGGTAGAAGAAATAAAGTGCTACGGAATAAGAACCAACTTGGTTAATTCGTACCAATGTAGGAAAACATAATAATTATGAACTAAGAGAGAGCAAGTAGACGTGAGAGCAGCGTGAAAAGAATCGGCCGAGCTCAGGCAAAGTCCAGAAAATGCTAAAGCATTAAGCAGCATAAAACGTAAAAGTAGCTGACTAGCTAATGAGCTGTTAAAAATTGACTCGCCTTTTGTGTCCACGAGTGGGATGCGCGAAGGTTGGAAGACATCTGTGTATCACTAAGAGTGCATATGCAGATTGTCACGATTTTGCATACGTTCCATTTGCTCACCATCGTTTCGTTTGCCGAATCTCGACTAACGCCGTTTTCAGTGATGTATTTCAAACAAAAGGCTAAATTTCTCCTGAACTAGAACATCGATATGATTTATTGTGGGCTCATTCTAAAGCTTGTGAAATGGAGAAGTTTTGGTAAATTTGACCGATTGTAGCTTGAACGGTGTTTCCAGAATTGCTGGTTAAAGAATTTGGTGACAACTCGATTTTAAACTTCTTTAATGTTTTACGCTTGTAGCTCGCCGTCAAATTAAGGTATCCTGATGTAAATGGTGTCACCCGATAGGACTTTTTCTGCTCTTTCCAAATATGTTCTGATTTTGCGTGTAAGTCTTTCAGAAAGCTCACAAATTTGGATTTTTTCAGACGGGATGGAAAAAACAAGATTTGTCTTCTATCTACCATAACTCGGAAACGGTTAGAGATAGGACAAGGTTTCTATGGTGTTTTATGCTCCCCATGGTCTGTTCTATCACCTCCTTTCTTTTGGCAGATCATGTCAAAGTCACCCTGTATATATATAACGTACTACATTGTTTTAGTTTTAGTTGTTCGTAATTCAGTTTTAAAATATTTTTAGTACTTTTCACACACACACGCATATATATATACATACATATATATATATGTATATATATATATATATATATATATATATATTGTGATGTCGATGATCACATTATCTGAAAAATATATTATTATTTAAAAAATAAAATTAAAAAATTTATATTAAAAATAAAATGCCTCCTTTCGTTTGGCAGATTATGTCAAACTCACCCTGTATATATATATATATATATACATATATATATACACTACTGGCCATTAAAATTTCTACACCAAGAATGAATAATAATAACGGAATGAAATTTGTTGGACACATACATTATAGTAGGAAGAACAATTGATTAAAATTTCAGGAAATTTTGAATTATACGTACTGAGAAAACAGTACATAAAGCAGCGACCTCTGAGAGCAATAATAGCACATATCTGCCTAGGCATTGAATCGAACAGCGAGTGGATGATACGAGTATGTACGGGAAGAGCACTTCATGAAATTTTAACACGATGCCACAATTCATCGATCGAAGTTACTGGTGAGTGGTGGGGAGCCAGTAGCTTTTCAACGATTAAACAGTCATAACAGTCATTTTCATTGGTGCGAGATCAGGAGAACGCGCTGGCCAGAGCAACAGTCGAACACATTCGGCCTCAATGAAGTTCCGGACAATATGGAAACTTGCGGTCGTGCATTGTTCTGCTTAAATGTTGCGCTTCGGAGGCCTTGAACATAAGGCAGAGCGATGGGAACTCGTCAGAAATGTAATGACTGGCACTCAGAGTGGCGGGAATGAAAACAAGAGGTGACCGGGACGTGTATCCAATGGTACCACATGCCATCAATCCAGGTGGTGACCCAGTATGCGGCTACCAAAATTCTCATTACCCTCAAAACTGCATCATTGATATGGGCGCCATTAATGTGTGATCAACGATGAACCTGGAAGCTGTAATGGCGTGAAGTCACCTTTCAGACAAATCACAATCCTGTTTACAGCATCAAGATTGCCTTATCCGTATTTAACGGCATTATGAATAATGCACATTGCCAGCTGGGATTCGACATCATTATACTGTCCATCATTCCCAATGATGTTATGGGTTTTCATTGGATACACGTCTCGATTACTTCTTGTTCGTATTCCTGGCAATCTGAACAGCGGCCATTAAATTTCTTATGGTTAAGGCCCGCCCCTCTGCCCTGTATTCGAGGCCTCCGTAGCGCAAAAATTAAGCAAAATAATGCACGATCGCAAGTTGTTTGTATTGTTCGGACCTTCTTTGATACAGATTGTTATCGACTGTTGCTCTGGCAAGCGCGTTCTCCTGATCTCGCACCAAAGAAAATGACTGTTTAATCGTTGAAAAGCGACTGGCCCCCCACCACTCACCAGTAACTTCGATCGATGAATTGTGGCATCGTGTTAAAACATCATGAAATGCTCTATCCGTACATGTCATCCAATCGCTGTTCAATTAAATGCCTAGGCAAATAAATGCTATTATTGCTCACAGAGGTCGCTGCTTTATGTACTGTTTTCTCAGTACATATTACTCCAAATTTCCTGAAATTTTAATCAGTTGTTCTTCCTAGTATAATTCCAACAAATTTCATTCCGTTATTATTATTCCTTTTTGGTGTAGCAATTTTATTGGTCAGTAGTATATATTTACATATGCATATTGTTCAGTTTAGAGGTGGTGACACCTTGACGGTTTGCTGGTTCATTTTGTTATTGTTAGTTTGAATCGAAAAATTTTGATTGCAGTCATTAAAAAGCTCCTTTTCTTTACGTTTCTACATGTTTAATATTCCCATCAGAATTATTTTAAAGTGTGTATTATTCTTCTTTTCATATCTAAAAAAGTACTGGTCAAGTTAATTTAATATTCTATTTTATTTAACTAGGAACATAACTATAAAATTCTTTTAAAAATAAAATCTCTTGTGATTTTATGTCAGTTAAAAATGGCGTGAAATAACAATAAACGAAATAGGAACCTGCGTGTATGTTTTCGTAGGTTTAAAATTGTAAATGTTCGAAAATAGAATAAAAAAATATATTCGTATTTTATTTTATTTTATCTTTTATTTATAAATGAACTTTAATTTTGAATTTTATTCAAATTTCATTTTATTTTGTCACTTATATGCACATTCTTAATAATAATATTGTCTGAAATTTTCTATTCTAAAATAGTTAAATTATTGTGGTTTATCAACAGTATAAATAGGTGATAACTTAAAACTATTATTATTATTATTATTAACATCTTTATAATTTATGGCTAAAAGTGCAAAAGTTTAAACATTTTTATTACACTAAATATTTTTAAAAATGCCACTAGTTTATTCTTCTACTAATATCACTGTTATAAAATGTAAAATAATTGGTTATCAGATTTGTATTAAACCATAATTTCTTCTATTAACAATAAAAACAAAAGACAATATAGTGCTTAATTGTAGTTTTTCAGAACACTTTTTATTTATAAGTACGAAGTTATGAGATATTACTTCAAAGATAAAACTTTACACAGTGCAAATTAGACAAACTTCTTAAACATTCAATTTAGTTTTATATATTTATAATCCTTCAAAAACCCAATTATGGTATGATAAATGTTATCATTAAAATGCCCACAACAACTTGAATGTCAAAATTTTAAATTCGTCTTGTTAAAGCAGTATATTATTTAGCATTTCTCTTTTTATTCTGAAAATTTTTAAATAAACAACCATGATAAACTTAAGAAGGGGTTATTAACGAACCGACATTAAAATTTAGGGTCATTTAGGTACCCTTGATTAGTTCGTTATCTGTAATTACTGTGCATGTGCTTCAGTAATATGTTAACATAGTCGAAAAATGTAAAAATCTTGTATCCTTTAAATTACTAGCCTAGTAATTTTATAACAAGGGTTAATTAACTCTCTTTCATGTTGTAAAATTTATGTTTATTTGTACTATTTTTATGTAAAATTTATAAAGATGTCATAACATTATACTCAATTTCTTCTTTCGTGTAATCGTACACATGTTTTAGTATAAAATATCGAATATTGATGAAAGACATTTATATAACGTAAAGAAAAACTTTTTTTTTTTCAAGTTTCATTGGAAAAGTGAACAAGAAAAAATAAGTTTTTTAAAAGTATATGTCAACTGCATTTACCCGTTATAATATGTCCCTTTTAATACCTTTTTCCCCATTAATGACACATTGTTTTTATGTACTTTTTTCTAAAAGAAAAAGCATACATTAAACCATTTTCGTGTAGCCATGAATATTATTAAAAAACAGGAAAGCTAGGGGAAAAATAAACAACAATTTAAGGAATCATATTACCTCTATACTTAAAACTATATTTCAAGAGAAAAATTATGCACTGTATTTCACTTGCGTAGACCTTAGAATTGCTTAAATTTTGCATGCGCATTATTAAAGTAACTGAATCAAAAATTCTCATAGCATTCAATTTTATTTATATTTTATTTATTTATTTATTAATACAGCCTCTTTTGTCTTCTGTATAATTTTATATTTACGTTTATTTTATTTTTTTAACTGCATAATCATTTATAGAATTATAAACAATCTTTTTTTTTTTTTTTTCACTTTCCTCTATGTTCAATAGAAGGAAGTAAAGATTTCGTGAATATTTTGTACTACTCATATTTTACGAATGCACATGTTTTAAGAGGTACGGGACACGATTTCAAATTTTTTTTTTAAATGTCTGTCTATGTATATGTGTGTAACAAAAATTACACGGCAGCTCTAGCTCAAGAGTTAATGCTCAGTATTTAATTTAAGTTTATATTTAGTTTTACCTTGATATAAATTGGTATTTGTAAAATGTTTGTGTTAAAATAGCTCAACAAGTGGCGAAGTTATCCTCCCGTTTCATAAATTTCATTGTGGCAGTATAGGAATATTTTTAACCAATCATTGTGAAATTTATATATACAGGGTTGTTCCGAGGTCATGAGAAAAACTTGAAAATGAGGTGGAGAATATAACAAGAATTTAGATATGTATAGGAACCCAATGTCCCCAAACGTAATTTAACTCTTTAAGAACCGGGTGATTTTGCATGGATATGGGCGTGGCTCTCCAATATTGTATTTTTTAGAAAAGAGTTTTTACATTGTAATGTTTACATAAATAAATAAATTCTGTTTTTATTGATGTATATTACCGCAGTAATTGCAATAATATGAACAGTGTGCATGAATTTTTGAAATGTATATAGAAGGCCAAAATATCTAGTTCTTAAAGGATTAAAAATAATGTTTAAAGACATGGGTTCCGTTCAGGGCTGGAGAATATAAGGGCTAGTTCATCGCAGTCGAAAAGTGAAACCGGAAATAATCACTGATGACGTAGCTGCAAACACGCAAGTCCGATTCAGACTATTGAGCAAAATTGGAATTACGAAAAAGGTATTAATATACTGCTTAAATCTTTATATTTTCCGCAGTTTTGAAAAGAAAAATATTAGCAAGCTATGGTTTTTCATAGTTAATATTGAACTCATTAAATACAGAATAATAAATATTTTTTGATTATCAAAATTTTACTAACGGGAACAAATTTTAATAAAATTTTGCTAAAACGATGCAGTACTGAAAAGCAAGCATATTTTAAATGTTTTATAGACAGAAGTTGAAATTAAATTTGTATGAAATGTTGGTTTTTTTATGCATTTCAAGATTAAAAAATACCATATGCATCAAAAAGCAAATTTTTATTTAAAATAAAATATGAATTTCAAATATATAATGAAAATGCAGGTACTATTTTAAAATAATTTTGAAATTCTTTTTTTTTTTCCCTCGGGCTTATTTGGTTTTTTTAAACAGAAAATGCATGGAGATGAATGCTACTGAAATTCGAATGAAACTATTATGCGTTAGATTACTTTCTATAAAAATTGTAATTTATTTAAAAGTAAAGTTTTAACACCAGAATAATTAACATGGGATTTTTGAAAGTATGAAACCTGGTGTAATCATTTGTGGCTTAATAAATTTACAATCATCATTCATTAAATCAAAATTTAGGTAAAAGTGGCATAATTTTAGGGCATTCATATAAATAAATGGACGAGTCCGATCCAATTTCGGGAAAATGTATAGATATGCCATGGGAAAACAATTTTTTAGACCTATTGTATAAACATAAAGAAAAGTGTATATTGATAATATTATATATATATATATATATATATATATATATATATATATATATATATATATATTAATAAATAAAGGATTTTAAGTAAAAAAAAAAACAAAAAAAAAAACAGGAATTACTTTTATTTATTTATTTTTAATTTTATTTATTCTGTAAATTAAGTATAAAAACTGAATTTTTAGATTGCAACAGTAGTTGCTACAAATTATAACTTTTCCAACGATTTTATTTATTTATTTATTGTTATTATTTATCAATATTTTATTTTTTTCATTAAAAAAAGAAAAGAAAGATTGATAGAAAAAAGAAAGAAAGGAAAAGAAAGAAGAAAAAGTGTCTGTGCTAAATACAATTTAGTTTTTGACAAGAAAATTTTATTTATATTATTTTATCTTGTTTTATACCAGATGTTACCTTGCCCGACATTCAGCTTTATTCAAGGAGGTCTTTTGAAAAAAAAAAAAATTCTGCTCTCAAAGCTGGAAGACGGGAGGTACCGTGTTCAATTCCAGATTGCACTCGTCGACTTAGCCGTTCAGAGTTTTTCGTGTTTTTCTCCGAAACTCTCAAAATTACGTGCTAGAACCCCTTTGTAAGGCTCCCATCTATGGCATCTCCTTCCTTGGGCTCAGGACCCAAGTGCAGACAATAGGCCTTAACATAAACATCAACACCCGATAGTGCATTTTTTTTTATGCAAAATTTATGCAAAAATGAAAAATTTTCTTTTATGCAAAAATGTATGAGAAACTGTTTCTCATCATCAAAATATGAAGTTGTGTTTCTTAGCAACAGTTACTACGTTAATTTTTAACCTTTTTTTACTTTATTTACTTCCTTACAGGATATGATATATATATTTTAAAAATTATATGGACAGACTCAGGTGCCTTCTACTATAATTTTCATTTTATTTTCATTAAATGTTTGTTTAATTGAATGAAAAAGGATATTTTAATTTACGTAAAATTAATATGAAATTTTATCAAATGTACAGTCGGTAACAAAAGTGTCCGAACACTAGCAAAAATTCCTATGTAAAAAAAGTACACTTCATACGATTCTGTTAAATAAATCCTTATCAAATCATGTTCTTAGACTAAGAAGAGGATTCGACAAGGATTTATTTAACAAAACCGTATGAAGTGGACTATTTTTACATGTGAATTTTTGCTAGTGTTCGGACACTTTTGTTACCTACTGTACGATTGGAGGGAGCAGAGGAATTTAAATATTTTCGTAACAAAAATCGTAAATTCTTACTATGACATAAAGCACGAGAAATTGAAATTTTAAATAAAATTACTTAATTACTATAAATAATGTAAACAAAATTTGTAAAAATTTGGCCGAAATTAAGTTTAAGGTTTCATATTGTGTGTAAATGCCTGTGTGTTCAAAATGCTACCAGGTCAATATAATCTTTTTGTAAAAAATGTCACTACAGACGCTTGCATTTTTTTTTTTAATATTTACTGAATCCTTCCTCTGGCATATTCGCATCCATTCTTTACATAAATTTTCATTCTTTTGTGGAAATATATGAATAATCATACGTTTTCCTTTTGTGTTACGATGTGTATTACTAAACGTAGCAACTGCACAAGATGGCATTTAAAAACATAAATTGTAAAACAAAACAGCTGAAAATCGAATTCAATAAGTGTGTGTTTTCTCTCTATCGTCATGTTTTTCCCACAATGAGACAAAGGACAAAACAACTGCCCAGTGTCCAAAACATTTCGCTTTCGGGAAGCGTGTTTCTAGTGATGTCACAAGACATCCGGTTGGGGGAAAAGTCAGTCACAAGGCGGCAAGCACATCTTCAAAGGGATGACCTAGCCCTTGTATTCTATAGCCCTGGGTTCCTATACAGTTCATAATCCCTGTGATGTTTTCTACCTCTACTCCAATTTGTCACATGACATCGATCACAATTATCCTTAAATTTGAATTGTGTGAATTTGTATAGGAATATATAAAATAAAATTAGGTGCTGTCCACAACGTACTAAATTTAATATGGCCTATGATCTTCAAAAGCATTAAATTCATTCTAGGACCATAATTTTAGCGTCAGAAAATGACGTCATGTGTTCATGGGCATATACAGTCTGTAACAAAAGTATCCGAACACTAGCTAAAATCCCTATATAAATAAAGAGTTAATACTGTTTTTCATTTTTAGTAAATTAGAGAGTAAAGGTTGAATTTTTTTTTTTTTTTTTTACCAACTATGTGAAAAATACCAGAGCCGGAAATCGAACCCGGGCACCTCCGCTTAACGCACGGATGCTCTACCACTGAGCTACCCTGGCTGACAACCAGCTAGGCATTTCTCACATAATATTTGTTGTCAAAGTCACCGAGTATGCAATCGCAGATATATCAAGCGAAACAATAGTAATCGTAGCACAACTCCATAGACCACGAAATTTCAATTTAGAAATTTTTATTCATGAATTCATAAAAAAAAAAAAAAAAAATCAACCTTTGCACTCCAATTTACTTAAAATGAATATTCACGGTTGATGAATTCATGAATAAAAATTTCTAATACTGTTTCGATAAATAAATCCTTGTCGAATCATGTTCTTAATCAGTCTAAGGACATGATTCGACAAGGATTTATTTAACATAGTAGTATTAACTCTACTTTATATATATATATATATATATATATATAGAAATTTTTCTCAGTGTTCCAATACTTTTGTTACCGGCTGTACTTAATGCAATACGTATATAGATGAATGACACTTGTCTGTGTTTAAATAACGCAGGCACACATTTAAAATTTTTATTTGATAATTTTGGCTGATTTTAATGTTTTTGGTGTTCTGAAGTGGAAATTAAAGCAGGATTTTCTTTATCATGTATATAATTTACAGGGTATCTATCAATACACTTTTTTCCGTGACTTTTTAAACAATGTAATTATATGGAAACTTTTATAGAGTGTTTCCATGATTAATTGTTGTTGGTGAGAAGTAAACTCAAATGACATTCTTTCAATTATTGCAAAAACTTTCTTTTTCATATTATTCCAAAAACATTTCATTTGACTCTTTTTTTTTTTCTTTTTGCATATATACATCTACATTAGAGCGTCACTGTGACGCATTTGTTGTGATTGGCCGTCTGTATTCTATGTACATGTAGTGAAGTCTGTTCGTTTTTTTTTTCTCTCTTCGATGTTTCAGTTTTTAATAAAAATGTAGGCAAATTAAACATGTGGGTTCATCTTTTTATTCCCACAATATAATATAATATATAATTGTTATTCACAAACCAAGCCAAAGGAGGCTGGTTTCATTTATTTGAAACACTATTATTTATATATTAAAAATTACTTTTGAATAGTTTAACAGAAAAGATATTTATTAAGAAAACAAAAGTTCTTTTTTATTTATGGAAAACATTTGTTTTTGAAAGCCGAAATAGCAGAGGATACTCATAAACCAGGTGCGTGCATTTTACTTACCTTATAAACTTTGTTGAACTATTTCATAAGATACATTACAAATATCCAAAATAAGTCAATTAAACATTTGATATATGATTTAAATAATTCTTTTGTTATTATTAACAATTGTAATCAATCATGGAGTCACACTAGAAACTACCAAAAATGCAGAATGTGTATCGGTATGCACTCTGTATTGACATAAATCTACACGTAATAGAAGAAAACTTGCCTTTTTTTTTTTTTTTTTTCAGTTTCAGCACTCTAAAAGACATATATATACTACATCAGTTAAATATATTAAATCAAATTTTGCTAACACTATTTTTGTAGACCTTTGTAATTTATTTAATGCCATTAAATAAACATAAAAACGTACGATACCAGGATCAGAGATAACATAAAAAGAAAAATGCTAAATATAACTGTAACAATAACACCATTATCTATCTATTTAAACATTTATCAGTTTCTCTTTCACTATTCGGAAAAATTGTTAAATATATTCCAAAAAAGTTTCCGTATTAAGAAAAATGTAATAATTTTTGTTGAACATATATAATTTGAAATTTCCATTAAGTTTTTTTTAAAAGTGTATATTATCGTCTGTTATCATAAAATATTTATTTGATTTTTAAATTTAAAAATATATATGCAATTGTGCACTATGTTTACCAGAGTATTTAGTCATAGCATAATTAAATTACTTAAAAAAAAAAAAAAAAAAAAAACTTATATTTTATCCTTCTCTTACAACTATATTACCATTCTTTTTCTTTTTTCATACATTTTCTGTTCCTAGGTTGTTAGGTTACTAATATATATATATATATATATATATATATATATATATATTTGCATGAATTATATTTATTCTCAATAAAAAAATATTTCTTAATAAAAATTATTTTTATTTTAAGTTTGTAAGAGAACAAAAAGTATATTTTTATTTTTAGTTCGTCGGGAAACAAAAAATGCATTTTTATGTTCTAGCTGCAGACTTTGTCAACGCCAGTGACGCAGCAACACAGTTTTTACACGAATAATTTTTCAAAGTACAGCATTAACTTTTTAACTGTTTTCATATTCTTTGCAGTTTAAAAAAATGTAATTTAATACTATGCTCTTCAAAATTTCACACAATATATATATATATATATATACAAAGCCTCTTATTGATATATAAGTTTAGTTTATTCATCATCTGGATGAAAAATTTCCTGACAAGTGGCTCAGTGATACGGAGAATGTGGTTGAGATTATTTTGAAAATGATATATTAGGTGATCTAAATTTCCTTCCATACTCTGAATTGAATTCATTATTTTTTGAAAAAAAAAAAATGCGTTGAAAAATATCTATTGGTCTAGAATAAAAGAAAATTCCTAATGAATTTCGTAAAAACACACACACATAAAAAAAAAAAAAAAAAAACATATAGTAGGAAAATGTCATCGACAATATATAATATACAACGTATTTCATTTCTCCTATACTCATCACGCATATTTTGACAGTTACCTTTTTGTTGTTATAAATACAATAAGTGGGTTACTTTAAAAACTATACATACATAATAATATATCAAAATTATATTATTATACATAAAATAAGACAACTTTCGACATACAAATTTTTTATTGAAATAAATACTAGTTATTTATTTGAAATATGAAACAACATCTCTTGATATATAAATAACTAGCTGGACTTTATATTTAAATGAGTTCTCGATGTTCTGTTCCATTATTAAGAAAATCTTAAAAATTAAAAATTATGTAAAGAAATTATTGAAATCAGTCGAAACTGAAGTTAAAGTTACCACTGCGTACGATAGAGGTTTTTCCTCTAGCAACGTGAATTGTCCGGGACCCCAATGCCTTCAGCAGCATCTTATCAGCTTTTTAATTCACCTTTCCCAGCTGGAAAGTTTGAAGTTTCGTGAAGTCTCACTAAAGTGCATAATATGTACACTTAATCAACACACAGGCACCAAAATTCGCCATTATAATATAATTTGAAGCAAATTCAAACACGAAAACGTGTTTTTTGCCTCGCCCGCCAAATGGGTGGGATGTTCATTTAAAAAAATTCCTTTACAGTGCATGTTGCCTAGAAATAATCAATTGACACATAAAAAAAAATTATTTTCCGGAAATAATTTGGAGCTGAGTTATGTTTGAAAACGTGTTTTTGCCCCCACCCGCTCTTATAGGGTAGAAAGAGGGTTTAAGTTTACCAAATCTGTGTATACTACCTATTTTTTACGTATAACCAACCCACACATCAAAAACCGCTTTTCTAAGATAATTTGGAGTAAATTTGAGGTTGAAAACGTGTTTTTCACCCTCCCCCAGGTGTAGAAAGTTATTTTGCGAAATATCTTTGTAATGTGAGAATTGGGTACGCATAACATATCGACACATCAAAAAATCGCTTTTCCATTACGCGTAACCAATGCACACATAAAAAATAATCTTACTGAGATAATTTCGAGCAAAGTTGCACATGGAAACATATTTATGGCCCCGATACACAAGGAGGATAAGCGGGGATTTTGAAAAATCCCGTTACAGCTTGTGTTGGATACATACAAACAATTTACGCCCCAAATTACGTGACCACATATCCCATAGATTTCCCAAGACAAATTTTGCACTAAAAAGTGTGCCTTGGATTTGTCCCTTATAACACCCTCCCCTTCCAAAATCGTAAATGTTAAACAAAAAAGAAATAAAAATAAAAATAAAAATAAAAATAAAAATAAAAATAAAAATGGATTTTTAGATATATTCTAAAGAAGACATATGGCTGTTTTCAATAACTTTCTACCATTTTCAGTAGAGCTCTACAAGAAATACGAAACTTACGAAATTTCTCCCCGAAAAACGATTTATCCTCTTCCCTTCATCAAGAATCAACAATTCTAAAATCGCACATAATTTTTTATTTGTACTCAAGTGTAGTCTCTTCATGTGCAATTTCTCTAACGTAAAGTAATTTGGGGCCGAGTTATGCTTACAAACTTTCTTTCTTTCTTTTTTTTTTTTTTGTGTCCTGTCTCCCAGGGAAAAGGGAGATGGGAATTTCGATTAATCCAATTACTTTAAGCGTCGAATATATATAAACAGTCCAACCACCAAAATTCGTGACCGCAGCTCCCAGTGATTTCACAGGACAAATTTAGCGTTAAAAGGTGTGTCTCGATTTTCCCCTTTGTAACCCTCCTCTTAAAAAAAAAAAAAAAAAAAAAAAAAAAAAATCGAAAATACAAATTAAAAATCGAAAATTTCTAAATCGCAGATAATTTTTTATTTGCACTCAAATCTAGTCTATCCATACGCAATTTCTCCACCCTGAAGTAATTTGAAGCCGAGTTTTGCTTACTAACTCTTTTTTTCTTCTGCTCCCCCAAGGGAAGGGGGGTTCGGAGGGGAAATTTGCAAAGTTGATAGATATCATTTTTAGGTTGAGTAAGGACTTAAATCTACCAAGTGCCATCGAATTCCGCCCAGCCGTTAGACTGAACTGTGGAAACACTTTACAACTCATGATACGTATAAAATTTTATTCAAAATAAAATAATTAAAATACATCAGAGCTGAAATATATTTTTTAAACTTTATGTAATATTTCGACTAATTTTAATGAATTATCATTTATTCATGTTGTTATGAAAGACACTGCGTGTTTAAAACTCTCCTGCTACTTCCCCGATATGATACGATTAATATAAATACACACACACGCACATATATATATATATAAACATATATTTGGATAGTAGGCATAATAGAAATGTATCCATTCAGACAGCATGCTGCAATTTCTAAGCTTAAAGTATTTCTTATTGGCTTATAAACAACCTGCATATGTTACATATATATACATATATATATATAATTTGAATGGATATTAGCTATTGAAATTGAATTGAACTGTTGAGTTTCAGAATATAAATTCAAAAATATTGAAAATATTTGTTTTTAATGAGCAATATACGTACATGTATATATTGCACGAACTAAATGCAAGTTAAAAATGTGTTTTATAATATGTATATGTAGCATCTATATCATTTTGTTTCCTTGTCTAAGGAAGTCCTGTGAAATGCATGGTTTATTAATGTACAGGGTGTCCAAGAATTATCTTTACAACTTTGAAATTTAATAACTTTTGAAATAAAAAAGATATTCACATTCTGTGTTCTGCAGTTATTAGTGCAACTAACAAAGTTTTTTTTTTTTTTTTTTTTTTCTGTTTAGGTTAGCCAGTTGTAACTGAGCATGTGGACCCCACAGGAGAAATCACAATGTGTGGCATGGTTCCTTGAGAGCAAATCGGACACACAAGTTCAACTCAATTGCAGGACCAAATTTGGCAAGGCGCCACCATGCAGACCCACCATCCGTGCATGGCACACCAACTTCATGACCACAGGCTCAGTGTTGCATAGGAAAGGAGCAGGACGACCCAGCACAAGTGATGAAACTGTTGAGCGGGTTCGCGAAGCATTCCAGCGCAGTCCCAAAAAATCAGTTCTTATGTAACACTGAGCCTGTTATCATGAAGTTGGTGTGCCATGCACGGATGGTGGCGTCTTGCCAAATTTGGTCCTGCAATTGCGTTGAACTTGTGTGTCCGATTTGCTCTCAATGAACCATGCCACACATTGTGCTTTCTCCTGTGGGGTTCTCATGCTCAGTTACAACTGGCTAACCTAAACAGAACACAACTTTATGAGTTGCACTAATAACTGTAGAACACATAATGTGAATATCCTTTTTATTTCAAAAGTTATTAAATTTCGAAGTTGTAAAGATAATTCTTGGACACCCTGTACTTGTCAAATTTAAAAGAATAATATTAGAAAATGTTTACAGGCATGTTTTGTAAAACAAATGTACTTAATAGTCTCTTAAAGTTAAAGTATTACTTCATGCATTAAAATAAGTTTAAAATAGGTTTTCTCTTATTAGTTTTATTAATATGTGTAATAGTATTAATAATCCGAAGCATTTTCTTTAACATTTACCGGAATCATATAAAATAGAATACTTCCAAAAGAAATTTGTTTTACATATTGTTTTATCGAATTCGGTATATACATAGTAAGCATATAGAAGTATATGCATAGATATCAATTTTTGTAATTCGTCCCGTAAAGTTGATTGAACCTTCTTTTCATACACACTATTTTTACTTTCGGAACACTATAGTGAGAAAGTATTGTAATCATGTCAAAAATCCGAATTTGAGATTTTGATGTTTCTATACGTTTAGAGGTCCCCTGAGTCCGTTTCCACTATTTTTACGATGATGTATGTATGTGTGTATATGTATGTGTGTATGTATGCGTGTATGTCTGTATGTATATCTGTGAGTGAACACGCTAGCGTCTAAACGCTTTGTTCGAATAAGCTGAAAGTTGGTACGTATATTGTAAGTCCCCATAGTGCGAACCCTATAGCTTTTGGTTAATCTAGCTCTTATAGTTTTTTTACAGGGACCCCAGGAAATATTCTTTATCATTATGGCCCATGGGGCCAAATATTTAAAAGTGCGATAGCGTCTAAACGCTTTTTTAATCTGAGCAAAAAATTTGTACACATGTTATAGGTCCCAGTTGCACGAATTGTATAGATTTTGGTGAAATTAGCACTTACAGTGCTTTTATAGGGGCACAAAGAAAAATTCTTTTTCATTATGGCCTATGAGGCCAAATTTTTAAAAGTGTGATAGCGTCTAAACGCCTTATTAATCTGAGCAAAAAAATTTGTACACATGCTATAGGTCACAGTTGCACTAACTGTATAGATTTTGGTGAATTTAGCACTTACAGTGTTTTCACAGGGACACAAAGAAAAATTCTTTATCATTATGGCCTATGGGACCAAATTTTGAAAAGTGCGATAGCATCCAAACGCCTTATTCAATTGAGCTGAAAATTTATATGAATATTATAAATCACTGTTGCACTAAATATAAGCATTTTGGTGAATCTAGCATTTATAGGTTTTTACAGGGACACAACGAAAAATTCTTTATCATTATGATCATGGGCTCAAAGTTCAGTAGCGTTAAATAAAACATCGTGTAATATATGGAGAAAAATACTCAAACACTCTATTATCGTTTTCTCTCTTTTGTTTGTTCAACAACTCCTCTTTCTTTACTTTATCTACAAAACTGTTAATTACTCAATGTTCGGAAAGTCGAGTGGAGTCACTCCAGATTTTTCTTTATAGAGTAATTGTCTTTATATTTATTCGTAATTACGTAAATGTTGTAGAAAATTATTGTACAAAGATCCTGGTTAGAAAAGAAAGGGCTGGTACGTATATATTTACGGAATAAATTACAAAATGTGTCATCTCTACATATACAAAACTTTCCAGTCTGAATAGTATGAATTACACAGCATGGAATGGAATTTCTATTATTTATTGTTTCACTGCTATCACTAGTTCTCTCAAATTTTCATTGAAATCCAGAGTTAAACGTAATTGGACCAAACTGATATTTTCTTTCAAATATTTTGCGCAATATTAAAAATTTATGTCTTAAAAATTATTAAAAAATATTTAAATGTAAGTCAAATTTATTGTTGCATTTTATTAAATATCCCCTATATAAGATTAACATAGATATTCCAAGAAACTGCTTAATAAAGCAATCATTTACATTATGTGAAAATAACATGATGTTACACGGCTCAAACACTGCCAAATTAATTCATAAGCATGTAAAGTCACTGTTTCTATTAAGATGCATGTAACTTTCAAGATTAATTAAAATCATCTACAACCTTGTTTTAGGGGGAATTGTTTGAATCGCATAATTAAATGTTTGAAGGTTTGAGAAAGGAACTTGATTTAATTATTGCAATTGATTTTGTAATAATCTACAGTGTAATAATAAGATTTTATAGCAAAAAATAAAACGTTGAAAAAAAATAAATAATTTTACTGGTAATTCAATAATAAAATTAAAGATATGACAAATTAATAAGAAAAATAATTTTTTTACGAGTTAACACTCAACGAACAGAAAAGTATTAATAAAATAAATAGCTGAAAGTAAGTTTTCTTAAGAGATTCCAAGATCTCATGTTTAAATAAATATTTATGTATAAATGTAAAAATGTAAAAATAAGTTATTACTGAAAAAAAAATCGAAATTTACTTCAAAAATAAGATATTTTAAATAACAAAAGTTGAATATTTGAAGTTCTACAATTTATTAATAAGTGAATATTTTCTTGGTTGGTTGTTGGGTTTTACGTCGCACTAGTGTTGCGCAATGGGCAATTGGCGACGATCTTGGACTCACCCCTAGATGTGGTCCGAGACGTGTCATCACAATTTTGATCCTCCATGGCCCTCCCGCTTCGGTGACCCCCCAGAGATATAATATTGATGGGAACATAGAGGACATTGCGGCCAAGACAGATTTTACGTGCACCAGCCATCATTAGTGTACACAACGGTCTTCGGCCGGCTCGAGTACTGAACCCGCAATCTTCCAATACGAGACTGGCGCTCTACTGACTGGGCTACTGCGGCCCACAAAATTTTTTGTAACTCTATTTTAAATAGAATTTTTTTCCGCAAATTGTTAATAAGTTTTTTCACTAAAAAGCATCTGTATTACGAATATAAAATGTAATTAATTTTTGCAATTAAAAATAGTATTTTTATGATATGCACAGTTTAGTAGGAAAACTGCCTTCTGCCCGCTCCGCACACCCCCACCGTGGGAACTTCGCCCCCTTACTTTAGATATTCAAAAATAAAAATTAGCCATGATAAATTTTACACTAAAATTCTATTATAATTATTACTTATGATAACTATAGTTTCTACTTCGCTATAATTATTTTAGTTTTTAATGAAGTATTTACAATTGTATATGTATATACGGTATCGCAAAATCACATTAAATTTGAAAAATTTCATTTCAAATTCATTATTTAATAGCACTTATTATGTCCATATTAATAATATTAGTAAAAGAGTCAACAATTATCTTTTATTATAGGCAAAAATGATTGTCGTCTAATATATATATATATATATATATATATATATATATATATATAATGTGTTGGCATATTCCTATTGGGAGTACAAATTAATTCGGTCCGTTTTCAATAGATGGCTCTGGCTGATTTGTTTACTGAATAATGATAGATGTTTTTGGCATTGTTAGAAACGTTTGACCTTTGTCAACCATATTCAGTCAACGAAGCTTCGAGTTTTATACAACAACATTGGTTTTTTGAGCATTCAATATGTCGAGTTTTGTGCTAAAGAAACAACATTTGCGGGAAGTTTTGATTTTCTTTTTTAATTGGAAGAAAAGTGCCGCTGAAGCGCATCGATCGCTTGTGGAAGTTTATGGTGAATCTGCGCCATCTGATAAATCATGTAGAGAGTGGTTTCGACGCTTCAAAAATGGTGATTTTAGTGCCGAAGACAATGAGCGCCCGGGCCAGCCGAAAAAGTTCGAAGACGCCGAATTGGAGGAATTGCTCGATCAAGATCCGCTAAAACCTGGCGAAACAATTACTGGCGAACGCTACCGACTGCAATTAATGCGTTTGAGCCGAGCATTGCGTGAAAAACGGCCAGAAACCATCGAAAGGCACGACAAGGTAATTTTGCTACATGACAGTGCTCGGCCCCATGTGGTAATTGTCGTTAAAAATTACTTGGAAACGTTGAAATGGGAGGTCCTACCCCACCCGCCGTATTCGCCAGACCTTGCTCCTTCTGATTATTGGTTGTTCCGACGGATGCATCACGATTTGGCTGGACACCGCTTCACTTCTTTCGAAGAAATTCAAGAATGGCTCGATTCATGGTTTGCGTCCAGAGAGGACTCATTTTTCAGAGATGGAATCCGAAAATTGCCAGAAAGGTGGACAAAAGTTGTGGCTACCGATGGACAATACTTTGAATAACATGTTTTTTCATTTTGATAATAAATAAAATGTTTTTTTAACGAAAAAAAACGGACCGAATTAATTTGTACTCCCAATATTCTCCAGTTTGTGTAAAAGTTTTACATGTGGCTACTCTGCTTTTTTCTAGTTTTCTCTATGGATTCCTTGATGATATGGTTTAATAATTTAATTTCTAATTCAAATTGGTTTTGCTGCCTCGATCGGGGCTGGAATAATATAAATTTCTATGATTAGCTATATTGTTTTACCTAATTGATACAGCTTTCGCAGCTTTATCAAGTACATGCCCCCTGACGCGTTTTTACCTCTAATTTTAAGCACTTTTATCCAATTATTTTTTCTGTGGTCCATTCGTCATTTTCTCTGTCATTAAGTTTAATGGTCTTTTTTTTTTTTTTTTTTTTTTTTTTTTTGTGCTTTCTCTTACCTATAGGGTCGAGAAACTATTGTTTTAGGGTCAAATTTTCGAACGTGAGTTTTTGTTATATTTACATGTTCTGAGGTCCCCTCAATAGAAAAATCCTGTTTTTAGCGAATGGTCTATGTGTCTGTCTGTTTGTGTGTCTATCTGTTTGTGTGTCTGTTTTTAGCATATCTCTAAAACAAATAGTAGCAGAAATTCCAAACTCGGTATTCTAAATGTGTATCATATAGGGATGCTACTGTATTATTTTCGTTGAGATGAAGCAAATGGTTTGTGTACATGGACACTCAAAGGTATTCAAATACATTACGTCTATGGGGGAAATTGCAGGTAAGTAGAGTTTAACATATATAGACTGAACAAAATCAAATGAAATGAATATATATTTTTTGTAATAGAGATAGTCAACTGAAAAAAAAAAAAAAAAAAACTGTGTATGTAGGAACCTCGCCTCATCCCCCTCGAGCTGAGTAAATTTTCATCATGGGTATCTTTCAAAAGAGCTCGCCAGTACCTTTAATACGAATGATTGAACCATTCATCTAAGATAATGTTAAATAAAGTTATCGATTTTATTTCAGTTTTTACAAAAGAAAAAAAAAATTCATTTTTTTTTTTTTTTTTTTTTTTTTTATGTAACATTGAGAACAAATTCAACTAGTGTTATACTACTTCTCCAATATGGAAATTGTCTGCATTATCATAAAAGATAATTTGTTTAAATAATAATTTTAATAAATATTTTTTTTTTTCTTTTTTTAAACAGAATTATTTTTTAACAACCGAATTAAATTCTATATTAAATTTAAATAATAATTTTAATAAATATTTTTTTTTCTTTTTTTAAACAGAATTATTTTTTAACAACCGAATTAAATTCTATATAAATGTAGCCCGCCCCCCTCAAACGGGGGTTGAGGGGGGCGGTAGCCTCCCTCACACAGAACTAATTACCATGTAAAACTCTACCGAAGCCTAATTTGAATTGTTTAACATAGGTTTTCATAACAGTACTCGTTATCTTACCTCTTAATCTCCAATCTGTATTTATAGTATTAAATTTCAGGGTTAAAGAAAGTCGTGTGAGTGACACACCAGTTTATTATTATTATCATTCATGTCGGCGTAAGTAATTTAAATTGTTTTTGTCTCTTATTTGTTCTTAATCTGTATCGCAACATTCTTGTGTCAGCCTTACCTATAAGTTAAACTCAGATTTTTTTTTTTGTTGTGTTGGTATTGTTTTGTATCTATTAACCGCTAAATTTTATTACGATATCTTCCAGATATATATATATAAATGTATATATAACAGAAAAGAAAGAAAAATATTGTTTATGCCTCCCTTTTTCTTACGGATATCATCAGTTTCTATTTTGACACTTTTACGATTTTAATGGTAACACTTTCATTTATATCCCGTTCGTTAAAGAAAAAAGTCGTTTAAAATGAAATAACAAATATTTAATTGAGAGATGTCTTAAATTAAGTAAAACATATCCTTGTGAGTTTATGAAAGTTTGAAAAAATTATTTCATCCACTTTCAAGCAAAAAAATTATTTCAAGCAAAAAAAATAAAAAAAATAAATAAATAAATAAATAAATTAATTAAAAATAATAAATAAATAAATAAATAAAAAGTATCAAAAAAAAAAAAAAAAAAAAAAAAAGAGCGAGAGAGAGAGAGAATAATTATAATAATAATAAATAAAATTAAAAATTAAAAATTCTATCAAAGACAGAATTTAATTTAGTACGGAGGACTATTAATTTCAATCTGTAAAATTTTAATTTTTTTTATTTTTTATCTCATTTCTTGACCGGAAAACTGGGCTACGTATTTTTTTAAACGACTGAAATGAATTAAAATGAAGTGTTGTCCCTAAATTTCATACTTTAGCTAATTTAAAAAATCTAATTAAAGTGTCGAAAAACTGTTTGCACCCGTGGATTCAGAAAAATCGCCCCTATCGTTTGGTACCGAATTTGAAATGATAGGACTGAAATTTCTAATTTATTTTGGTGATACACAAAACTGGTCTACAAAATATCCAGATTGAAACAGAAAAAAAAGAAAGAAAAGAAAAGAAAAGAAAGAAAGAAACAAACAAAAAAAGAAAAGTCACAGACTGCACATGCACACTAAATTATTTTGAATTTGCCATGGATAGTTTTTAAATAATTAAATTATTCAGGCCTAAAAAGTCAAATGTTTATGTAATTTAGAAACGTGTTTTCATTTAAAATGTTAAAAGGATGCTATTTCCAGCACATAGAGTTTGAATACTGGTTTTAATTTCTTAATATACTCTAAAAAAAAAAAAAAAAAAAAAAAAAAAAAAAAATGTGTATTATAAAAGAAATGTCAGTTATGTGATCCGTAATTTTTGAAGATTAAAAAATATTTTACTAAAATAAATGTTTTATAAGAATTTGAACTAACGCAAATGTCCCAAACCAGGCAGCCAGGGGGGTACATTTTCCTTTTATAACACTACGCTGAAAATAATAAATAAATAAATAAATAAACTAAATTTCGACACCTCATACCCTTTCTGCTGATTTTTATGTAAAATGACCTCCTGAATCTGAATATGACCCTCATATTCCCCAACACCCACTGTTTTCTCGGGCTGTCACCTCCTCTAGTAACAGGAGACTTGGCGTTGGGATATTAAAATCCGAATAAACTACTACGTCAGAAGCGCCAAATAAAAATATTTGAGATGCATACAGCTGCTTCGGTAGCCTTAAGTGTACCGTCTTCAGTGCAAAAATAATCTGAAGAATTCAGTGCAAAAGAATCTGATTTCTTTTTGCACTGAAGCCGGTACGCTTAAGGCTACCGAAACAGCTGTATGCATCTCAAATATTTTTCTTTGGTGCTTCTGACGTAGTAGTTTATTCGGATTTTAATTTCACCTCCTCTCTCAATTTTTATCACTCTTCGGTAATTTTATGGCCATGAATTTAATTTTGAGAATGAAAAATAATTATTTTAACCCTTAAGAATAAAAGTAAAAAAATATATAATTTATGATAAGTGATAATAATAATTTATTAATAAAATATAATAAATGTAACTTATAATTTAAATGGCAAATCCCCCCCCATCCCCTCCTAAATTTTCCCCTTGCTGCAAATATTCATGTTATAGAATTTTTCACCTCTTTAGGCCCTCAAAAGATACTTAACAGTTAAAATATTTCTTTTCTACACTATACATAAATTTATAGCCATAAAATTACCGAAAAGTGAAAAAATCTAGAGGCCGTTCCCAAAAATCGCTAAGTGATTGGGCAAAATGGCCGTCATATTCGGATTCAGGAGATCATTTTACATAAGAATTTGCAAAAAAGGTATTGTAGGCAATTTTCCTGCCGAGCAGTTTAATTGAACAGATTTAATCATAAATCAAATAGATTTCATTGAATAATTTACGCATTATAAAAAAATAGACGCCTATAATTTAACAATTTTTTTCACGAATCATTTGATAATAGAGTAAGTGAAAATACTTTAATTTTTACTTTCACTCAAATCATTGGAAGTATTGTTTTCGTGAAATTTTAGACTTCTGATTTCCGACGTATTTGCATGTCATGAGACGTACAAAAAAAAATTTAAGCCTTTTTATAAAATATCTCTCTGCCTCCGTGGGTGTGAGACATAAAAATCGTGGCGAATACATCTAAGAAACAGCCCATAATTGCCCATAAATCTATATTTATTAGTAACTTGACATAAATTAGTTCCTCTCAACTTTTAGTGTCAGTCGCTTAACAGTTGGTGCTACCACACAGCGATTTTCGCAATTTCATAGAAGGATATATCTCATGGTTTATTACGTCTAATCAAACAAAACTCTATATGTGAGAAGGCCATTATTAGTCATTATGTTTTTTTTTTTTTCAATTTCAGTGCTTATCAGCCGTTGGGTGGCGCTGCTATACCGCAATTTTCCCTAAGAACGGGGAGGCTACATCTCAGCTTCTATTGAATAGAATTGCATAAAACCTTATACGTGAGAGACCCATTATGAAACTTTATGCTGATTTAATTTAAGTTTATATCAGCCAATTAGTATGATTTATCTAAAATGCAAATAATAATAAAAATATTAAATAATAATAA
Organism: Salticus scenicus; assembly: GCA_963930645.1. Taxonomy (NCBI): domain Eukaryota; kingdom Metazoa; phylum Arthropoda; class Arachnida; order Araneae; family Salticidae; genus Salticus; species Salticus scenicus. Next base: position 252,759,678 of record OZ005656.1, on the reverse strand, counting down.
TAATAATAATAATAATAATAATAATAATTAAAGGAATGAGCATGTGAAGTGATTTTTTAAAATGCAATTTTATTATATATATGCATTTTTTTTTTTTTTTTTTCTCGTGTGAAAGAAAAAGTTAAAGGAAACTATTTGGTTAGAACAAAACAAATCAATCATACTATCTAAAATTTTCTAATTAAAAAATAAAAACAAAACTGTAACAAATACGTTATAATACTTTGTATCGCAATGTCAAATAGACAAGCAAAAAAAAAAAAATAATAATAATAATAATAATAATAATAATAAAAATAAAATAAATAAAGACATTTTAGAAACAAAACAATTTTATATCTCAATTTGTCTTAAGAGAAAAACTAAAAAAAAAATTAACAAAATTCTTCAGTAAACATAAGAAAAAAAAATGAAAAAAAAAAGAAAAAGAAAAAAGAGTGAAAATAGAGAAAGATTGAAATTTCTCACAATTGAGGATGCCACAATGATATGATTTATTTTTCATTGTCTTCTAAAAAGAGAAGAATTTTAAATAAAAGTAGTACTCGAAAAAGAAAAAAATAATTAAAATCTTTTAGTAAAAAGGTGTTTTATTTCTTAAACAATTTATTGAAAGGAGCAGTTTTTTTTTTTTTTTTTTTTTTTTTTTTTTTTTTTTATGAAAAACAATTTGATTTTTTTTGTTTCAATAATGATACTTTTTATCAATATTTATATTTAAAAAGAAATTATTTTTAAAAGTATCGTTTTAATGTTAAAGAGTATAATTGCCTTTTAAATTTATAAAAGAGAAATGTTTAACGATTTCTCTTGTTTTCCTCCCTTTTAAAGAGAATTCCTAATTAAAAAGAAAAAAAAAAAAAAAAGGAAGAAAGAAAAAGTAAAAAATGTTCTATAAAATAAGAAAAAAAAAAGGTATTGTTATGAAATTGTTAAAGCATGATTCAGTTTTTTTTTCCCTCTCCAAAAATAAAGATTTATTATTACTAAATTCCTTTTATTATTTTGATATGAAATCAGCAATTTATATTCCACTGTATATAATATAATCATTCGAAAATATGCACATAAATAAATGTTTAAATTATATAGGTTTACTTAAAATGCACAATAAAAGTTTAAATTAAATTAAATATTAATTTTTTTAAATAATACGAAACAAAGTTCATCCTTGTATTTACCATTTTTCGAATAAGCTGATTTTTTTTTTTTTTTTTTTTTTTTTTTAAGTTAAGCAGGAATTATGTTTGGTTACAACTAAATGATGTATGTGAACTTGGCTAAGTTTGGTTTGTTTTTGATGCCATTAAAATGCATTTCAAATACTTAGCATTAAGCGATTATAACAGCTTTGTATGAATATTATCCTCGGACATCTCACAAATAGCCACACATACAAAAATATACATAACTAGTTTGTTGTGTCAACGATCAATTTTTTTGTATATTTTTCTATGCTAATTCAGACTGTCGAAGATATTATTTAAAAGTAATATTAATATTGAAATTATTACTTTTTATAATTATTATTACTACTGTTATTTGTGAAAAATAAAAGAAAAATAATAACTTGTTACCGATTAATTTATTACCGGTAACTTGTTACCGACATTCGTTTTAAAGTTACTAAAGAGTTCTTTTAAAAAATAATCCTATTTACAATAAACGTTTCCAGTAGGGTGGTGAGGAGATTCTCCTGTATGCACAATTTCTCCTAGTTCATTATGTTGTTGTTGTTGTTGCTTATCCTCCTTGTCTGACGGAGTCCAACAAGATCCACGAGTTCGTTGACAGTTAGAAAGTCAAAGACCAGAAGAGGATTGATAAAAAGATCCTGCTTAGAGAGTTATTTTTATTCTTATTTTTATCATTCTTCTTCTTATTATTATTATTACTATTACTATTATTATACACTTTTAAATTGATTAGTTGAAAATAATTATTATTTTCATCTATGCAAATACTTGTCCTCTAATGACATATTACTAAACAGCAGGCGTTGTCCGCTTCACTGGTCACTGTATTTAATTTAATTCCCAAAATTATATGTAACTTATTAATATAAAAGTCTCATAAAATCAAAAAGAGAGAGAGAGAGAGAAAAGGGTTTAATTGAAATTAGTCAAAAACTCACACTTTTTGCCCCTTCCATCTAAGAGGAGAGATTTATTAAAATGGAAAAAAATAGCGGGTTGGTACACATAGCCAACCCACATATAAAAAAAAAACAAATTTTTGAGGTAATTTGGAACAGAATTACTACATAACAAAATAATTATTTTCCTGAGATAGTTTTAAACGGATTTATGCTTGGAAACGTGTTTTTTGCGCAACCCCTTCTCAAGAGGAAAGGGAGAAATTTTATATAATCTATTTATAGAGTGTTTTCGGCATACATAACCAATTAATACAACGAAATATTACCTTCCTCAGACAAATTAGAAGAGAGTTACAATTGAAAACGGGCTCTTTACCCTCCTATCCCCAAGAGGGCGAACGGGGGACACTTTTCAAATTACCTTTATAATACGTGTTGGGTACACATGGCGGTGATTTTAAGCCTTATATGGCGACGCTTTTTTGCCTAAGATTATGGCGGTGTTTTAAGATACTTGCAATGTCTTAATTTCAGATGCAAAAAAGTGTCTTAAAAAGTATGACTTTGCTTTCGTTTAAAATGTGTCCATGCATATGTTCATCTATGTGTCCACACTTTTTTAATAGAATTGAAGACGTTTAAGGTTACAGTGTAGGTATTGTAAAGCATTTACACCCAAATGATACCGCTTACTGCGCGAACTGGTAAAAAAGGGGAGGAAATAGTGATCCTATCTCGAGAACAGTATGAGGTAAGAAAGAAATGGAATCATCGACTTAACATGAAAATACAACTTGCAGTCATGAATTTAAAAAAAAGTACGCTCAAAACGTGCATTTGTTTCTTCGCGATGTCCTAGATTGCGACGATAGAAATTAATTTTAGAAAGGAAAATATGATACTCATCAAAAGGTAACTTTATATTCTTTGCTTAAACTTCTGTCCGCAAGCTGCAATGCATTTTTGGATCCTTGTTTGAATTTTATGTTGAACATATTATAGCTTAGCTGGTGGCATGTGAGCTAAGTAAAGTAAAGCAAGGGTCCAGAAGTGCATTGCAATAGACGGATAGGTGTTAGTGCATTGAAAATAAAGATATCAAGTGAAAAAAAATCGTTTTTTTTTTTTCCTTTTAGGATCATGTGTAATGTCATACTGTAGGAAATTGCGGACAGTTCAAACCTTCTGTTTATACTATTTATGCTTCACGGATTCTTTTTTTTTTCCTACAAAATCGATGATGCTATACAATTATGTGATTCATTATCCGCCTCACTCCTACCATTTTCGAGATAGGAATGCTAACTCCGTCATTTTTAGCCAAGTGGCGTTATAAGTGCCCGCATCTGGTAGCGCATAGGCACTTTACCATATCCGGATCTAACTTTTAAGATTGTCGGTCTCGTCGTTCTGAATTTAATGGGTCTGACAAAGGATGTTAACGGGCAAACTGTAAATGTTTTCAATCGCTATAAGTGTTTCAATGTTATCGGTTTTTACGGCCCCAGACAAGTTTCATGTGTAATAGATAGTCGAACTGATAAACTGACAAAGTTAAAGGTGAACGTTAATCATTATCAGTTTCCAGTGTTATTGAAACATATAAAGAACTTGCAAAATTCTGAAAAAAAAAAAAAAAAAAAAAAAAAAAAAAAAATCTGCATTTTCATAAAATTTAATTTAATTTATCTTCATATTATCTGTTCAAATTATTTTTTTACTCTAAAAAAAAGCAGCTAATTCCATTTTTTTAAATTTTTCACCCCATTTATAAGACTTCTTCGTAGGGTCAATTTTCTACAGAAACGCAGAATTTTAAAAGGTGACACAACTGCTCAAAGAGTTTAAAAAGTGTCTTAAGCCTAATTACACACGCTTTTGGATAATAAGCTTCGTCACGCATCATTTAAATGCACCGCACACATAGACTAATAATCAAGGCAGATGGTTCCTCTCAGTATTCAAATTCTCACATTCCCCGTCTAGCGAATTGCCAACGCTTGCTACGCTGTAGCGCAGTACCTTGAAGTAGAGTATCTGTTCTTGGCGCATTTCTTTGTTTTGGCTGTTGACTCGTCTACTGGCTGACAGAGAGACGAGACTATTCAAAAATTGCACCAACATATCGCCAACAAGTCAGATTGCAGCATTGCTGCAACCCTATACCCAACATTCCTGTATTATTTTTAACCGAAAAAAAAAATATATATGCGTCATCTTGTTCATTATACATCTATAACCATACACTAAGTCAAACGCAGCCCTTACGATGAATACTGTAGTACCTAACTAAAAATGCGAAAAGCACGCCTACATAACTCAAACTTTTGAAATACAACTAGGGTGTCCTTGAATTCATGGGCCAAACTTTAAGGGGAAATAAGGCACTTTAAAAGGATTCAAAATTGAATAGTAATCCATGTCCCGAAACATCATTTTAACGCTTTAACCCTTTGCGGTGCAAGACAATTTGAAACATTTAAATTACACTGCCACCGGAATTCATGAACTAAATTAAACTAAAAGAAATTTTAAATTTTAAGGTTTAAAAAACCGGCCTTTTCTGATATGTTATAATCGTGAATTTTTTCTAAAAAATTTCCGGGATTAATTTTGCAGCTGGATCTTAAATTTTGCGTCCTCGCAGCGAGGACAACGTGCGTTAAGGGGTTAAGAGCTGTATGTTCTGCGCTACTTTGAATTACTAACTCCGCCTACTGTATAAATTTACAAGCTTGCATGCATCAATCAGAATGTTCGTATTATTGGACAATGTACGTATTATTGCAATCATTGCGATAAAATACATCGATAAAAACAGAATTTATTTATTTATGTAAATATTAGTATGTGAAAACTCTTTAAAAAATTCAATATTGGAGATCCACGTATATATACACGTAAAATCACCCGGTTTTTAAAGGGTTAAAATTATGTTTGGGGAAATGGGTTCCTGTGCAATTCTGAATCCTTATAAAGTGCCCTATTTTTCCTTAAAGCTTGGCCCACGAATTCAGGGACGCCCTGTATATAACAATGTGGCGACAGGCGACATTTCCCCCCTGTTTCTTCCATCAGCATCTTTTTTTCGGAATTTTTAACAGTCAGTTTTTGCACGATTAATTACGTAAAAATCTATCGTATAATTATATTGGTGGAGGAATCAGGAAGGGCGGGGGGGGGGGGAAGGCGTGTCTGCAGCCACAATGCATAAACATTTGTTTTTGATATATTTCCAAATCCCAAATTTATCAGAATGTTAATAAAGGACTGCCACAAGGTACTTTTGTTAATATACTTTTCATACCAGTATTTCAAAAAAAAAAAATATATATATATATATATATATAATATACTTTTGTAGATAAATCTGTACTCTGCCTGCATAAATTTATTATAAATTTCATGTTGTGGAAATACTGGTACGAAAATAATTTTTAAAAAAGTCTCCTATGATTTCTCTGTTAATATTAGTAAGCCTCGCAGCTTTTCTAAAATTTTACTCCCATTTTTTTTTTTTTTTTTTTTTTTTTAATACTCCCACTACTATCGTCTTGAATAAATTTGTCTTTTTTTTTTTTTTTTTTTTTTTGCTAATACGTGTCTTAGCATTTTGTAAAAAAGTGTTCATTTAGTGGCGTGCAGAGCTACCAACCTAATCCGGCAAATTGTTAGTACCGCCCCTTTTTCTGCACCACTTAATATTTAGAGTATTTGTTTTCTTCATTCATCGTAAATATATTTGAAGAGAATTACTCTAAAAATTAAGTGGTGTAGGAAAAGGGGCGGTACTAACAATTTGCCGGATTTGGTTGGCAGCTCTGGGCGTGATGACAGTATAATGAAATGAGTGTAAACTTTATGAACCTCCGAGACCTATATCTCACAAATAGTTTAAAATAATGTAAACACTGGCAGTTATTTATAAATTATATGTATATATAATTTTTTATGTGTAAATTTCTTAATCTGATTAATTTTCACCGCAAATGTTGCCATTTGTGACTGTCTTTGATCGATATGGTACGTGCCATATCACTTGTCACATTGTGATTGACAACGATTAAAACACTCACTTTACTTTTCAGGAAGTTACTTATTTATTTGCATAGAAATGACACACACGCCCCAAAAATAAAGTATAAAAGTGTTTACAAACTGCATAAATTATTGATAATATTGAATTTTAACTATTAAACTTTTTTATTTGTTTTCATATTCTTTACCAAAATGTTTTCTTATTTTAAATTACAAATTTAAAATAGTTCGCGGAAAATTTGCTAAAGTAATTAGCAATTTAATCAAATTAATCAGAATATTTGCCTAAAAATATTATGCAGAAACAAAATCAGTAATCCAAGCAATTCTCAAGTAAGATCCTGATTTTCAATATAAAAACTTCTAAATAGAGATTTTCAGATATAAAAATTAATATAAAAGCGTTAGTAAAAAAAAAATTAAATTAAAAATAAAAATAAAATAAACATTTCAAACATTAAAAAAAAAAAAAAAAAAAAAACTTAACAAAAGATGTATAATTGTTGCAAATTTTCTTTTAACAAAGTTTTTTTTTTCTTTTGAGGGAGGAGAGTAGGGCACATTTTTTGCTCAGTATAGCATAATTCAATTCTATTGTAATATGTAGTTTTAACATTTTTAACATTTATTATTTTTGTGTGTGTGTAGGAATGTTCTTCAAAATTATTGAAACATATCATTATGTGATAGCTTTATAATAATAAATCATTAAAATATACATATATAAAAAATATTAAAATAATAAAATTTACTCTTTATTATTTCACAATATTAAAGCAATATTTCTATTTTTTACATCTATACTATTAAATTTTATATTATCAGTGTTGCAATAAAAACAAAATTTTCATGTTTATATATTTTTTATAATAACAGACATTTCATTCCATAAACAAACGAGGCATATTTGCCCTTTAAATAGGATTACTTTCTGAAATTCTTATTCAAATTATTCTCTGTATGTTTAGGTCATAATCGGTTTTAATTAATCCTGAAAATAACATGCGTCTTAATTGCAGCAGTGACATTACATGCTCATTTATTCCTTTTAGTAGTGTTTAAGTCATGTTACATCGTGTTAAATTCAAAGTAATGCATAATATATAGGGTCGTTAAATTAAGAAATTTGGTACATGCGTTCCAATAAACGTATAGAAATATTTAATAAAACGGGAAAATATGCTTCGCGTGTATATATTATCTTATTTATATATAAAATACCTCACTAAAAGACAATATTTATTTTTTTATGTTTAGTCTATCGAAAGTTTATGTAGGTAAGTTAATTTTGAAAGACATAAATTAAAATTAAAAAAAAGACGTTAAAAAAATTAGTAAGAAAAAAATAATAACACTTTCACAACCGCTCACGTCAATTCACGTCATTTGAAAATATGTGACTCCGCCTGTGGGTGTTTCTTTAGGTTACATAGGTTACATTAATTCTTAACAATATACCTAATATTTACATTTGTATAATCAATGCATTTTGAATACAAATACTTTGATTAAAATGAGTGTAATTGTAATATATATCCATTTTTATTATAATTATAAATACAGAAAACAATGATTTAACATAATGTAATATACAAGAATAACGCCCACAGGCGGAGCTTATGGTCAAAAATACAAAAACATGCGGTCAAGAAAGTGCTAATAGGTTTTATTTTCATTTAATATTTGAAATGCATGGAATATTTGATTTTAAAGCAATTGTTGAAGAAGAGAGTTAAAAAAAAAAAAAAGAAAGAAAGAAAAATCATGCAGTACGCATTGATTGGTAACACTTTCCAACTGTACGTAATTGTTGTATCGAATAACTTTTAATATTCTCTGCCTACGTTATCACACAACAGACATAAGGACTGAAAAATATACAGATGGACTAATTCATTTTAAAATTACTCTTAGGCGTTTTGGAAAGAGTTAAAAAAGTTTAACGCAAAAGAAAAAGCAGACGTTACATTATAATTGCAGCTTTTGATCTCTCTGAATGATTTAGTGTAGCCCTGTAAATCAGAGAGTTAATCATATCATATTCTATACAAAACATTATTTTAGATTATTAACAATACATTTCAATATTTTTATGATTTTTACAGTAGAAAGATTTTTAAATATAACTTTAAAAAAATTCTCTCCTAAAACGTAATGCAGTGGCTTTTTTTTTTTTTTTGTTCCTGTAAACAAACTAGTTATGCAGGACCTATTAATGTCATTTTAAATGGGGAACATTTGTGAGGTATAGCAAAGTGCTACAACTAAAATTCGCACTTTGCGAGTAAAACATGAATACGAAGAATTTAGGATTCAGTTGTTTAGTAGAGTTAGTTCCTGGGTTGAACGAAATTGTAATATGTTAATTTTATAAGGTATTTTGGAAAGAAACTGTATAAAAGGAGAAGGAAGATTGCTTTTGGGAGTTAGTTAGTTGGAAGGAGAGTAAGAGAGTTAGTTAGAGGGAGGTAGCCGATTAGAAGGTAGGCTGTTGAGTTAGCTGCTTAGAGTAGTGTATTAGATGGTGGTTGTCGAGTAGTACCGTGGTATAGGGAATCCTCCCGCGTACGAAAGATTAGTAGCAGCAGTGAGAGCCAACGAAGTTAAATAAAGTAGTTGAGAGTAATTGCGGTTATCTATTTAAAGTTAGAATATTTGTGAAGGCTGCCCATTTAAACTTATAAAGATATTAAATATAATTAAAGTCCAACGCCCACCTTTTTGTTTAAGCTCAAAATAAAAGCTCATTTATTTTATAAATCTGACTTTGTCGTTTCTTCATAAATTTCTTAAGCAATCTAGTTTCAGCTTCAAGTTAAAGTTAAATGAGCATGGCGACGACAAAACGTTCGTCACACTGGCGCCCAAATTCGCTCGAATCCCCCCCCCCCGAGCAAGTATTTTTTGACGGCACCACTAGCGTGCTTCAATTTTTTGATGAGCTTGAATACTTTTTTCATTTTTATAAAATTGATATGGAAAAAAAAAAATTCTTGGTTAGCATATGCCTTAAGAGGAGAACCGAGACAGTGGCATAAATTAATCGCCTGCCATTCACTTGGGCCAAATCCAACCTATGACGATTTAAAAAGCAAAGTGATAAGTATTTTTGCCACTCGGTATGACAGATTGAGATTAGAACATGACCGTTCCCCCCCCCCCTCACGAACATCAGTGGGAAGCGGTAATAAAGCCAGTGGAAAAACCGCAAGAAGTTATTAAGTCGCAGGAAGCAAGCTCGATTAATATAGATCAACCTAAAACTGGCAAAACAAACGTCATTTCTAGTTGCAAAAGTCAAACACCAGTTGTCGCTAACGAGCAAACTGCGCCCTTAAGCAGCACTACAGACAAATTCAAGTCTGTTATTCAGAATTTAGCTACGAATAAAAAATCCGAAAAATTCTCTAGTATAGCGACGGAGATTGTAAAAGAAAATGAAATTAAAATTAATGCGGCGGCTAAAACCGTTAAACTGAGCGAAAGTGGCAAATCATTAAATATCGTGGCTAATCCTTCCGCCAATACTTCCAATTTAGGCTTTGAAATTATTGAGCCGGCAAACCCTTCTAGTGGTTTAAATTCATCTCCTGATAATTCCCATTTAAAAACAGTCAAGTCGACCGATTCTGTTATTTTCACAGAAACTGTGGTAAAAGAAAGTGAAAAGTTTATCCACTGTGCTTCTAAAGATCTCGTAACTAATTTTGAAGAAAATCTAGTACTTAAGGTAAATGGAAGTAATACATTTCAAAATGCAGCGTTAGCTAACTCTAGTTCGGCACATCCAGTGCATACATTCAATGATAAAGTCGTAAATCGAACGAAAAAGTCAGATAACTCGGTCGCTAGTTTAAATAATATGCCGCCTACAGTAAAGCAAAAGCCTGTTGCGCTTTCCACTAGTGAAGTGAAAGGTCTTAAAGCTTGTAAGTCCTCCAGGACCTCCAAATGTGGGAGTAGAGAGCAAGTTGCATCTCCGGGAACTATGAACAGTGAAAAGGCTCTGGGTGTGAAACCCATTTCCTGAGAGTGACCAGGCATCAGGTTCGAACTCTCCTCAGGACAACAGCTATCCTGCAACATCTGACCTGAATCTGCAAGCCACCAACGCTGCAACTCTACTGACCAGTCTGACCCGCATCTCTAATTTTGCTGATATCAAGGAAGCAATCTGTCAGGTGCTATGGTTAATTATTTTTTCCATTGTAAAGTATATTTCTAGTAGAGCAGTTATAAAATCTAGGACATGTATTAAAGCCATTTGGACTTTCAACCATGAGCTAAAAGCCATGAAGTTTTTAAAATTTCACAAATCTAAATTTAAACTTGAAGCATGAACTTTCAACTACGGAAATTTCATGTACTGTTTACATGTCATAATTTTTTTTCTGTATATAATATATGCATGTATGTACGTTAATGTTTTTTTTTATTCCTAGCCAACACCAGCAGTTTTTGGTAGAAAACCTTTTTGAACATTTGTATATAAATTTTCCCCTCTATCGTTTTTTTTCCATGACCTATATGTATATTCTCTAATGCTTTTTCCTAGCCTTTTTAATGCTATTTCCTAGCCAACAACGGCAGTTTTGAAAAAACTTTTTCAAAAATTTGTATATATCCATTATCTATATTTCTCTAAATGTCTTATAAATTGTATAAAATGAAATTTTATAAGTGTATAAACATTTTTCTCTATAGTTTTGTAAATGATCTATATGTACATACTCTAATGCTTTTCTATTTCCTAGCCAACAACGGCAGTTTTGACAAACCTTTTTTAAATATTTTGTATCCTTATCTATGTTTTTCTAAATGTCGTAAATTGTATAAAATGAATATTTCTTATGGTACACTTTTGTATTTTTCACTAAAAGTTTAATTAATGTATGTATATATTATTATGGGGTTAAAAAGAATTTTTTAAAGCTATTTTGCATGTAAATTCACGTTTAACAATTAACCTTAATACACTAAGAATTTAGTTTTTTTCCGTATGCAAATAGCTAGCTGAAATATTGCTTATCTATAAAATTATTATGTCATTTATCTATATACAAGTGTAGTTCACGTCTATTTTTGATTTATACGTTAAAAAGAGTTTTAATTTTAGAAATACTGATGTCCAGCCGTTCATCTCAAAAACCCAATCTGCAGATTTTTTCAATTCTTCCTTTTGAAGTACAGAAAGAAGTATTTTTGGAACCGTGCCAGCTACTTTTCTTTTCTGAAGTCGAAAAAGTTCTTGGAAGCGTGTCAGCAGTGGATCCTTTCAAGATAAATCATAGTGGACAACTGAAAAATATTTTTTTGCACTCTCAAGCTATTTTCTGGGTCAAGACTGACCTTCAGACAGATGGAAATTAACAAGTTTTTTTACAATAAAATTATTATGCTACAAGGTGCTCAAGTCAAGACCTTAATGTTAGAAGATCGCATTTTTGTGTTTAAGCGATCCCTTTTGTACTAATTTTTTTTTAATTAATGAAATTTCTCTCCTTTACATGTAAGGAAAGATGATCTGTCATTCCCCTCTGTATCGCTGGACTTTAACTAAGTTAGTGCATAGAGTTTTCTGCCGTAAAGCACCTCAGATAGAGCTTTAAAAATATTTTTATCATAAATGTTTCCTGAGTGGACAGTTTTTAAGCTCGGCACTCTTATTTTTTTTCACTATTAGATTTTTAAAAAAGCCAATAATTATTCTTGGGCAGTCTAATTTAAGTTTCCCCCCTCTTTTTTTTTCTAAAGTCTCATGCAGTTATTTTTAGCAGTAAGTAACTGCGGCTATTTTTCAATTAACATAGCATTGTTTTACTTTAAAATTTTCACGGGTAAAAACCCGTTGGGGATTTTTACGTGAATTTTTTTTTTCTTTTGGGGAGGAACTGTGAGGTATAGCAAAGTGCTACAACTAAAATTCGCACTTTGCGAGTAAAACATGAATACGAAGAATTTAGGATTCAGTTGTCTAGTAGAGTTAGGGTTGAACGAAATCGTACTATGTTAATTTTATAAGGTATTTTGGAAAGAAACTGTATAAAAGGAGAAGGAAGATTGCTTTTGGGAGTTAGTCAGTTGGAAGGAGAGTAGGAGGTAGGCTGTTGAGTTAGCTGCTTAGAGTAGTGTATTAGATGATGGTTGTCGAGTAGTACCGTGGTATAGGGAATCATCCCGCGTACGAAAGTTTAGTAGCAGCAGTGAGAGCCAACGAAGTTAAATAAAGTAGTTGAGAGTAATTGCGGTTATCTATTTAAAGTTAGAATATTTGTAAAGGCTGCCCATTTAAACTTATAAAGATATTAAATATAATTAAAGTCCAACGCCCACCTTTTTGTTTAAGCTCAAAATAAAAGCTCATTTATTTTATAAATCTGACTTTGTCATTTCTTCATAAATTTCTTAAGCAACCTAGTTTCAGCTTCAAGTTAAAGTTAAATGAGCATGGAGACGACAAAACGTTCGTCACACATTCTATAGGGAAAATATTTATAAAAATAAGACTCATAGAACACAATGCTTTCAAATGCTTTTGGGTGTCCCTGTACACAAACCAGAAGAGATATTCACTCAATTTTGAATATGGAACATCCGATAGTGAACTTCAATAAAATATATCAGTTTCGAGAAATTCAATAAATATTTACAGGAGTTAGATCGCGGGCAGAAAGACAGACAGACAGATGGACAGATACACAAACTGAAAACATATTCACACTAAGAAATGTTAGAAAGTGTTAAAAATGCTTAATGTAAACGAAAGTACAATTCTAGCAATTTTTTATTAATAGCTCTTATTATAAATGGATATTTTTGTATCACCCTGTAAATCTAATGCTAATCATGGTATATTCTATGCAATTTTTTTTTGTGTGTGTGTATATAAATAACATATTTCAAATTCCTAAAACTTCGTGGAAAGTAAAGATATTAAAATTTGAATTATAGAAATATCTCTCATAGAACGCAATGCTTTGGAATACTTTTAAGTGTCTCTGTACATAAATCAGTAATGGTATTTCCTCCATTTTAAACAGGAAACATCCAACAGTGAACCTGAATAACATATTTCAATTTAATTGAGATTTGTCTACAGTAAAGATATGAAAATATAGTTTATCGGAATACCTCTCACAGAACATAATGCTTTGAAATACTTTCGGGTGCACCTGTACACAAACCAGTAGAGGTACAAACTCCATTTTCAATAGGAAACATCCAATCGTAAACTTGAATAACATATATCAGTTTCAAGAAATTCCATAAATATTTACGGGAGTTAGAGCGTGGACAGACAGACATACGGACAGACAAACCGAAGTCATAAACACTTTTCAACCTTGTTGGAAAGTGTTAAAAAAATAGATATTTAACGAAATGTTTTTGAATATCTGACGCCAAGGTATAGTGCTATTCTTTAGAATAAATGGATAAAAAAGCTTAATGACTAAAAAATTATACCTTTATATTAAATTGACCGAATTTCTTCATTTTCTGAAGACAGTCCTTATTTTCAATGCGTTTTTTTTTTTTTTTTTTTTTTTTTTTTTTTTTATGTTTTTGAAAAATTTTTAGGTAGAAGTTATTTACAAAAAATATTATCCTTTTGGTTCTTATGTAATAATAAGAAGAATACATTCAAAGTTGAATATTTGTAATAGTTCTTAAAGCAAGTATATTATAAAGATATTTAAATCAGGTCAACACATAGGTGCAAAGCTTTCGTTATTTTTAACGGAGACTCCATAACAGAAAGTTTTTATAGAGATTTTCAGTTTATTTAATTTTGTATACCCTTTGAATATACATGTGTCAGATACCTTTTTAAAAATACTGGTGCATAAAACTGATTTAAACTTTAGTAGTGTTGGCACTTATGTCAACATACTCAACACCAGGGTGTTTGCGTTACAGTTTTTTTTTTTTCCATCAATAATTACGATTTGCAATTTCAGTTATAGTTAATTGCTAGACTTTACTATAAAACTGTCAGTAATACATTGTTAAAATGTTCTGGTAGCAAAATCCGGGGACACAAACATCCCTACTACACACAAGTAATTAACAAAAAAAAAAAAAAAAAAAAAAAAAAAAAGAAAAGAAACCTCTATCATTTTATTTATTTTCAATTTTACATCGCATAGTTTTTTTATTACAACCCTGTTTCAAGGCCTGGTCACACAGTACTCCAATGAAGAATGTGCCTAAAAATGTCTTTTCACTGGGTCTAATACTCTACTTGTTATAATTTAAAAAGTGGAAAGGTTTTTTTGTTTAAAAAAAAAAAAAAAAAAACTCCATGAAAATATGTAGTAACCTCATAAAAATTTACACCGATAATGAGAAAAATCAAATACTAAATCACACTGCCTTATTTATTATTCACGATATGGTAATTTGTAGTCTAAATGTTCAACTCACTTATTTAACTCATCTGTGTTTAATACACTATCTCTACAGATACTTAGACATCTAAATATTTCTATTAAATATCTGAATATATATATATATATATATATATTTAACTCTAAGGTTATTTTTAAAAATAGCTTAATTTAGAAAATAACAACGCCTGTAGGTTCCATTCTTTTGATATATAAAGTCACAGTTTTATAACTTTCAAAGAATACATATCGGTTTAACAGATTATATTCCTGGCGAAAACATGCAACCTCCAAGCTAAAGAAAGACTAAGAAAATAATGAAACATATTTTTTTTTTTTCTATTTTCATATATAATACTTTCTTATAACACTTAAATATCTCCTTAAAATAGTAAAATACAAAAAATCCCTTAATTAAATAATCATTTTTATTAAATAAAAATTTTCAAAATATTAAAAGTACAATTTTAATAATACGACAGTTGTTTAACTTTGTATGGATATATCGACATATGCTGCAATAGATACAATCAAATAGATAAATTAGGTTGACATATTGACAGATTAATCATAGTTAATGTGACATACTACTCCATTAATGTTGGATTCACACAGAGTATACTATTAGTTGAATAAATTTATATTACATAAAATTTAAACAGAAAGGTAATCTGTGGTTTCATGAAGAGAGTTAATTCAACTGAACTAATATTAAAAAGAAACATGTAATAGAGGTGATCTAGTACTTTCAATTTATTAAAGTATATTAGTAAACAATGCCACAAAAGTTGAAATATTTTAAACTAAACATATAGAAGAATATAAGAAAGAAAACAAAAGAAGTAAAAACAAATGTAGCAATAGAAAGCCGAAATGATGTATTAGAAGGCTTTTTTTTTTCAGCCAAAAGAAAAAAAATATATATATAAATAAAAACGGGAAAAACGAAAATATAGTATCAGATATCCACTAAAGTTTTATTTCCATTTGTTATATATAATACGAACTATATTAGTTTTGTTTAATAACATATATATTCATACAAGAGTTCTTATGGTTTATGGTATATTTTTTACACATCTGATATCTTAAAATTGTGTTTTCTCAGTTTTCATTTATTCATGAATTCATGACCTTCAGAATGATTAAACCTCTACAGATAATTAATAAAAGACATAATAATTTTTTTGGATGTTTAATAGAGCATACTTAGAAGAATTATGGTTGATTTTTGAAATTTATTGCTTACTTTTTTAGAAAAAAATTAAAAAGTGCATATCAATGCAAAAATTTGGGGAAAATAAAAATAGTCATGATTTTTGTTAGATTTCTATTTCTTTCTTTCTTTTTTTTTTTTTTTTTTTAGATATTGAAAAATCCATCCCTAATTCTTTTAGGATTCTCCTGTTGAACATCCCCAAAAAATGTTAAGTATTTTCTTAAATAGCTATAGAATTTAATCATTTTGAATATCATTACTTCATGGAAAAATACAAACTGGGAAAACGCCATTTAAATATTTCAAATGCGTAAAAAAATGTATCAAATGTTACAAGAATTCTTGTCTGGGTTTATATTTTATCGAACAAACCAAATATAGCTCAAATTTATAAATATTAAATGGAAATATAAGCAGTTATATGAAACCTACTTCAGGGATGCCGTCAAAGGTGCCAGTTCCCTTAAAATGAAAAAAAAAAAAAAATAAAAAAAAAGTCCCTGAAATACACAAAATTGAACACCGATTCACTTTTTCTTAATTACAAAATTAATATGTCTACAACAATAAGGTGACTAACAATTGTGAAATCTGAATTACAAACTAAAAGCTAATCAGTATTATATATATATATATATATATATATATATACATTTTAAGTATCTTTTTGTTTTCAAACTTGTTTTCCGTAACACACACACACACACAAAAAGTGTTTTTGACTAGACAATCGAAGAATTATAAGCTTTTTTTTTTTTTTTTTTTTTTTTTTGTAATTATGTAAATTTTAATACACAAGAGTAAAATAAAATAAAATAAAATTGAGTCGTATTTCTAGTAACAAGATTATTTTTACTATCTTTAAATTATTGTCAAATATTTACTTAACAAAAGCGCCTTACGTGCCCATCTTTTAAGTAGGCGTTATTGCTAGTGCTTCAATAATTTTGCTGCCGTCTGAACAGTCGGCAGCAAAAGTATCCGAGCACTTGCAAAAATTCCTATATTAAAAATGTACACTGAATACTGTTTTGTTAAATAAATCCTTATCGAATCATGTTTTTAGACTGACTAAGGACAAGATTCGACAAGGCTTTATTTTACAAAACTACATTAAGTATTAAGTATACTCTTTTTATATAGGAATTTTTGCTAGTCTTCGGATACATTTGCTGCCGACTGTATCTCGTTCTTCATGGCCGAATTTAAATTAAGAATATTAGAAAATAAAATTTTTGAAACTTTAAGGAATAAAATTTATTTTTTGGTTAAATGTGTAGACGATGTCTTTACTATTGTTGATCAAGATTGTAGTACCAATCACATATTAAGCAGTTTAAACTAACTTGACCCTAACATACAGTTTACTTGTGAAAAAGAAATCAAAAAACAAATTAATTATTTAGATGTTAAAATAACCCGAACGAACAATAGAATTAATGCAACTGTTTATCGCAAACCAACAAACATCAACGAAATTATACATAACAAAAGTAAAACACCTTTTTGCAATAAAATAAGTGCTATCCATTCTTATATTAATCAGGCCATCCTAATCTAAAATGAGCCCAAAGATCATGCCGACGTGTTAAATATACTAAAGCAGTATACTGGAAATGCCGGTTACTCCGACAAAATAGTTGATAAATTATACAAAAATAGATTAAAAACTCTTAATACAATCCCTAATTTTCAAAAATCTATACTGAAATTAACCTTCTCTATTCCGTATGACTGCGTGCGTATATCAGTATTTAAAATGTTGCAACTAAATATTATTATCATTATACCAATCAAGCCAAACCCTAATATTTTCCATTTCATCAGAAATGATATAGACCCAAATCCCACGTTAGAAACAGCAGGAATTTATAAAATACTGTTTATGGATTATAATGAAAAACCTAAATGTTTTATTGGTATGTACAAAATAAAAATAAAAACAAGAATTAATGTACGCAAAAACGATATAAAAACTGGAAAATTACTACTGCTCTAACGCTGTTTTCAATAAAGAGGAAATCAAAATTGACTTCAATAACGTTAAAACACTCGCACATTATTTTCATCATAAATATGCCATATTCCGGGAAACAATAGAGATACTAACCGTAATTCATGCAACGACAACGATGTAGCTGGTTTAGACCGAATGTGGCGCCACCTTCAGGTGGAATCTACAAGTCAACGTTCTCAACATCGAACACTAACTAAAACTAAGAAGCAAAACTCCAGCACAGTAGTTGCCGCGCCGACGAGAGCAGGGCGCCCTGCAGAAAATATTCCGGCAAAATATGAGGCAATTTGAAGGATTTTTTTTTTTTTTTTTTTTAAATTTCGCTTGATAGTTAAATATTCTGGTCAAAAAGGTACTGTGTGAAGTTTGTTTTAGAATATTATGGTTAACGAATTTTCTACAAATTTACGTACTGGAGCGGATTTTGAACATTGTTCAAATGTATGAAAATTGATTCCTCAGTACGCAAGCAAAATAAAATCTAAAGGAGAGAACATTTCGAGATTGAGTGGAGTGGAACGAGATGTGAGTGGCTTTTTCTAATCTAAAATAATAAGTAAGGTAATACATTAATTTCATTCCACTTTTTAGTCATGGTGATTTAAATTGATTTAAATACACACCAGTTAAGTGCGACTAATCCTGTCTTCATAGAAACGACTAATCCTTCGACTAATCCTTCCTTACATAGAAAATATAAATTTTATTTAGATTTTAACCATCTGACCGCCGCTGACGGATATATCCGGCCATTAAACTGTTTTTTTTTTTTTTTTTTTTTTCTCTCAATACACTTATAAATCAAAGGTATATAATTATGAATTTTTAGCTTGTTTTTCAAGTTTGAAGGTCTTTTATAATAGTCATCAGGATTATTATGATGTAAGCAGTTAAATTTTTAATCTTAAGTTGAATTAAGTCCTATTTTAATAAATTGAAAAAACTGCGCAGTGAAAATAACATTACAATCTTGCCCTTTTCAAAGCGGTCAGGAAGTTAAAGAAAAGTTTCCTCTTAAGTTAAATGATTTATTTTAAGCAGCTAAAGGGAAAAAAAGGAAGTTAGTTAAGAAAAACTCTCATCACATAGTGTACCAAGAAATATGTGTAATGTTGCACATGAATTTATTTTCTAAAACTATACTGATAAAAAAAAATATAACGCCTTCGTCTAAAATGAATAAATGGTCTATTTCTAAATCCCTTAACTAGAAATATAGTTTTCCGAGCTATGCGCATAAGGCACGCCAATAAACTGAATAGACGAAATCATCGAAAATTTCTAGTCTACACATTTCTAGAAGGTGAAACAACATTTTTATTATTCTGAATCTTCTGTATGGCGGGAAATTCTCGCTTGATTTTCTAGAATTGGGTAATAAACCAAGATTATAGTTGCTGAAACCCGCCTCTTGTATGCGCATTTATTTGCAGAGATTTAAAAAAAAATTGTCCTTGAGAATATAGGCAAACGCTCTAGAATTCTAATAGGGGTTTCTAGAACTCGCTTTCAAAGGGGACTAGAATTTATAAGGATGACATGGAATTATTTTTTCTAGAGCCACAATTTAGATTCTAGATGTGAGTTGCAGAATTTTTTCTCAGTGTAACAAAATAAAAATCTTAGAAACTGTAAAATCTTATATAATTTCAGTTATCTACAATCACTATTATTACTAATATTAATAGTAGTATTTTTAAATACATAGTAAAATATATATATATATATATTATTTTATAAGTAGTTATATAATGCATACAAATAAGTAAGTATTTTTCTGTAAGGTACGAAAAATATGATAAAGTGACTGAAAGCCGCATTCACTACTCATTTTGTTAAAGAAACTGATTTTCTTTCAGCAAACAATCTGTTCAGCAATCATTCACCCCAGCATGATTTATTTGATCGCCAAGGTAAAATAACATTCCCGTTGGGACAATTCATATTTGTCATGTCCACAGAAAGAGAGCAGTTACTTATTTGTAATTCAGAAGCCTACAAATATATGCCTCAAGACAAACATTTTAGGTTTATTCTCTAATCCATTGATTTTATTTTATAAATAACTATAAGATATAACAATATTATTCAGTAGAATGTGACTAAACTTAATGTATAACGGGTATCACTTTTTATCACGATATTGCATGAAGAATTTATTTATTAAATAACTAATACCACATATGTGTGAAAATTATTATATAAATTTGGTTTTTTATTCATTTATTTTATTGATATTTATTTTAATTTAATTAATTAATTTTTATTTAATTTTACTTGTTTATTTATTTGTGATTTGTTTTAATGTTGGATATAATTCTAAGAATATTATCTCGTGTTGATGCAATGAAAATTAAATTATCTTCAAATCTTTGAAAAATTTAGAGAATAATATTACATTTTCCAATAGACTGTTAAAGTATTTACGACTACATATTTCCTGCCTGTTTATCTATGTTTTCATTTCCATAAATGATTTATAATTATATAAATCATTTTTAACTGCATTTACAGTCACATTCTAATTAGTTTTCAGCATCATCTTAGTATTAACTTTGTTAAAAGTTAGCTTCAATTCAGTTAACTGAACTTGTATTTAAAACAATCACTTAACACAAAGTTTAATTATAATAATCCAATATCCTTGGTGTACATTAACTTCGGATTTCGAATTGAATTAACTTTAATGCTAAATTAATCCACAATCAAGTATAAGACATAATTATGAAAAATAAAAAACAAAAACACGATTTTACTTCAAAATGTATTAATATCTCCAATTAAACTGATGTGAATTTTTATTATTATTATTTTTAATCGGGGAGAGACAGCCCATGGCAAAGGAGCTGTTTGAAGCTGTTTCGTGACCCCCGAAGTAGCTCCCGACATCCGGGGGAACGGGGGTTTTGCGTGGTACCCTGGTTTCACTGGAAAAGCACAAACTCAGGCTGTAGTACTGTAAGGAGACTGAACGTTTTTTATTTTCTTTTTCTTTTTATTCTAATATTCTAAGATTCTAAGACGGAAGGAGGCCGCTCACCACTATGCAGCGTTTTTGAGCGTTTTTAACCTTTAGAAAACTACTGTGGAGATTCAAAAGAGCCCGTCTCCAAAGGTTAAGCCTCCCCCGTGGTTTATTGCATAAGCAAAAAAAAAAAAAAAAAAGAAAAAAAAAGAAAGAAAAAAAATCACAATGGTCGCCAGAGCAGAGCTCTCCCGCGACAAAAGGCGACAAAGTTGCATGAAAGTGAATAGGACCGGAGCCGAGTTGTAGCCTATTTACAAAGTTCATACAGGTAATGTACAAATTTCACACAGTCTTTATACAAAGTTCACGCAGTCTTTATACCAAGCCCAAAAAACTTATGAAAAATGTTGGTTAATAGCAACATCATGCGTTGGATGATTGCTTCCCGAGAGCACTTCCGTGGAATGCTGTAGCATCAGACATGACCAATATTCGCCATGTAGGAGAGGAGGAAAAATTAAGGAAAGATAGAGAAATAATTTAGTTTGTTGAGTTTGAAAAATCTTGAAGGAAGGCATAGATGCGCTTTAATTTGAGCCGTAGGGGCTTTCTAGTTATTATATTGTTCAGCCAAGTTGCTGGTCTAATGTTAGGGTTCCTTAAATGGTAAGGTATTGTAAGTTCAGAGTGAAAGTAGTAATGTTGTGCAGTCCCCTCCTTGCCGCATGAGCATAAAGGTGATCTTCGGCAAAGAAATCTGTGAAGGTATATTTTTCTTTTTATTAGTTAAACTGTTTCTATTTTCAGGTGAGCCGCCAGATTGAATCGCCCACGCGAACAAATGGTGGCTTTCAGTCACTTGAAATTGAGCCGATGCAATGCTTAAATTTAAGCAGGGCTTTTGTACAAAATTTTAAGTTCCGGAGACTGCTGAAAAGAGTTCAAATTTGCGACGAGACTTTGGAAAAGTTTTTAAGATTAGTATTTAGTTCGTTAATAGATTCATTAGGCTCACAAAAATTTTAGTTATATGTATATATATATATGTATGATAATTTTCACCTCAAGCGAATGGCAGGAAAGGGATTAAAGTCCGAAAACAAATCTTGAACTGGAGTTGGCTGGCAAGCCCTTATGGCTTACTTTAGTCCGTTACTATTTCAGAATTTATAATCGTAGGAATTAAACATGTATGCAAAATTTCAACTCTATCGGGCGATAGGATTTGGGTTAAAATTTGAAAAGAAAATTTGAACTGGGATTGAGAAACCAAATCCCATAACTCCATCCCTAACAGCGTTTTATTTGAGAATGCATGGTAACCCTGGAGTTATACATGTAGGGAAATTTTCAGATCATTGTATTGTTAGGAAGGGAATAAAAATTCCTTTCATTATTTTGATACACACACATAAATAAATAGCACACCACACGCAAACGACAGACCGAAGGAAATAAAAGTGTGTAAAAAAGAATAAAATTTACAAGATTGGTCATATTTTGCTTATTCTTTTCTTTCCTCTGTTACTTTTTTGCTTCTTCAAACATTTATTTACATAAAAAATAAACTTTAGTTACGATGATTAATATATATGAAATTTATACTTTTTTTTTTACAAAATACAGCTTATGATTTTTAAAGATAGTAAAACTTCTGTTGAAACACCATCTTTTTTTTTTTTTTTTTTTTTTGTAACATTTTGTTAACAATTATCTGTAATATTGTACATTAATTAAATTTCTAAAAACGAAAAAAAAATTTTTGCACTCAAAAACTTTATCAGTTAATAATTATTATTAATACTTTCGTATGGATCACAAAAAAAAAAAAAAAAAATCTTTAAACAGTAAATATGTAATACTTTCAACTGAGTAAATAATTTTCTGCGAGGTATGATATTATGATGATCGAAAGCCGCAGAATACGTTATTTTGTTAAAGAAACTGATTTTCTTTTCAACAAACAATCTGTTCAGCAATCATTCATCCCAGCATGATTTATTTGATCTCCAAGGTAAAATAACTTTCCCCGTCGGGACAATTCATATTTGTCATGCCCACAGAAAGAGAGAGCAGTTTCTTACTTGTAATTCAGAAACCTTCAAATACATGCCTCAAAACAAATACTTTTGGTTTGTTCTGTAATCCATCGAATACATATTTTGTAAATTACCACATGATAAAATAATGTTAGTCAATAGAATGTGACTATACATATATTTTACGAATATTATTTTATATCCCGGAATTTCAAGAAGAAGTTATTTTATTGAGGTATAACACTAATAATTATATAGTAATACTTTAGAATTGAAATTAATCTAAATTATAATACACATGTAATTTATTTTACTTTGAATTATAGACGATATTTGTTTACATTTATAAAATATTTTTATTTTTATTTTTTCTTATTTATATTATCCGTTTATTACTTTCTTTTCGATATACTTGGATCATTTCAAGTAACTGTGTTTCTGTGTGTGCCTGCATTTCGAGAAAATGAAAGAAAATCAATATAATTTAATGTTTAGGTAGATTTTGAATTGAAATTTTCTGTAAATATCACAACATTTGGCACTGCTATTCAGCAAATGCTATATCTTTACTTTTTTTATTATGTAACTAGCAGGTGCTGACCGCATCGCTGGTCACAATATTTAAGTTAATTCTCAAAATTAATATAACTTATTATTATAAAAATTTCATAAAATAAATAAATAAATAAATGTTTAATTAAAATCGGTAAAAACCTCAATATTTTGCCCCTCTTGCCAAAAAAATGGGATTTCACAAAATTCCTTTATAGTGTGTTGGGTACAAATAACTAACCCACACATAAAATATCGCATTTTTGATATTGTTTAGAGCGGAGTCACTGCCGTAAACGTGTTTTTACCCCCACCCCCACCCCCACAAGCAAAGGGGGAGGGGATATTTCTCAAAATCACTTTGTAATGAGTGTCGTATACACATAGCACAACCACGTAACAAAATTTGCTTTAATGAGATAATTTTAAATGGTATTAAGCTTGGAAACGCGTTTTTTGCTCCCCTTCCTCACAAAGAAAAGGGGGAAATTTTACAAAATCCATTTACAGAGTGTTTTAGACACACATAATCAAGCAATACAACGAAAAATCAATACGTATACGACTGGTTCGTTTAATTGTAAATAAAATTAAATAAAAGTTCTTATGCAAAAGAAATAGCGTTCAAAACTAAAAGAGTTTTATGTTTTTAAAGATCATCGTCCTATTTTTATGGAAACGATTTTATATTTGTTTTTCTTGTCTGAATTTTGAGGTAAAAAATTACAAGATTAGAATAATCAAAAGGTACTACTTTCATTTGATTGGAATATAGAATGAAATATTTATTTTGAATGTTTTAAAATTGATAGTTGGCTCAAATGTTATGTAAATGTTCTTTAAGAAGACAAATCTTTGTGTCCATAAATTATAAATTAGTGTAAAAATCGCGTTGATTGCATTTAAAACAAACGTATCAATCATATAATGGGTATAAATTTTTTTTATTTAGTTCCGTTTTCATTTTTTGACGCGGAAACACTTCGTTCGTGATTCATCTCATGCGCTTATACTTTACCGCTGTCTTCAAACTGTATAAGTCTTTTTTATTCTATTTATTATTGCATCGGCTGCAAGTTGAGCGCTAAAACTTATTAAATATTTTGAATATCCCATCACATGCAAATTGCGATCAAACGTCCGCTTTCTGCCTGATAGTAGGATTAAACCTATAGATATTCATTGAAATTGTGTGAAATGTACGGACAAAACCTAATGTGATGTACGGACAAAACGCGATGTGTGATTCCATGTTAAGGAGGTGGGGGAATGAGTTTTATGAAAAACTTGAAAATGTTCAACATACAGAAGTGAATGAGGAACGTCTCTGATTAGTAATGGTTTTCTCATTGAAGTTGAAGGAAAGAATAAGGAGAACCAAATGTTTACGATGACGACACTGCAATGCATTTTCCACAAGTTTCCTGTTCACCTTTTCTATGAAATTGTATTCAAAAACCTGAATTTTCGAAAACTTTGCGCTCGTGGGTGCTATAAATTTTCAAATAGCAAGCAGTATCTATCTACGACGAAATTAGGGAAACCTTTAGCTCTGCTAAGACAAAAGGTTCAAAGGTGGTAGAAACTACGTTTAAAAATAACCTAAGCATTTATTTCATTATGCTATGAAAAAGTTTTTTCTAATATATATATCGATTAATCGTTCCTTTACCTTTAATCTTTTCTTTTTACTAATATTTGTTTGGCAACCTGTTCATTTCTACTATCTCCGAATGTATCGTTTAACATGTGGATTTCTTAAAAATACTTAAAAAATTACTTTTATCAATTTTGGATTATGTTATTGTTTAAACTAATTTCCTTTTTTATTTTGTTTTGTTGCAAGATAGAGACTTGAGCTGTATATGTCTTGAATTAGCTATACAGTTTCCCTAAATCTTGCACTCTGCTGACAAAAATGCAAGTTTCCTGATGAGTAAACATTTCTATTTTTCAGTATTTAAAATTCCAATTTACAGTTCATGAATTATTTTTTTTTTATCGGATCTCTTTGGTAATTTTATCCTTTTCTCTCTTCTATAAAATGTTGACTATTTCTATTGGTTTAATGGTTTTTTGCAAACTATTATCTCATCGTTAAGCTTATGTGTTATGTTTGTGTCATTTCTCTTCTGCGTAAGTGCTTTAACTTGTTTTTACTAATCGTTAGTACTCAAATTAAATTATCACCGTGACAATAATTTTATTCGAAAAAAATTCATTTAAAATTTAATTATGTTGGTATTTTCATCTGTCTTCTGAGTGTTACAAAGGTATTAAAATATTCAAATTATATATATATATATAGATATATATATATAGATATATATATAATCATTTAACGAAATGTAATTTTTAATTACCCCTTGTATATTAAATCTGGAAGGGGAAAACATGAAAAAATAGTGATAAAACCTCGATGTAAAATACAGCATCGATGTTAAGAGCAGGTAAACATAAAGAAAATAAGGTAACTAATTATTTAAAAAAAAAAAAAAAAAAACGCTAATTTGTAAAACTAGTGTATCGGGCCTTTTTTTGCCAAGGCATTTTCTAACAGAAAATAAAATTGTAGAAAATTATATAAAAATCATATAGCTAGTAAAAACTGACAAATTTGTGGTAACATGCGATGAGGCATTGATATATTTAAGTGACAGTAAAATAAAAGAGCAATTTTGTATTGCTCAACTCACTCCAATGATACAAATTATTTCTTATGTGTACCAAAAATGTACTAAAAGGACTCGTGGTATTTGTATAATTTTGTTACAATAACAAGTTAAAATTAAATAAATATATTTCTAAAAGACAAATCTAAATCATTCTGCTTTCAGTAGATTTCTTAAAAGAAAAAAAAATGGAATTTTAGCGTTATATAAAAAATGCATTCATAATGCAGAGCTGCCAACCAAATACGGCAAATTGTTAATACCGCCCCTTTTTCTAAACCACTTAATTTTTAGAGTAATTCTCTTCAAATGTATTTACGATGAATTAAGAAAAAAAAAATACTCTATAAATAAAGTGGTGTAGAAAAAGGGGCGGTACTAGCAATTTGCCGGATTAGGTTGGCAGCTCTGATAATGTTGAGCTTCCTATCGGAAAAACCTCTATTCGTACCTAGCTGCGATTTTTTCAACAAAGAAAGAATCTTAAACAAAAAGTATAATATACATGCCATTTAATAAAGTATCTGTAAAATCACTTGATATATCTACAATATAACTACACTTTTTTGGTTTATTAACACTTTCGTGACCGCATACTTTTGTCTACTTGACAGTAAGGTCCGCCTGTGGGCGTTATTGCCCCAAGTTACACTATTTCAGAAAAAAATATTTTCTATACTCACATTTATATTACAAATAGATATGCATTATAATTATTTTCCTTGTAATTAAACTGTTTGTGTCCATAACATATTTGATTGTAAAATTGTGAATATTGAGTATATTTTTAAGAAATTAATAATACACAAATTGGGAAGAAAACGCCCACTGGCGGAGTTACAAATTTTCAAATGACGTGAATCTACGTCAGCGGTCGTGAAAGCGTTAAAATGAGCTATAAGACAACAGCATCTAAATGCATTGAACGGACTTTGGACCGGAATTCTTCTTCATATTCTAAACAAAAATAAATATCCTAAAGATTTTTTTACTTTAAAATATAGCAATCCCAAATATCTAAAATATAATTTCAAGAATTTTAAAAATCCATTTCCTCCCCCTGCCCCCATCTTAATGGTGGGAAGAAGCAATACGTTTTTTATCATTTCCTTTCATATCTCAAAGAAACAAAAAAATATATGTGTAAGATTGTTGTTTCAACACGTTGCGCGCCTCGCAAATTCTTAAAATCCATTAAAATCCCATAGTGATTCCTCCTGTAATAAATAAAAATTAAGCACATTTTTAATAAATTTTCAATCCTTAAATGTAATATTTTTAGTTTTATATCCTATTTTTTATCCGCCACCCATGGTTGACTCTGCTTTATATCATATTTGACACTGTCAGCCACCGATGGCTGACAGGGCGCGAAACGTTTTAATTTTTTATTGGTACTGATTTTACTTTCGGGGCAAAACGTTCACTGAAATGTTTCAAGTATAGCATGTTCTGCACACTCCTAAAGTTTCAAGATGATTCCTTCAGTGATTAGAGATATATGACTAAAGGTCTCAATATAGAATAGCTGACATCGCGTCAACGTGTTAAAATGCAACAAATATTTTTCGAATTTCAAAAAATTTTCCTTAATAATTAAATAAACAAATAAACAGATAAATAAACACATTTTGAAGCAATTCAATTGCTGTTTTAGTTTCCTTTCTCATACCATTAATTTTAAACATATTATATTTTAAAGAATAAATGCCTGCTTTTCATTAAAAAAAAAAAACAAAATCAATCTAAGAATGGCGTTTTAATTATTAGTACTTATTAATTAAGAATAGCAAAAATTTACCCATTTTCCTTGGAAAAACAGAATGACAGAAATATATGTAAGAAAAAAAACGTTCTACATGTTGTTTATACTTAATGCAATCTTTTTATAGCGTGAATAAATGACATAGAATGCTCACAAAAAAGTGAAAATTTATTTCCTTTTACAACATATCCCGCTATTTACTACGAGTTGTCAGCATAAAGAAATCATGAATATTTGATACCAGTAATCCAGCTACACCTGCTCAGGGATAAAATGGGAGAAAAAAAAGATACAAAAAGTAATTTCAGGAAGACAAATGTGTTTTGGTAAAGAAAATAATTTGCTACTGACACCTGGTGTTCACGATATATTTCTTAGGGGAGAAACATAATATTATACATTGTGTAGACTAAATCATTTTGCATAACATTTTATTTGCAATACTATTTTTTTTTTTTTTTTCAATCAATAAACATTTTTAAGATCAATTTTTCAAAGAGTATGTCATGATATTTTATTAAGCAAAGAAATCAATATATTAATTACAAATACATATTTACTAAATTTAAAATGTAAATGCTTCTTTCATTTACTTTATATTTGAGAAAATTAAACACATAAAATAAATAAAACAATTTCTTACAATAATGTGTTATTAAGCATGTTTATTTTACCAGTAAACAGATCTTCCACAGGTGAACTTTATATATTCTTTTCTTACCACTATTTCCAAAAAATAAAATTTATAAAAAAATTTCGCAGGTAAATCTGCATTTTGTCTGGATAAATTTACTATACATTTTATGCTATGGAAAAAAAGCGGTACGTAAAGAAAAAAAATGTCGCCTATGCCATCACTGTAATAGTTTTTTTTTTTTTTTTTTTTTTTTTTTTTTTTTTTCCATAAAAAAAATAAATTTATTATGGTTGTAAAAACTTTATATTGGAAGGATGCAAATATTAGTCTCGTTTTGTAAAAATAAATATAATAATCATAATAATACATTTTTATTTTCTAAAACTTCATTTAATTAATATAGTATATACAGTTCTGTTGGATGACCTTTCTCCAATTTTCAGATGCCTGTACAATCTCGTATTCATTGGCTTTGAAGCCAAAAGAAGAATATACGAATAAATTTCATTTTCATGAATTTCGATTTAGTTTATATAAAATCCAGAATATCGAATAATAAGATTTTCTTACGCTTTTATTATAGATTCAAATTCAACTCGAATATAAGTCAAAATAGCATACATTAGAATAACAAAGGAATAAGTTAAATGTACTTACCCTCTGCCTACTTTCCCGGTGAGATTAAACGATAATTGCACTCAAATAATTAGAGTATAATTCCATATTTGAAGAATAGCTTTTATTTCACTTGAAGATTTATTTACGATTTAATATTGATATTTAAGTATGATAAATTGAATTGGAATGAATAAGATTATAAGACTTGAATTGTTTTTAGTTTTGAGTTCAAAGGTACCTTGTACCTCTCAGATTCTAGAGAGCGACTAAACAAAACCTGCTCAGCGCCGTCACACAAGAGTTCTGTTCTGCGAATCATCCTCCACTCCCCTCCTCCCCGCCATCCTCCGGGGGGGGGGGCTGAGCATGGCAGACTGCCGATGCGATTTACAGGTCGTTTCATGATTCCAGCTGGCGTTTTCAGTGTGACAACTCGAATAATTCCATCATCACCCGGATGGACGTCCAGAATTCGGGCTAAGTTCCATTGTGCTGGCTGAATCGAGGGTTCCAATACTAGGACGAGCTGACCCGGTTGCAGAGGTTTGCTACCCCTTTTCCATTTAGCTCTTGATTGAAGAGAGGTAAGATATGATCTCTGCCAGGTGTTCCAAAAGCTCCTCTTTATCTGCTGAAGGAGTTTCCATCTGGAAGAAAAACTGGTACAAATTTTATTAGTTGGGTTATGAGATTGTTCAGGAAGCTGAAGAAGCGGAGCCCCAATTAGGAAGTGTCCTGGTGTAAGTACCAGGAAATTATTGGGCTCGGTGGAAAGTTGGCCTAAGGGTCGTGAATTTAAACATGCCTCCATATTGATGAGAATAGTATCACATTCCTCAAACGACAAGCAACTGCCTTTACAAGTTTTAATTAAATGGCGTTTAGCCAATTTAACGGAAGATTCCCATAGGCCGCCAAAGTTAGGCCAGTAAGGTGTCATAAAATGCCAATGAATTTGTCTATTTGCGACATAATCTTGAATAGTGTTGGTTGTTGAAAGTGTCACGAGTTTCTTGAAATGGGCATGGGCACCAACAAAGTTGCGTCCGTTATCGGAGTAGATGTCAGTAGGATAACCGCGACGCCCTATGAATCTTTGTAGAGAATACAAAAAGTGTTCTGTGGATAAACTAGTGACCAATTCGAGATGAATTGCCTTAGTACACATACAAATAAAAAGGCAAATATAAGACTTAAAGTTCATACTTTTCCGTTTGTGGTCACATTTCGTTTAAATAGTTCTTGCATAATCAAGGCCAACATGTTGGAATGGTCGACAAGGGTTGACTCTGGCACTGGGTAAGTCATCCATCATTTGTTGAATGGGGGTTGATTGGATTTTCGCCCACGTGACACATTTTCGAAGCTCCCTCTTCACAGTGGATCTACCATCAGGAATCCAGTAAGAGTGGCGAATTAGGTTTAACACGAGGTCGACACCTCCACGCAGACTATACACATGAAAATGTCTGATCATAAGGGAGGTAAAAGGGGGATTTTTAGGGATTAATAACTGATGCCTAGTGTCATAGGGGAGGGTCTTGGCTTTGTCAATTCTACCTCCCACTCTCAATAGATTTTCTGAATCAACAAACACATTGAGAGGTTTTAATTTACTGTTGTTTGCAACGGGTTGGCCGCGCTGCAAAAGGGCGATTTCTGAAGCAAAGGACCTTTGGTGGACGAATTTAATAACAATTTTTTTAGCCTCTGAAATTTCTTGTACTGAGACTGGTCCCTTCAACTTTGTAGGATTTCGACTATTATTGATAAACCGCTTCATAAATGCAATTACACGAAAAAGTTTAGTAGTTGTAGAAAATTTTGAAACTAAATCCTCTACAACGGAGTCATTTATTGGGGTTGATTCTATTAGTCCAGGAATTCCCACAACTGTACATGGGTCTGAGCTCGCAATCTTTGAATCGGGTTCTGAGGCCGGGATCTTTGGCCAATCAGGTCCAGACCACAACAAGTTAAAATGCTTTAATTTGTCTGGTAACAGCCCACGGGTTGCACAGTCCGCTGGGTTATGTTTGCTTGGAAAGTGATGCCATGTAGATGGGTCTGTCACAGATTTGATTTTGTTGACCCTGTGTTGGACGTATGTGTTGCCCTTTAAGGGTGGATTTAAGATCCAACTACGGGCGATTGTGGAGTCTTTCCATAGGAGAATTTCCTCCACCTGAGAATCTAGCGAGTTCTGGACGACTAACAAAAGTTACGATAACAATACAGCCGCGCATAGCTCCAACCTAGGCTAGGTACTGGGTTTTAAAGGAGCTACACTGGTTTTATCTGCAATCAATTTTAAAGATGAGTTCTGACTTGGACGTATATAAATTACGGCAGCATATGCCTTTGTTGAAGCATCAAAAAATCCCTGTATGTGGTAAATCGATTCGGATTTCAAATCTAAAATTCTGGGTACTGACATGGCCTTAAAGGAGGCAATTTTTTCATAAAATTCGTTCCAGCTGTTTTGAATGTCTGGTGGTAAAGGATCATCCCAACTAAGTTTTTGCTTCCAAACATCTTGTAGTAGCAATTTTAAAAGAATAGTGGCAGGGGATAAGAGACCCAAAGGGTCGAAGATGCGTGTTATTACGGACAATAATTGTCTTTTGGTTGTGACGCTTTCTTCGGTGCTAACTCCAACCTGTAGGGTATCCGATGTTAAATTCCAGTTTAGTCTTAAAAAACGTTGGGATTGATCGGGGTTTAAGGATAATTCCTGATTTGTTGATTTTAAAGTTTCCGGGACATGAACTAGAGCTTCACATAATTTGAAGCCCCCAGCATTGAATAAAGCCTGAAGGTCTGTGACCAAGGCTTGAGCGGCCTCGATTGTTTCAGCCCCAATAAGGAGATTGTCCATATACAGGTTATTACGGGCAGCCTGCACAGCTACGTGAAAATTGGTTTCCTGATCTGTCAGTAATTATTGTATAGTACGCAGGGCTAAAAATGGTGCACAGGATGTGCTATAAGTAACCGTATTTTACTGATAAACACGGAGTGGATCTGACGCATTGGCCCTCCAAAATATTCTTTGTTAATTTCTATCAGGCTCTGCGACTAGAATTTGCGTGAACATTTTCTCTATATCGCTAGAGAGGGCGACTTTATTTAAACGGAATCGAATCAAATTGCAAAATGTACTAGTTTGAAGTTTTGGCCCTTTATGCAAATTGGAGTTCAGGGATTTGCCATTTGTAGTTAAGGCCGACGCGTTAAACACTACCCGTAGTTTGGTAGTGCTACTATTTTCATTTATAACTCCATGATGAGGCATGTAATAATTTGGATTACGGTTAAGTTCTTCAGCTTTTAGTAGAGTCATATGACCTAGCTCAGAATATTCGCTCATAAACTGACAATATTCTTTTTTTAGGTTAGGATTCTACGTAAAACGAGTTTCGAGCCTTTTAAACATTTTTAGTGCACATTTGGCACTTTCACCAAAATCTATCTCATCATGGAGGGGTAATTTCACAACATAGCGCCCTACGGGGTTGCGCTTGATGGAAGATTTATATAATTCCTCTGCCGGGTCGGCTTCGTCATTACCACCCTTAGAAGCTAGTATTGGATCACTGTTAAAAAATTCGTTTAAATTCAAACACTGTAAAGAGGAACTATACGGAGATTCTGGCTCCATTCCATCCCTTGAGAGGGGGCCACTTAGTAAGTAACCAAGTGAACTGGGAATGGCAGATGGTTCTCCTTGCCTTCCATGTACTGGTTTGCCCCAAATTAGTGATGAAGAAATATCTGCGCCTAATAGCACATCTATTTGTTGTGGCTTTGACAAATTAATGTCTGCTAACTGCAGATTTCTTGTATGTGGCCAAGACGTCGTCCTCACCCGGAAATTTGGCAGAGGGGCAGTAACCCTATTTACTACTAGCGCTTTCAAATTTCTATACTCGTTAGCGAAATATGGCGAGAATGAGAATTCAAGTAAAATTTAAAACAGTTTCTGCGGACAAACCGTTTATGCCTACAAGTCGATGAGAAGTGCCAAACAAAGACAAATTTAGCTTCTCAACGCACTCTTTTGTTATGAGACTATTTTGTGAGGCGCTATCAACTAACGCCCGACATTAAATAATTTTACCGTTAGGTGACCTAACCTTTATAAGGGCAGTAGACAATAACACCTTTTGGTTATTAAAATTTGCATTAGATTGTGAACTATTTGACACCGACGAAGTAACAAGGCCACCTCCCTGATCTGCAGAATTCTGTGCATAAATGTGCAGAAGAGTGTGATGTGAACCTGCACATACCTTACATTTAATATTAATTCTACATTGTCGCACTTGATGATAAGTTCGCAAACAATTTTCACACAATCCTTTAGATTTAACTAAGTCCCATCGCTCCTGAACACTAATTCGATTGAATTTGGGACATTTAAACAACTGATGTACAGTCGGTAACAAAAGTGTCCGAACACCAGCGAAAATTCCTATGTAAAAAAAGTACACTTCATACGGTTTTGTTAAACAAATCCTTGTCGAATCTTGTTCTTAGTCAGTGTAAGAACATGATTCGATAAGGATTTATTAAACAAAACCGTATGAAGTGTACTTTTTTTACATATGAATTTTTGCTAGTGTTCGGACACTTTTGTTACCGACTGTACTTGAGAACAGGCGACGCATTTATTTTCTTTGACTATTATTGAATTATTGACACAAGATTTTTTTACACTACTACCTTCTACTGGCTTCATAAACATTCCTGGTTTATTTTCAAGTTTTGTTTGACTCGACGCCTCCCTTTCAATGAATGTACGAAACGAGTTTAAACCGGGAATAGTTTGCGTATTCTCTAGACTGAGCTCCCACCTATGCCTAACGGATGAATCCAATTTTGAAATCATGAAATTTATAAGAATAAGATCGCTAAGAGGATTAGATTCCAATCCGAGGGTCGATAAATTTCGCACCGCTTCGTTACAAGTATCTATTAAATTGAAAAACGATTTAGGATCATCCGCTTTATTTTTCTTTACCGAAAAGATTTTATTTATTTGAGTTATAGCTAATTGGCGTTTATTTTCATAGCGCTGAGTAAGGATTTCCCAACAGTGTTTAAGATTTTCCGATTGTAACGAAAATCCACGAATAAGTTTTGATGCACTACCTCTTACACACGATTGGAGGTATTGTAGCTTTTCAACCTCACTAAGGCTGTCATTATCCAGAATAGATGATTTAAATAAATTTTTAAATGACAACCAAGATTCATTATCCCCGTAAAAATAAGGAATTTCAAGTTTGGGAAGACTAATATGCGAATTAACAGAAGTCCCTGGTTTGGTACGTGCATCATTATTTACATTTGGAGTATTTGATTGCGATTTACTCTCTAACACTACAGATAATTCTAACAGAATGTCCCGATTTTTCATCACTTCTTCAAAGTTTTCATCGTTTTCCTCTTAGAAAAAATTTTTAACTATTTCCTCGAATTTAACCTCCAGTACATTTACCTTATCCTTTAGGACCTTTAATCTGGCTTGATCGCCTTTATCACAAATATTGACTTTCGATTTTATAAAATCTATTTCCCTAATAACATTTTCAAATTTTATCACTTCATTAGATTTTGGGAACAACGCACTCTGTTCCGCGTCATTTGCCCTTGTTCTCCCTTTTCTACCCCTCTTTTGAGCAAACTAATTACAAATAATTAAATTTAAATATGAATTAATCGATCGAATTAAATTATTATTCTGCAGATCAGGAAGTAAAACAAGAAACAACACATATAGAGTAGATTTTTTTTTTTTTTTTTTTACTGAAATAATCTAATAAAATATTAAATGTACTTTTTTCATTCTCATACACTTATTTATTCAACCATTATTTAATATGACTGTTTATTTCTTACATTCCCAAACCGAAATTGTTCCGGTTTGAAACCCAAACTATTTTGAATTACGTTTTCTCTCAAAACAAAACTTGTACGTATGCATCAAACCCTCTGAAAACCACACTACTTTGAATTACGTTTTATATCAAAACAATTTAACTTCGTATTAATGATTTATTCCACCAACTTTATTTTAATTTCCTTTAAAGTTCTTATACAGAGAATTTAATACAACGTAAACAAAAGAATATTTTCAATTTTCAAAAAAAAAAAAAAAAAAAAAAAAAAAAAAAATTAATGTAATGAATTACTATTAATTATCTAATTAATAGATAATTAAGGCTGCGGCTCGGCGGACCACTAATGGCTTTGAAGCCAAAAGAAGAATATACGACTAAATTTCATTTTCATGAATTTCGATTTAGTTTATATTAAAACCAGAATATCGGATAATAAAATTTTCTTACGCTTTTATTCTAGACTCAAATTCAACTCGAATATAAGTCAAAATAGCATACATTAGAATAACAAAGGAATAAGTTTAAATTTACTTACCCTCTGCCTGCTTTCCCGGTGAGATTAAACGATAATTGCACTCAAATAATTAGAGCATAATTCCATATTTGAAGAATAGCTTTTGTTTCACTTGAAGACTTATTTACGATTTTTTATTGATATTTAAGTATGATAAATTGAATTGGAATGAATAAGATTATAAGATTTGAATTGTTGTTAGTTTTGAGTTCAAAGGTACTTTGTACCTCTTCAGATTCTAGAGAGCGACTAAACAAAACGTGCTCAGCGCCGTCACACAAGAATTCTGTTCTGCGCATCATCCTCCACTCCCCTCCTCCCCGCCATTCATAAAAATGAAGTTTTTCGGAAAAGAGCTGATCTATGTTATTATTATTTTTATCATTATGATTATCATTATTATTATTATTATTATTATTATTATCATCATTATTTTTATTCTGCGTCCTCCAAGAAAGTAAATGTTTTTCATCTCAACCCTTTTGAAGTAATCTAAATAACAATAATTGGAGGACGTAAATTCAAGATAATATGGTGGGTGGAACAAAATCTCTCAATCAAGATGAAAAAACTGTATTCGGGCGGTTAAATGCGTATGGTCTAACATTGCTTTGGCTAAACACCACTCTTTTATTTCTGGCCAATGTAGGCCAAAGATCCATAGTTTATTCCATAGTTTATTCCATTAAGTTATGAACAATATTTTTAAGATAGCAACATATATTAAATAATTGTCTTCCAATGCAAACGAATACGTATCACAAACCTGTTTGAATGTAATATTTTTCTTTTTATTTGTGTACGTGTATGTGTGTGTGTAGGGTGGGGGGGGGGCTTCAATCTTAGACTGTGCTGTTTTATGCTTAATATTGTCATACATAACCCTTTCCTAATACATGTAATCACCCGCTTTTAAAATAGTATGACTCTATTCCGTTTTAATAAGAAATGCCAAGCATTAATTCAGTTAGTTATAACTTCTGTAGTACCTCATGCAGAACCTATCTGTGAAGTTTGTTACCTCTTTCGATTTGACATAATATCCATAATACTTTATAGATTCATTAAAAAATCTTTCGTTTATCAGGACTTCTTGTATTGTGATCATTCTGTTTTACATGAGCTAACAAAACGCTAAAATTAAAAAGTTTTTTTTTTTTTTTTTTTAATATAGTTTTAACCACTAACGACACAGGGATTCATCTATGTCAGTCGCACAGTACACAACGCATATCTTCTATTTTGTCTGCTATGCATTCTTTTCTTATTGAAATCATCTGGTGTGTACTCCCACGACTTTCTCTTACCCTACATTTCACTACTATAATAACAAATTACAGATTAAGGGGTAAGTATTGCATATAAACCTAATTAGAAAATAATTTAAAACAGGTTTAGGATATACATATTGACCTTTAATTTTATATGAGAGGGGTACCGTTACTTTTAACCACCCACTTAAATATAATACCTAATTTAAAAGAAAATATATTCTGTTTATAAGGTTTAAAGTTTATCTCAGATTTTTCAGACATTTTTTACCTGCGTTATTCCTTGAAACTTACTAACTTTAATCAAACTGTTTATTTTTATATGATTTTCAAAACACAAATATGAGTTTCCGGCAATTTCAAGTTACACTGATAATACACATACATATAGATTAGCCTCTAAAAATTTAATTTTAATTTACAGGGGACCTCAAAATGCGATATTATATATACATATATACATATAAACACAGCTGAAAACTAAGTAAGAAATACTTTGTTAACTCGATATGTATCAAGAATTATTTTTTATTCCTGAAAACTATTCATCGAAAGTTAATCATTTTATTATTTAAATAATGCTTTTTGATTAACATTTAGACACAAGACCTTTTCTTCTGAATTTTGCATGGCCAACCAGCGGCTTATCGAGTATCATTTATTTGAGTGAAAATAAAGGTTATAACAGCTAAAAAACAAATCTGTACACCGGAGGTAAAGGACACTATGTTCATATTGTGAAAGGAGCAGCACCACGTCATTTATGTGTATTTCTTGATTTATATAAACAAACATTAAGCACTTATGTATCGTTGCATTGTGAAATGTGAATTAAGTACCAGTTGCAATGTGTATTAAGCTCCAGTTGCAATGTGTATTAAGCTCCAGCTGCAATGTGCATCAAGCACTAATATCTAGTTAGTATAAAGGAGATAAGACAGTGGGAAATAAAACCATGTCCATTTTCAATATTCATGACAAATTTGTTTCATTATAGCACACCAAAGACATGGTGTTAACTCTTTTCGCAAAATGGAAATGTTGTGTCCTTTACTTCTGGGCTACAGAAATATAGCATTGATTATCAAAATGCTATCAGATCGATTATTAATTTATATTTATATAACTACTAATATGCAGTCCTAAATTTTTCACTTCTCGATTGTAATTTTATGAAATAAAAATAAATTTAACATTAATATATACCGTTGCAAATCTTCATCTACTCCTAGAAATATATGTGTATACGTATAGAGAGATAGATAAATAGATACGCATAGAATGCGGCCAGTCTGAATAAAATTATTCTGTCCACCAAGTGTTTTAGGTTGCACAGGCCTATACTACATAATTAATATTTTTACATAATAATAACATTACACAATATCACTATAAAATATTTTAATTAAGTAATAATTAAAATGATTAACTGAAGATTTTCAGCTACAGTTATGATAATATCGCCACGATAAACCTGTTGGTTGTAGAACGCCGAACTCATTATCGGAAGACTAAGGGTTCGGCAGCCCGAACAGGCAAAATACCTTCTTGTATATTAACGGTGGTTTGTGCACGTAAAATTCGTCCTGGATGTCTGTTCTATGTTATAAATTCAAGAAAAGAAAAAAAAAAGTTATACGATAAATATTTAAACGTAAAAACTTATTCACACACCATAAAATAAAGGTTAGTGCAATCAGTTTCAAATAGGCGTTGCCTTTCTTCTATAGGTGACAAAAACACGTGTTACTCTAAGCGTTGCTAAAGTGCTACTTTAAAAACACATAAATGTAACTTCAGGTTCTTATAAAGTATTTGAAACTACATAAAATTTTATAAATAATTTACCGTTTTAGATATCTTAAAATAATATTTACAAGTTAAAATAAAAGTTTTAACATTTTTTTTTCGTTTGTTCGTTATATTTACAATGTTAATAATAACTAATACTCATAGTAAAACTTTTGCTTATGAATTATGTATGGATGACCGTTAGTTTATTATTCGTGAATATGGGTATTATATATATACTGTGTATTATCATATTATCTCAATACCAAAAATATCATAAAACATTAGAAACTTTATCCTTAATTTTCCTTTTTAAGTAATATAGATCATTGACATCATTCATAAACTTTGATTAATTAAAAATTATTAACAATTTAGAGTAGAGAATTCTTAAATAGAACATTATATTGAATTTTTTGTCTCTAAGAGAGGTTTTTTTTTTTTTTTTTTTTTTTTTTTTTGTCTTTAAATTTATTTTAAGCAGGAAGCTGTTTTATTATTCCATGCCAGTACATGACTTAAGAATAGATGCAATAGAATTTGAAAGAGAAAAAATTTTAATATCCTGAGTCATATTAATCTATTTTTTTTTTTCATTTATATCGAGAGCATATTGTATTGTAGTAGTAGAAATATGGTAAAATTATA
The DNA here is from genome assembly GCA_963930645.1 of Salticus scenicus. Lineage (NCBI taxonomy): Eukaryota > Metazoa > Arthropoda > Arachnida > Araneae > Salticidae > Salticus > Salticus scenicus. The sequence goes on along the minus strand of OZ005656.1, from coordinate 252,720,538 downwards.
AAAAAAAAAAAAAAAAAATTGTGCATTTTATTCTGAAGAAATTTCTTACTTTTATTTTTTATAATTGAAAATGTTCATATATATATATATATATTGAAAACCTTTTCAAACATTGAAGAGATGAAAACAAGAAACATTGAAAAAAAATAAAACAGAAAAATTCAAAAAGAGATTGCGACTATCAAACATCCTGAAATTGAAACATGCAAATTCATTACGTTTTCAAGGGTGTAGAATGAATGTTGCATGTAAAGTAGGTGTTATTTCTGTCTTGTTGTATGCAAATTGCTAAATATTTACAACAAGCTACACCCTATAACACCACCAAAAAAGAGAAAATTAAAACTGAAAAGATATGTGAAAACCATATGAAAATCAAACTTTTGATCCATGTAGCATAGTCAATATTATTAATGGAAAATACTAATAAAAATAGTTAAATGAAATACTAGTATTAATTAATAAAACTAAAGTATAATATACATTACACATGAAAAACTAGTATAAGTAGTTTTCACCCTTGCACGAAAAACCAGAAAACGAGAAATACATGTGGCTGTATACAGTTAGATTCACAGTTAATTTTGGAATCGAATTAAATAACTGAACGATTAATTTATTTTTTAATTTGTATTAATCAACTGAACGATAAAGTTGAGTGAACTGTTTGATTTTAATAATTAACCTAAAAGTGATAATTTAAAATTAAATTTTGATTAAAATTGTGATTAACTTAATTTACGATAATGCATAAACTTCAAAGTGTCATTTTATGGAAACATAGAAATCAGTAAATAGAGTAAGAAGCGCCATCTTGTGTAGTTTAGAAAAAGTAATAACCCTATTTTTTTTTTTTTTTTTTTTTTTTTTTTTTTTTATTATTATTATAATTTATAATGTGTGTGTGCTGAATAAAATTTAATCAAATGCTATCATGTAAAATTCAATTTAGATTTAATTTAAGAGCACAATGCAATATGAAGTGAAAAATTGCGGTTAATTTATTAATTAATATATTTATATTTATTTATTTATTTATTTATTTATTTATTTTATTTTATTTATTTTTTTATATAAAGGTAGATTTGTTATATGTATCTTTGGACAAATTAACTAAGTTGAAAATCGAAAATTAATAATATAATAATAAAGGAACACAAAGTAATACGTAATTAATATTGAGGTTAATTTACTAAATAATAATTACAATAATTATTATTATTATCATTATTATTATTTTTTTTTTTTAAATGTACATATGATAAATGTATCTTTGGACAAATTAAGTTAGTAGAGAGTCAGTAATTTAATAATAAAATTTATAGAATTACAGTTTTTTTTTAAATTATTATTTTAAATCTATAAAGCAAACACACATATAAATACGCGAGAATCACAAACCCTCCCAACCATCCAGCCTAACAACACCACCCATCCTCCTTAATCAAGCATCTGCCCACCCATCCTCCACGTATTTTTTTAGTGCTTGGATATTAAAAACAAATATAATTTTTAATGTTAAAACTAGGAGAAATGAGTATGAATTCTTTAAAGTTTGTATTGGAAACTTTCTCGTAGAGAATCGATTTGTCGGCAGGATTTAATTTTCTTTACAACTTCCTCTTATTAAAAAAAAAAAAAAAGTCTGAAAGAATGTAATGATAGAAATGTTTTTTTTTTTTTTTTTTTTTTAGAAAGTCGACTTAAAAAAAAAATCTTAGAAATAAATGGTATGTAAACTAAATAATTAATAATGCAATAAAAAGAGAAATGTATAGTAAAAAATGTATGTAGAATTATTCACGTGAAAAGTTCATTTTTATAAAACAAATAAAATCCTACAATTAAAACAACGTAGATTTTTCTTAGTCATATACTAATACGAAAATGATTATTCTATTGTGAATATAAAAAAATTATGAAATATATATATATATATATATAATACTTTTCCATGAATATGAGTATATATATATATATATATATATATAATTTGAATAATTTAATACCTTTGTAACACTCAGCAAACAAAAGATAGATGAAAATACCAACATATAATTAAATATTAAATGAAATTTATTTCGAATGAAATTATTGTCACGGTGATAGTTTAATTTGATTACTATATATGTCATATTTCATCACGACAATGCGTAGAAGCTGAAATATAAATTATATATATAAATACATATAATGTCACAAGATTACAAGATTATAGAATATAACATAGTGCACAAATACCAAACTACAGTTTATATCCAAGAATAGTTTAAAGAAATATGAAATAATCTACAACACTCAAACAATAAATATCCATATATATATTTATTTATTTATATATCTCCAAATGTTTTTAATGCTTTCATTATTTTATACAATCATTTAAATGTTTTTTTTTTTTTTTTTTTTTTTTTTTTTTTTTTTTTGTTTGTTTGTTTGTTTCTTTTTTTGTAGGGGTGGGGTGTTTTGCTCTAATTTAGCTTAATGTTTTGACTATAATTTGGTTGTTTTCAGAGGGGGCTGCGAAATGTAACTGCCGAATCTCCAAATAGCAGTCCTTGCAAACAATTACATCTATTCGCTTTTTATACTAGTTTTTAGACTTATTTTATTTATTTCAAATTTATGGATATATATTTTTTTTTCTCATAACACTGTTGCAGATGTAACGTTATATTTTTCTGCTAAATCATCGTTCTTCCATTATTTTAAACATTCTTCAAGACCAAAAACTTTTTTTTCTTTTTTTTCAATACATTTGGTGGTAATGACGTTAGTTGCAGTGATAGTTTCAGGTAACTAGGACTCTTATTATTAAGAAAATACCTGATAATAAAGCATCTTACTAAAATTTGTTTTTATGTTTAAAATGTATAAATTTACATATTTCCATTCTAAAGAGTACGTTTTTCAAAAATTGAATAGAATATTTTGTGAAAAAAAAAAAAAAAAAAAAAAAAACATATATTTTAGCTCTTCTTATTAAAAATTAAATCAAGAAATATTATGTACCATAATGTAAAGGAAGAGGATGGTATAAATTTTACTTAACACGGTATTACAGTTTCAAAATTTCGTAGGTTTACAAAATTTCCCTTTATATCTAGTTATAATTATTACTTATAGTAAAACACATTAGTGAAATTCTGCAATATCTATAAAAAAGTAAATACATTTTCATATATATATTTTTTCAAAGTAAATGAATAATATATAAATGTTTGGAAACATATAAATCGGCATATAGATTGCAGTATTACAAAATGACGCATCTGCGCGCAACATATACAAAAACCACCCGCTGTAAAAGTATGACGTCATGCATAAGTGGTCAGTATCAGAGGAGAAGAATAAACGATTATCCTTTACGGTGAATGGATTTGCAGAGAATGACTGGACCCCAAATTAAATTCCAGACCATAAGTGCGAGTGGTAAGTGATATTAATGGACGTCAATATTAGTTGTTTCAGAGAAGACGCAGACGATAAAAAAACTATAGCTTTATTTTGTTTTTGCAAGATGCATGGGTGATACAATTATCAAATTTTTACAACATTTTAAATATTATTACGTGTATAATAACTCATTAAATATCCTTAAAATATTTAATTGTAAATGTGTAAAATTTTATTTATAGAACAAAAGAAACAAGTTTTAAATACAAAGGGCTTCTTTTCTAAATTTTGATGGCAGCTTATGAAGATATTTCATAAAATTAAATATTGTATACTTATAGAATAAGTATATTTAATTGTAATACTGATGAAAATATTTAGAAGTTTCGATGTAATATAATTATTGTTATTCCTTATCTGTTTTACTCTCTAGAATGATTTCGTAAATACACAATTATAATAATCATAAAACTGATATTAATATTTTTTTTTTTTTTTAATACTTCCCAATAAAGTTGAAACGTAATCTTTGGTTTGCCTGTCTGTACATCTATGCATCTGTCTTCTTGTCTGACCAGGCTCCATCTTAACTTTCTTAGAATATATTGAAATAATATACGTTATATCACAGCCTCCTAAACTAGATACCTGTCGCGTGGCTTGGAAACTTGGCAACAGTTGCCAAGCGCCACCTGATGCAGATTGCATGCCTTTTTTATTCAACTGTCACCAATAATTTTAAGAAGTGATACATGATATATATATATAGACGTTTCATCGATTTCATTGGCCTTTCATTATGCATATTATATCCCACTTTTAAAAATTTTTTGGTGGCTTTTGAATATAAAAGTCGCGCAATCTGTACCAGGTGGCACTACTTACGGCTGTAACTGTTGCCAAGTTTCCGAGCAACGTGACAGGCATCTAGTTTAGGAGGCTATGGTTATATATGTTTAATATGGTATGTTTTCTTTTGAAAATGCTATAAAAAGGGTAACTGGTTAGTGGACAGGAACTTCTACGATGTTCGCAATGCATCACGTTCTATAAAAGGAATTTATATGAAGAATATTTTGATATCGTTGTACTGTACAAAATATATTGAAATTAACGTATATTATTTTTATTCACAAATTATTGTTTATATTTATATAGAGTAAGGCATTATCAGCATTAGTAATAGATTTACCAGACCGTAAAAACATATTCAAACCAAAAATAGGATATAGTTTAAAATTACAAGAATTTCACAATAAATATCGCCAGATTGAATAAAGCGTGCGGTTTGATCAGTTACTATAAAAAAATAAGTTGCTCGAAAATAAAATTCAACTCATCGAAAAAGAAAAATAATAATAATAATAATAATAAGATTTCAGGTTTTAACATGCTTATGTTAGTTTTCAAATCAAGACGAAATGGTAGGTCGAATTTGCCATCATTGGATAGCTTTAAAAAAAGCTTATAAACATATATTTCTTTATTTTTCAAACGAAAGATTTTTTTTTTTCTTTCATATTTCAGTTTAGGTTTTATTTGTTATAGCACCATTTATCGTGTCGTCTGCTGAAAAAAGAATTTTATATGTAGGTGAAAGCAATGCGATTTATTTTTAGAGAATAATAATAAAAAATAAGGGTTATCTTTGCAATTTTAAAGTTAACCCGGAAGACAGAAAGTTATCGATATTATCGTCATCGTCCTATAGATTTTTAAAAATATTCTATATATTTATTTCTTTTTGGTCCGATGTGTAATATGTACTTGAAATTTTTAACTAGTTCCATCTTTTTATATTACTCTGAATATATATATTGTTTTCACTAATAACGATAGAAAACTTAAATTATAATAACTATGGCTTATACATTTCCTATCTAGACATTTCATGTTTGATTCCATGTAGTATACAGGGAAACCCTGAATTAAAGAGGCAAAGTTTAAGGTAAAATACATATTATGGTGAAATACAAAAATACACAAACTTAGATTAAATACATATAAAGAAGCACTTTCTTGTACAGCAAAATAGGGTCGAAAATTAACGTCTTCGGCCAACTCCGAGTTCACCCTTTTGCCGGTTCAATTTCTTTTTCTTGTTTCTTTTTCATTTATTTTCTGACTGGTAAGTAATTCGTTTAGTAATTCGTAATTCGTTAGTAATTCGTTTTATATATTTGCGATTAGTGCTTTTTTCTTTTTCTTACTGGTTTCTATGGATTTTTTACTTTTTTCTTCTCATTTTACAGTTGGTGCAATTCTTTTTTTTTTTTTTGGTCTGAATTATTAATTTCCCACCCCCATTTTATTGTAGAAAACACTTCTTTATATATGTATAATTTACCCTAAAAGTTATGGCCTATGAAATTAGGGATACCCTGTATATAATACTTTTAACAATAATTTAAATTATTTTAAATGAGCATTTTTTTATGTATTTATGTACAAAGGAGCATTGTTATAAGTGCTGCAGTAATATTACGGGAAAAGCCCAGCAGTAGAGATTCCAAACAAAGCCCGTAAAAAAACATTTAGTGAATGATGTATCGTCAGTAATTTTACGTTGGGAGGAAACATACAACAAACCTGTAAAAAGTAGTATTGACCATAAAAGTAAAAGTTAAAGTTTGAGTTTCTCGAATACTTTTAATATTGAATATTGTTAACGTTTAAATTATGCATAAAAATTATTTTCTTTTAAGACTATTTTAAAATCTAAATTTGCTATTTTTGACAAAATTAATAATTCGGTTGATTCTCATATTGAGAAAACGAATAGATTTGCATAGATAACGGCTTTTTCTCGTAAAAATTCCAAAATTGTACTTTCAAAACATCAATTTACGAGCTACGACCGTTTAGCTTAAAATTGGTCATTTCCCGCAAAATTATACGGTCATTTCCTAAATTATACTTTCAAAACATTAATTTACGGATTATGACGGTTTATGTAGCAAAACGGTCATTTCCCCTAAAATTATACGGTCAAATACCGTGATTTTATATTTTTTTTCTTTTTTTTCTTTTTAACAGTGAAACTTTGTATTGCATAAGAAATTTGCAGCATAAATTTAACCGTTCTTCTATTCAATGAGAGCTGTTTCAGGGAAATTATACGATATAAATATCAGATAAGGATCAGATAAGGATCACGACAGAAACGATATATATATAACCCATTTTTATTTTATGACAATCCGTTGAAAAATTCCGAAAACTAAAAATATATTTTTTTATTGCCGCATATTTATTGGATATATACATATAAATCTACTTGATTTCTATAATATTCCACAATTCAAATACATTTGACTAAGAGATTACTGACAGGAAATCTGATTTCGTGCAATAGCTTTGACGTAGTTATACAGAATATCACATCCCGTTTTGTTAGATGGAGGGTGAATCCTGCACCAATTGACATTCGTAGATAATGAATAAATTTATGCATGAAGCAGGCAGAGTGATACGCATTGCTGATTTAATTTGTATCCGTTTCTATAGAAACGGTGAAATGTCACTTGTTTGCACGTAACTTATTTATCACTTAGGTATCAAAAGTTTTTTTTTTTTTTTTTTTTTTTTTTTTTTTCATGAAAAAATAAAAGAGAAATAAAAATTAAAATAAGTAATTAATTACAGTATTTTTTGTTATTATTATTACTATTCAGTTTCATTTTCATTAATATATATACGTATGAAATTAGAGTTAAAAATTCAAATGTTACATTTGTTTTCGAATAAAACAAATCTTCATACATAACAAAAGTGGTATTCAGATAAAAATTTAAAGTAATTTTCTAAAAATAAGATAAAATAAAATAATTTGTTTAGTCATATAGCAATATTAAAAAAATTAAATATTTCCATAATAATTCCATTATTATATTTTATGTTTAATATTGGAAATAAATATGTACAAAATTTCAAATATAAAATTATCATTTTTATAGTCAAATACACTAATCTGTTTTATTTAAATTAAAAGTTAAGATTTCGATTGCATAATATTAAAAGAATTACTCAGCTATAACGTCAAAAGTATTTTAATCAAAAAATGTTAAATTTTAAATGGAAGTCGAATTTTGTATAGACTTAAATCCATTGATAATGTCAAACTTTAGTGCTTCGATTAGAATATATACAATGTTACAATTTAGTTTATTTCTTTTAAAAATTCAACTTTGAAATTCACAGACATTTTTTATAACTACAACATTTTTTAATTTTATAATCTTATAATATTATAAGATATCTGAAAACAAATTGCATAAAAAATATGTTAATGAAATAATTTTAAAGATGTAATTTACTAATGTGTCTATAAAAAAAATTCACCGTTTAAACTTTAATGATTCTGGTAGAAAAATGTTAAAATTTTTATTTAAATGCGTTTCCTTAAATAATTCAGCTTTAAATTAATATAAATATTTCAAGATTACAGCGACTTTTTTTTTTTTTTTTTTTTTTTTTTCGTAAACAAATAAAACGAAATTGAACTTGTATAAAAAAAAATATATATATATATTAATAAGGAAGGGCATGGAATTATTAATAAAAAGCTTGTATGTTGTGGCAACCACAAGATTTTCTTCTATATTTTCCTATATTAATTCCCTAAGTGCAAATAATTCACTAAAACTATTATTTATTAAAATTATGTAAAGAGATGTATGCAAACGATTTTTATATTAGAAAAAACGAACACTAAATATTCAAAGAAAGACAGTTTTATTATCTATAAATAACATCCTAAAAAATGCGTTTTTATAATGTTTATTTCACATATGAGGTTTCTTACAGTTATATGCCATACAAGTTAATATATAGCCTTTCCATTATCGAGGAAAACTGCAGTATAGGAGCATCACCTGTTGAGCGGATGACACCAGAAGTTGACAGGCACTAATTTAGGTCATGATGCATCTACATATAAATTTATATACAATTTGGATTAGTAGTCCCTGAGATATAACCTTCCCTTAAACTGGATAAATCGTTGTATAGCAGCGCCACCTGTTGGCCGATAAGCATTTACATTGAATCAGCATGATGTCTCATAATGGCCTTCTCACTAATCAAGTTTTGCTTGATTATGCGCAATAGAACCTGAGATATAGTCTCCCCTAAAGTTGCGGAAATCGCTGTATAGTAGCGCCTCCTTTTGAGCAGTCGACACCAAAACTTGACAGGCACTAATTTACGTCAAGGTGCATCTACATATAAATTTATATTTAATTCTGAGCAGTAGTTCCGGAGATACAGGCGTCACAAAATTTTTGTCACACACACACAGACAGACAGACATTTTCTAAAAATGGTCAGTGTTCTAGACCTAAAAAAACGTGTAAAATTTTACGAATCCAATACTTTCTTCTATTGACTATAAAAGAAAGTTATAATAAGAACCTAAAAACTGAGCTAAAATTCGTATACAGAAAAATTCTCATCCCCTCAAATTTTATGTTTTGGGGGTACATTATGTCGAGGAACAGTGGATAATATGGAAAAATCGATCAAAATGAAATACCGTTATATCTCACCTGGTCGGTGAGACAATTCGTCGAGACCATGTCAAACATCTTTATTGGGCCAATAATATGAATGGTATTCACCTTGTGTCAGTGAGAAGAGCAGTTTTTGTGTCATACAACTTGATTGGTTTGTCAAGATTCACACTTTTTAAAAGTAATTATCACGGATTCTGTTATTTACTTACGAAGCAGTAAAATGAGTGAAATACTAGCATCATATCTAGTAGGGGAGTTAAGCTAGTTGATAGTTTGATTCTCATGAGTTTATTTCTATTAACAGGTGGTTGAGGTTGATTTATTCTCCAAGTTAGTGATTTAGGTAATTTGAAGTACAAACTATTCCATATCATTTGCGAATTTGTGAAGTTTGAATACTGATATATATATATATATATATATTTCAATACTGTTTATTTTCAATCATAATTTTAAAATAAAATCTGTATATGGCACTTATTTATGATTATCCTGTTCCAAATTATTCTTTAAAGAATTGGGTATTCCATATTTCCCATCACAAGCATTCCATATTACTCGCTTGATTAATATTACCCGAAAATATTTTTTACTGAATCTTTTGAATGTAAATTATATATTTTGTAGCATAAAACCATCAAAACACACTAACAACACATAGAAGTTTGTAATAGTTGAATGCATAATGATCCAAATGCTGAGTTCAAATAAAAATAGTGATCCATATTCATCTACTTACCTCTATACAATTTAAATACGATTTTGTTAAAAATTCAGTTTTGGAAACAATAGACTTCTTCCATAAGCACTACAAGCTCCATTAGTTGCCATAAGATCCTGTTCTCAAATTTGGTAGACTGGAAGGGCCATATTTTAGCATAAATCTTGATTGCCGTACTACCTGTTCGGATTCTTTTCGTATTATTCTCCAAACTCGTGTTGATTTCGAGTTAGGAACTCTTACAAAAGCCCCCGACACACACACACACACCCGTACGGAGGGCATTTTACAAAAGCATTTGTTCCAAAAGTAGAAAATTGGCTTTCAATTCCCATCCAAGACATTTTTTGTAAAATTGGAGAATTAATTATTGAATTGTAACCGTAGTAAACACTGTCAATAAAACCTCAGACTGATTTTTAACATAATTAACCGAAAACCTCCTCCTCAAAAACTAACAAAAAACTATTATAACCTAAGCCACATCCCTAACATAACTTTTAAAAGTCTACACTTACTAACCAGAATAATAGAACTACGTCAATTAAGAGAATTTAAAACCCACAGGAGAAGTCTTTTAGACGTAACCAATATAATGCAACCGATATGTGTTGTTCTAGCCGTCCACTCTCGCACTCGTTTCCACTCAGGCAGCCCTCTGAAATTCACCCCCTTTTTTGTGTTTTGTTTTGAATAAACTATACGGAGATAGACTTAGGCCTCGGCTTAGAAATATTCCACACTGCCGCATGGTGGTGAGTGGGATGCTTTCGTCTTTCATTATTGAATTATACCTCCAACGCTGTCTCTCCGTCTAAAAAAATCCCATTATTCGTATTTGAAACAAATTGCTGTAAAATTCTAATCGTTTATAATTTATAAACGTTCATTTCCTTTCTTCGATAATAGAAAAGTTATGAGAACTTAACGGAACAACTTTATTGAAACAATGAATGAAACAATTTTTTCCATCCACTGACTATCAAATTTTTTACCGTGCAATTTTACAGTGAATAATTCAAAGTTTTCATACCGCATGGTACGCAAAAACAATCTCATATACTTAAAATAATAATAATAATAATAATAATAGTATAATTTTACAATATCTGAAATAAATATGCATAGAGAGACAATATTATCAAGTGCAATGAAAGAAGAAAAGAATGTAATTTAAGAACTAGGCTATAAACTTTTTTTTGTGGGAAAACTTAAATATTATGAAACTCAAAAAAATATAATAATATTTTTACATAAAAAAATATTTAACAGCATTTTTTAAAACTTTGATGATAGGATTCATTATCATATTTATATTCAAAAATATTTTCACCTTATTGTTATAATTTTTTTTTTTTTTTCTGTATAGAATCTAATATATTAAGGTTATATTATTAATTAACTTTTATTAGTAGTTTGAACTAATTAATTTAGGTCGATATATTAGAAATTCATTTCGCCGTATAAATGAAATACTTATTTTACAATCACTTTCATCTGTGAAATTTATGAAGTGTATTAGTCCCATTTTACTTTGTTTCGTAACGATTGTTTACCAGAGTAACAAACTGTTGACAGGAAAATTGATTTTGTCAAGTGAGTGATTGTTTTGACTGATTAGCACTAACTTTCGTTTTTCGTTATTATCAGATACTGGGCAAAGTCTGATGATTGACGTAAAAAGATAATAAATTATTTTGCGTATTAAATAATCAAACTGGTGTTAACTGATGATTTTATTACTTTTCGGTGCAGTGACAGCATTAGAAACTGGTATGTCATTACATTCAACATTAAAATGTTTGCTAGGGGTTTAGAATAAATGTATATTTATTAAAAATCTTTAAAAAAATTATAAATAAGTAAATAAAATATGTAGTTACGCAGTATGATTCGTTTATTTCAAAATGTTGGGTAGATTAGAAAGATTACACAGGCCGACATGTAAAATTTTGATTTTACAATTTTGGCTGATCTTTATGCTTTTTGGTGTACTGAAACCGAAAATGAAGCCAGTTTTTCTCTATCACGCATAGATTTTTCTCAATACAATGTGCCTGCCTATACAATTTCTTCCATTACTCTTCCTCTAGTATAATCATATAGTAAGTTTTATTGTATGTTTCCAGGATTCATTAATTATAGATGCCTATTGTCGTAATTGTGAAGCACTAGTGCGACTTAAAGCCGCATCCACCAACCAACCAACCGATTGTTATAATGACATATGTAAGAAATCGTGTCGTTAAACACCCTGTATTGGCAAAAATCTATACGTGATAGAGAAAAATGGGCTGCACTTTCGGTGTCAGTACATCAAAAAACATAAATAACAGCTGAAATCATCAAATCAAATTTTGTCAACTTCATTTTTGTAGGCCTGTGTTATTAGACTAGATGATTTAAAGTATTGGTGTACAATAAAAATTTATGTTTTAAAACTTATTTACACACCATAAAATAAATATTGCTTTGCGGTATTGAAAGCACATAAACTTTCTTACTCACGAGCAAAAACACATATAAGTACAACATGAAAGTAAACCCCGGAAGTAAAAGCAAGATTGAAAGCAGGGAAAAACCCAAGGGACAAGAAACAACCCACACAGTCACTGATACCCATTAAACATCCAAATTCCATCCATTAGTCCGTAAACGGTGCAAAATATCATAAGAATATTCATTAAAAGTCCTGGATACTCTTTATAGATGTCTATTAGATATTTAAATGTAGATGAAATTTAGACATACCTTTTTCGATGTCTAATAGATGTAACATGTTAAATCAAAACAAGATTTAGATATTTCCAATATGTATTAGATGTAAAAAGTCAAACTATTGGAGATTTGGAGATTTAAAAGACATTTAAGGAGATCTAACAGGTGGATTTCATGGATGTAGAAAAGAGTGACATTTGCAGTGCAAATAGCTATCTGTGAGATTTTTATTGAAGTTTAATGAATCGTTTTTTAACTTTTATAGACGTCTTTTGGAATTAAGTGGCTGTGTGGGAACAGAACCAGCAGCTAGGGGACAGAAACATGCAACAATCAATCAGAAGGGGACATAACTAAAATACAAGGGTAAGAATCACACACACACACATACAAAAAAAAAAAAAAAAAAAATGAAAGAAAAGAAAAAAAATGAAAGAAAAGAAAAAAAATGTTTATTTTAACGCTTTGTTTTAATTTTAAATCGTGAAAAGACATCAATTTATAAAATTTAAAAGTATACTTAATTATAAGGAAGACATCAAAAGAAAGAAGAACTTTTAATGGAACAGAATACTTTTTTCCACAGCAATGTAGAATTAGATTTTTCATGGACAAATTGTATTATGCTTAAGCAAGAAAGCTAAATTTTTTAGGAAATATATCTCGAAACGAGTTTGGCATTGAAGATAATTTTGGCTTTCTGAAAATTAAAACTATGGTTAGATTCTGAACTTTATTGCGAAGCACAATTGAGAGTCTGAGCAAAGATTTAGTTCCACTTTTCTGTCTATAACTTGGAGAAACTTGTTTAGTTCAATTAAATAATTTTCTTTTTTTTTCCTTATTTAGATTTTTATTTTATTATTATTATTATTATTTTTTTTTTTTTTTTAGCTTTGTAATTTTATATTATTTTAAATATTATAAATTAATCAGATTTTAACATTTTAAATAAAAAGTTTTTTCTTTTCATATTTCTTTACCTTTTTGTGTTTTTTCTCTGGTTTCTTGGTTGTGGATCTTGTGATTAATTGTTGCATTTGTGATTGATCGTTGCATTTGATTGATTGTCCTCTAGGCTGGTTGTGTTGCTCCCCCCTTGCCTCGATGAAAAGAGCTGTTTTTGTATCGTATAACTTCTTTTCTTTGTCAAGATTCAGAATTTTTTTAGGTAAGTATTAAGAATTTCATAATCTATTTGCGAAGCAGTAAAATGAGTTGTAACGAACTCTCTTTTCCGGTATTGAAGTTAACTTAGTCAGTAGTCTGATTTATATGAACCTAATTTACCAACAGAGGGTTGAGGTCGATTTGTTCTCCAACATGGTGATTTGATTAATTTGAAATATAAACTATTCCAGATCATTTACGAATCTGTAACACTTGAGTGGTGATATTTTTTTCAATTCTGTATATTTTCAATAATAATTTAAAAATAAAATGTTTGTATTGCAATTTTTTATGATTTCCTATAAACATAAAAACCTATTCCATATTATCCTTTGAACACTGAAACAAAATTCTGTAACTGACATCTAGAATCTAAATTGTGGCTCTAGAAAAAATGGTTCCATGTCATCCTTATAAATTCTAGTCCCCTTTCAAAGCGAGTTGTAGAAACCCCTATTAGGATTCTAGAGCGTTTGCCTATATTATCGAGGTCAAAGTTATTTAAAAGTCTCTGCAAATAAATGCAAATACAAGAAGCGGGTTTCAGCAACTATAATCTAGGTTTATGACCCAATTCTAGAAAATCAAGCGAGAATTTCTCGCAATACAAAAGATTCAAAATATTGTTTTACCATCTAGAAGTGTGTAGACTAGCAATTCTCGATCATTTCGTCGATTCAGTTTATTGGCGTGCCGTATGCGCATAGCTCGAAAATCTATATTTCTAGTTATGAGATTTAAAAAATGACCACTTATTCATTCTAGATGAAGGCGGTATATATTTTTTCAATGAATAAATGGATGTTTCACATTTCTCTTCATAACTATTCCTCATTACACGCTTGGTTTAAATTACCTGAAAATAGATTTTTTCCCCTTAACTAAAATTTTTGTATGTAAACTGTATTTTTATTTATTTTATTTTATTTAATTTTTTGTAACATAAAATCATCAAAACGCATTCACAATACTTGTAAGTTTGCACTAGTCGTATTAACAATGATCCGCTGTACTTTACATTATTATGGTGAGTTCAGATTAAAATAGTATTCTATATTTACCTAACTTCCTTTATTCCTTTTAAATATTATTTCGTTAAAATCAGTTTTCAAATAATAGAATACTTCCATAACCACAATAAACACAAGACCATTAGTGGCCCAGAGGCTCTGAAAGCCAGTACAGAAGAAGTGCCACATTGTAGCATAGGCCGCAAATATCAGACTAGGTGTTTAGATTCTTTCCAAGGTATTATCCAAAACTCGCGTTAATTTCGAATTAGGAACCTTTTGAAAGACCACCATGGAGCTCATTTTACAAACAGTTTTGTTCTAAGAAGTCTAGAAATTGGCTTTAAATCACCTTCCAAAAAATATTTGTAAAATTCAGTAATCTGACTATTAAATTATATTGTCAGTTTCCTTTTTCTAGAAAAAATTACAGCACTCGTATTTGTAATAAATTGTTGTAAAATTCAGAATGCTTACCGGCTTGAAAAGTTAATTTCCTTTGTTTGAGGGGAAAAAAAAGTTATGAGAGTTTACGGGTAATAACTTTATACTAACGGTCAGTGAATGGAACGCTGTTTTTCAGTCATTGACCGTCAAAATATTTACAAAGTACACAAAAAAAAATTTTATAGCGCATATAACTCAGCAGTAACATCATAACTAATTTTTTATTTTATTTTATTTTATTTTTTAATAAAAAAATAACATTTTACAATATCTCAAAGGAACATGTATCGATAAAGTATTGGGTTGTTCGGAAAGTAATTTCATTTTGATCAGCAGAGGATTTAATTGTATTTTATTCACATCATCTTCACAATTAAGCTGCATTACCATTATATATTGTGACAGCTGATATAGCAAGGCTTGCTTGTGAAAAAGTCCGTTTTATTCTGCCCAATAGGTTTTGATTGGTGCCCTATCAAATAAAGAAAATCGGCAGCGACATTTTTGGCATATTTTGTATTTGCTATCGAAAAAGCGAAAATACTGTTCAAACAAGGAAAAAAAATATAAGTTGTGTATACAGAAATTTTATTTAAACAACGCTAGTGTCAAAACTTGTTTACCAAATTTTTTTCCGGCAATTTTGACGTTGAAGATGCATTACGTTCTGGAAAATCAGTTTATGCTAATGAACACAAAATAAAGTACTGATTTATGAAAACTGCCAAATAACAACTCGTGAGATCGCTAAGAAACCGATCAAAGTGGAGAACATGTAATTCAATAAAATATTTATACAATATAAGAAAATCGACTTTCATTTTCAAAGGAAAAAACGAAATTACTTTCCAAACAACCCAATATTAATAAGTGCAATAAAAGCAAAATAATGATAATAATAATTATTATTATAATTTAAGAACTAGGCTAAACATTTTTGTGTGAAAATTTAAATTATAAAATTTAATAATAATAATAATAATAATAATAATAATATTTTTGAAAATTTTATGACAAGATCTGTTACCAAGATTTTATTCAACAGTAATTTCACCCTATTGTTATAATTAATTTCTATGGAGAATTTTGTTTAACAGGGCTACATTAATTAACTTATATTTGTAGTTTAAACTATTTAATTTAAGTCGACATACTATTAGAAATTCATTTTACCGTATAAATTAAATATTTATATTACAATCGCATTCCTCTGTGAATTTTACGAAGTGTATTAGTTTCACTTTACTTTGTTTCGTAACGAATGTTCATCAGAGTAACAAACTGTTGACAAGGAAATTGATTTTGTCAAGTGGGTGAGATTTTGACTGAGCAGCACTAACTTTCATTTTTCGTTATTATCAGATACTGAACGAAGCCTGGTGATTGACGTAAAAAGATAATAAATTATTTCGCGCTTTAAGCAATCAAACTGATGTTATCTTATGATTTTATTACTTTCCAAATATGTGATCGTATCAGAAACTGATATGTCATTACATTCAGCACTAAAATTTTTGGTATGGAGTGTTTAGGGTAAAAATATATTTAGTAAAAATCCTATACATATAATATATATATATATATATATATATATATACAGAGAGAGAGAGAGAGAGAGAGAGAGAGAAACAGAAAGAAACAATTAACAGATAGTAATACGATATTGTTAGCTTATTTATGATTATCGGGTAGATTAGTAAGTTTAACTGACTATAACAGTACATCATTTAGTTATATAAATTTAAAAAATGGACTGTAATAAATATTTAAACTTTAAGAATTATTTATACGCCATAAAACAAATGTTCGCACTACCTCATAGCTGCCAACGTTTTAATTTATTACGGAGTATTTTTAGCACCATTATTTCGTACACACTTTCTTGAAGAATATATTTTTATTTTATTTTATGGCAGTTATGTTTTAGAGAGAATTCTTTTATAAATACATTGGCGTGAAAAAAAAGGTGAAGGTCTAAAAATACTGTGTATTAAATTAAAATGTTGAGAGCTATGTTACCGGTTTTAAAAGGTTGTGACCTTTCTTTGTCCGGTGCAAAAAAACACGTTTTACAAACTTGGATGTAAATCTTAGACTGAAAACAAGGAAATAGCTAAGAGGGAAAGCATCAGAAAAAGTCAATAGAAGAAGAGAATGCAACAATAATCAATCGGATGGCGCAAAACCAAAAAACAAGAGTAACCAACACACACACAAAAAAAGGGGGGGGGGAGGAAGAAAGAAATAAATAACAATTTTCTGTATTCTGTTTTGCTTTTTTTATCTTGAATATTAATTTACTCATAAAAATTTAAAAATATACAAAATTATAAGGAAAAATATATAAATAAAGAAGATGAAAGAAAATTATTTAATAAAACTAAATAGGTTTTTCTAAGTTGTAGACAGTAAAGTGGAATCAGATTTTTTATTGACAATTTTATTACGCTTAAAATACATAGCTAAATTTTATTAACAGGGAAATGCGTTCGGCATCAAAGATAATTTTGGATTGCTGAAAATTTAAAGGTATGACAGTTGATATAAGGATGTAAAGAAAATTATGGTCAGATTTCCAACCCTATTTCGAAGCACAATTGGGAATCTGACCTTAGTTTTAATTCCACATTGTTAGCGTGGAGAAACCTGTCTAGTTATATTAAACAATTTTTTTTTTCTTTTTTTCATTTTTTCTTATTTCGATTTTTTGTCTTGTAATTTTGTGTACTTTAAAATTAAATAATTTAATCAATTTTTAAGATTAAAAAAAATTTGTTTTCCGACTCCTTTCTTTTCTTTTATTCATTCATTCTTTTTTTTTTTTTTTTTCTGTGTGTGTGTGTGTGCGTGTTTGTTTCTTTTATCGCTTCGTTGGGTCCTGTACTGAAAAACTGTTGCTGTCCAATGGGCTACTTGTGTTACCCCCCCCCCCCCTCCATTAATTATTTCCCTGTTTTCAGTATTGCTTTTACCTACGAGGTAGCACGAGTTTTTTGCACCAGAGGAAGAAAAGCCAAGTCCATTCAAAACTGGTGGTTCAATCATTTATTTAATAGTACGGGAAAAAAGTTTTAAATATTAAATATATAGTCATTATCAGTAACTCTTTTTTAAAAATAAGCTAATCCGAACAAATATACATTCGGATTGTAGAATTAATAATTAGATAAAAACTATGGTCAGAATAAAATATGGTTAAAATTAATAAATTTTTTTAAAGAGAATAAGTTAATAACAGACGTTTGAAAGAGTGGTCATTATGTCTTTTATACTGTTTGTTTTCGTACAAGAAGTAGAAAGTGGTATTAATATGCAGAAATTACATATGGTTACGTAACGTATATATAATTATAAATTAATTAAACTTGAAGTTTAAGATGATACTAAGAAAAAAAAAAAATCCCTTTTCGGCAAGCTTAAAGGCAAAGATAGATTCCTTTACGTTAATGTTACAATTGTAAAGAAATTTTACATATGCATTAATACCTAGCCAATGGCTTTGTTCCCACACACTGCATTATTTACGTCGCTATTCTGTTTTCAAGAAATTTAATTTTTAACTACAAAAGGGTTTTATTCATTCTACTTAAAATTTTAGGCTAAATTTATTGGTTTGTAAATGTTTCAATTTTTTAAAATTCAAGCTCAACATCATTCAACAAATAAAAGCCTTAATGATATACAATCCCAGCAATGGTGAATCCCGGAAGGGGCTATTGGGCTACACCCCGTCCCCACCCAAGCTTAATCAAAATTATATTTTTTATTTAAAATCCATATAACTGTTGTTCAATATCTTTCTTTTAAAAGAAAAAGTAATCACGTGAAAATGCACTTGTGATTTTACTAGTTCTGGTAAGCCTGGCGTTGTTATGGTCAAGTCAAATACAAATAAGTGGCAGCAGTTTTTGAATAGTTATTTCTTTGTAATTTTTATTGAATTATTGAAAGTTTTGTATTGTGTTTTTGTGATTCTTACTGTCAGATGAGTAAAAACTGTAAAGTGAAACTGTTTTGGTTCACATAAGCTGGAAGATTAACATTAACATTAGTTAACATTTGAGCATTTGGCACCTCTGAATTTCAATGTTAATTGTTATGAATTTAGTAAATTGCATGATTTGGCGAGATTTTGGTGACAAAACTTGCGACTTAGCAATGAAATTTGTGATTTGGCGGCAAAAGTTGATAGTTGACGATGAAATTTTTGACTTGGCGACAAATTTTGGCGAGCTTGGAGATGGAGAAAGGCAGCCTTGGCGTCATTATATTTTCTTTCACGCGAAAACCTCATATCTCTTCACAGACCAATATCTTGTTTCGACAAGATAAAAAGTCAAAGGAAGCTGTAACGTATTACTCTCAATCGTAAATTTTAAATTCTTGCTTAACTGACTTCCTAAACTATTCACCACGAACGATATTTGTATTAAGATTGACGTATTATTTTAATTTTATATTTTTAAATGATTAATTAAAGCGTTTAACAAGGTTTTTAATTAACACACTTTTATTAACTTGATATGATGCAACTATTAATGTATGTAACGGAATTTAGCAATTCAATTTTCGGCAACTTCTTGTCTTCCAAAGGACCTGAAATTTTGCACACGACTTCATAATCAATGACAATACTAGTGTTACGAAACCGAACTTTCTCAATCCATAAACTTTATGAGCTGAAAGACTTATTCGAACTCTTTATTTTATTACTGTTTATTTCTTTTTTTGTATTGGCAACAGCCACGTTTTTGTTTTTCTTTGGAGGGAGATTGAGAATTGTGTTCGATAAGGATAGAACGCTGAAATGGCGTATGAAAGAATTGTAATATACTTTATATAGTCAACTAAATTGTAAATACATGTACATAAATTTATTAAATAAACGTGTTTTTTTAAGAGTCATGAAATAATGTTGAAGTTACCACACAATTCGGCAGGATATTAAACCAAGAAAAAAATGAAGACATCTGACCCAAAAGGAAGCATTAAGTAAAGTTATTTTATGCATTCTATTATCTTTATTTGATGCTATGTTTTATCTGGCGCCTAAACAGGGACCAGATGTTTCTCATTTTAATTTGATATTGCATAATTATGTTTAGAATAAAAATGATAAAGAAATTACGCAAGAATTTCGATTTAAAGAAAGAAAAAAATAATGATCGTTTTTATATGAACAGATAATTTATTTTAAGTGATTTGTTTCTGTTGCTAGTTTGATTTACTGCAAAGAAATTTTAATTGTAAAATTGAATGTAATAAAGGGTACCGAGTATATTATTACAGAAATTAACATAAGTTATAGAACTTGCTACTCTTTTTACATATTATGGATGCAGTAATTAAAGCTAAACGTTCTACAGTTAGAACGCAGACGACAAAGTTATTTAAGAAAATTGAAACGAAATTACTTGAAAAGAATTATACTGAAGATTACCTTGAAGAATTACTTACCGAATTAGATCTTAAAGAAAAAGAAATAAATAATTTAGATTCTCAGATATTTTCGAATATTACTGACGTAAAAGAAGTTGAGTCTGAGGTACTAAAATGTGATGAATACAATACGAGTATTGTCATAAATAAAACCAAAGTTAAAAAAGCACTTTCTAAGTTGGAAAAACCGCTTGTTCCTATTTTAATGCAAAATAATAAGATAGAAGAGAGTGCAATAGTTCGCCCGTTCGAATCCCCTTACGTAACTCTTCCTCGTCTTACTATAGAAAAATACAGCGGCGATCCGTCTGATTGGCAGAGATTTTATGATCAATTTGATTCAGCAATAAATAAAAATTGCGCAATTTCTAATGTTGATAAATTTAATTACCTTCGCAGTTATTTGACAGGTGTGGCGTCCGATGCGATAAAAGGTTTTAGCTTAACGAATAATAACTATCAGGCTGCAATTGAAACTTTAAAAGAAAGATTTGGGAAAAAAAACGGTAGTTATAAATTCTCATTTAAATAAGCTTCTGAATTTAACTCCTGTTAAAAAATCAAAAGATATAGTTGCTCTTAGGAAATTGTTGGGTACTTGTCAGACTGAGATTAGAAATTTGGATGCGTTGGAAATAAAATCTGATAATTATGGTTCATTACTCTGTCCAATACTGATTAAATTATTACCTCAGGATATTGTTTTGGAAATTGCAAAACAATGCGATTTAGATGAAAATTGGGATGTATCAAGGGTTCTTGATATTTTGAAAAATATTTAATTTATTCTTGATATTTTTTTTTTCTTTTCCCTGAAAGTAACTTACAGGGAAAAAGCTCAGTTTTTGACAAAAGATAGTCGCGAAAGAGAATTTAGTTCTCAATCGTATTCTTCCTTCCAAAGTGCAAAAAACGAAAAGCTTCTAAATAATAAGAATATTTCTAAATACCCAACTGCTTCTAATTTGTTAAATGAAACAGATAAAAATTCTAATTTGTGTTTCGCTTGTAATGGGGAAAAACATGTTTTAACTGAATGTAAGGTTTTTTCTAGTTATCCATTACAGAGAAAGAAAAATTTTTTAATGAAACATGGATTTTGTTTTATATGCTTAAAACGGCGGCATACTGCGAAATTTTGTAGAAGTCAGATAAAATGCAAAGTGTGTAATAGAAGACATTTAAAAATTATGTGTTCGGAATCTAAAACAGTTAGTCAAGTTGAGGATAAGAAACCCGTTTCTAAAGAAAGCGAGGTTATTAATAATAAAGTACTGGGGAATAGAACACATATGAAAGATGTTTTGTTACAAACTGTGACTGTTAAATTAAGGAATGGTAAGAAAGAAATACCTTGTAGGGTAATTTTTGATACAGGATCAATGCGTAGTTACGCAACTAAAGAAATTATTTCTAAAATGGGTTACGATGTATTAGGACACGAGAAAATGACACACAGCCTTTTCGGAGGCGTTGAAGAAACTAGGACACATAATAGTTACAGAATACATATAAGTTCTCTCTCTGAAGATTATATGTGTAATTTTGAGGTCTATGACCAGGAAGTAATCTGTTCTGATATTCCTAAAATTAGAAATGGCCCATGGGTAAGGGAAGCTGAACAGTATGGTATAATATTTTCAGATGTTGAATGTTTCAATAAAACTCTTGACAGAAATAACAATATTGATATACTAATTGGTGCAGATATTTATGGAAAACTTTTGACGGGTAATCATATAATGTTATCTATTGGGTTAGCTGCTGTAGAAACTTTACTGGGATGGACCCTAATGGGTAAAATTACTGAAACTAATTGTAATAGCGATAGCTCTATGCTTGTTGTCTCTTTATTTTCTAGAATCAAAAATGAAAAAATCAGTGATTTATGGGAGTTAGATCTTTCGGGCATAAGGGATTCCGTAGAAAGTAAAAAAAGAGATGATCTAAATAAAGAAACTCTAGATTTATTTAATTCAACAGTTAAACGGGATTCGAACGGGAGGTACGTTGTTTCTCTTGCATGGCTTAAAGATCATCCTCCAATACCCTCAAATCGCAAAATAGCAGAAAAAAGATTATTATCAACATTGAGATCATTGAAAACTTCTGGAAATTTAGAGAAATACCAAAATGTATTTAATGACTGGCTACATGAAGGTATAATCAAGAAAATATCTGATTTAGGCGATAGTGGCCATTTTTTGCCTCACAGAGCTGTAATAAGGCAACATTTCACAACACCTGTGCGTCCTGTCTTCGACGCTTCAGCTAAAGATAAAAATTTTCCTATTCGTTAAATGACTGTCTCGCAAAAGGTCCAAATTTAATCGAATTAATACCTGCAATTTTACATAGATTTAGAAAAGGAAGAATAGGAATAAGTGCCGACATCAAAAAAGCATTTTGCCAGATTGGTTTGAACAAGAATGATCAGAACTTTGTCAAATTTTTGTGGTTCGAAAATGGGGATTCTAATAAGTTACTAGTATACCAACACTGTCGCGTTGTCTTTGGACTAAATTCTTCTCCATTCTTATTAGCTGCTACTTTAAATCATTTATTTGACAAAATCGAAGAGCCTTACAAAGAGATAGCCAACAGACTGAAAATGTCATTTTATGTCGATAACTGTATTTTCAGTCTAAACAGTACAGAAGAATTGCGAGAATTCATAAAAACTTCAAGACAAATTTTGGCATCAGCTCAGTTTGATCTTCGAGGTTGGCAGTATACACGAATTGATGAAGACTTACTAGACGAAGATTTTCTTAATGACATGGAGATAGAATCTGAAGAAAATTCTGATATAGCAATTTTGAGGCTGATCTGGAATAAGAAAGATAAGACAATAAGATTGATGAATTCATCTAATGATAAAGAAGAACCTAAATCAATTACAAAGAGATCAGTTCTTTCTGTGGTTAATAAAATATTTGATCCCATCGGTTATACAAGTCCAGCCACTTTGATGCCAAAATTGATTCTGCAAAAATGTTGAAAAGAAAAGTTTAGTTGGGATTCTCCATTGACAGAAGAAATGACAAAATCCTTTAGAAAATGGAAAGAACAACTGGAATTGTTAAGAAATATAAAGATCCCTCGTAGATTTTCCGAATTCGACTTAAGTGACAGTGAAAAACAGCTTCATGTTTTTTGCGACAGTAGCAAAGTTGCTTATGCCACATGCATATTCTTAAGAGTACATAATGGTGAAAATGTGTCTTGTCAGCTAATTCAAGCGAAAACAACAGTGATTCCCTTAAAAGAAGTTACGATCCCGCGATTAGAGTTACTTGCTTGTTTAATTGGCGCAAGACTAGCCTGTACGATTATCGATGAAATGAAAATAGATAATCTCAAAACCTTCTATTGGTCGGATGCTAAGAATGCTTTATATTGGATAAAAAATGACGTTGGTTGGGCTACTTTTGTACAGAATAGAGTAACAGAAATTAGAAAATTGACGAATGTCGATGATTGGCATCATGTTCCTGGTCATCTTAATCCAGCTGACTTACCCTCCAGAGGATGCTCCCCAGATACCTTAACGAAGTCCCAGTGGTGGAACGGACCTGAGTGGTTAAAGAAGATGCCCGACTTTTGGCCTAAAAGTGACATTCTTCCTGATTATGAAGTTATATACTCAGAAAAAAGAAAAACAGTTGCAACAGCAATTGATGTTTCCTCTCAAGAATTTGATCTTTATGAAAATTGCTCCTCATACCAAAAAATGCTAAAAGTTACAGCTTGGATTCTTAGATTTTGTGAAAATGCAAAGAAGTTAAAAGAAAACCGCTTATTATCTAACTTAACAGTCGAATAACTTAATAAAGCGGAATATGCAGTGCTAAAATATGCACAAAGGAAATGTTTTTCTAATCAAGCTAAGAAAAAATTTAACTTTCCGACACTTATTGACGAGAAAGAATTAATTAGAGTCCGTACCAGAATTTCAACGAGAGAAGACTCACTTAATTTCAGATATCCAATTGTCTTACCAGCAGATCACAATATAACATCCAGAATAATTGAAGAAAAGCACAAAGAAATGGATCATGCAGGAGTTCAGATTCTCATGTCAAGTTTAAGAGAAGAATTCTGGATAATTAGATGCAGAAGAACAATTAGGAAAATTCTACAAAGATGCATTCAGTGCAAAAGATTCTCCTCAATACCAGCAGAAGTTCTGAGTGCTCCACTTCCAGAAGATAGAGTAAGAGATGCTAGGGTATTTGAAATTGTTGGAATCGATCTATTCGGTCCTTTGTTTTTAAAAGATGGACAGAAATGCTGGATAGTTTTGTATACTTGTGCCATTTACCGATGTGTACATTTAGAATTAGCAACATCCCTATCAACAGAAAACTTCCTTCAAACGTTAAGACGCTTTGTAGCGAGAAGAGGCCGACCACACACTGTATACAGTGACAATGGAACAAATCTAGTTGCAGCTAATAAAGAATTAAGATCTATAGATTGGAAACAAATAGAAGATTACGCAACTGTTAGAAAAATTAACTGGAAGTTCAACCCCCATCAGCTCCGTAGTGGGAAGGCTTTTGGGAACGTTTGATTAGAATTATAAAAGCTATTTTGAAGAGAACTCTTGGAAAAGCACAGCTTGACTATGAAGAGCTATATACCTTGATTTGTGATGCAGAAAGTATAGTAAATGCGCGACCTCTCACACACATGTCGGAAGATCCAAATGACTTAATACCTCTCACCCCAGAAATGTTCTTAAAGGACATACGTGAAATAGGAGTTCCAGATTTAGACTTGATTGATAAAGTGAAGTTCAAAAAGAGATATGCCTATAGGCAAAAGTTAAGAGAAGATCTTCGACAAAGATTCCGTAATGAATATTTAGGAACACTTCGAGAATTTGCTTCGGTAAAAAAATCTACCACATTTAAAGAAGGTGATTTAGTGCTAATTCAGGATGATAATCTAAAACGTCTTCAGTGGCCTATGGCTAAAGTGTTAAAATTGTATAAAGGTAGACATGGACAGTTTCGTGTAGCAAGACTGAAAACTAAAAATGGTGAACTGCTACGTCCATGTCAACGTTTGTGCCCCTTGGAACTTCATGATGAAAGCCGATCTAAACTTCAACAGCAAACTCGATATGGTCGCTTAGTGCAACCAGTGCAACGCCTTGGTGTGGACAATAACGATCCAGATTGAGCATGTCGTATGTCCTTCCCTGCTCAAGGTGGGGAGGATGTTACGAAACCGAACTTTCTCAATCCATAAACTTTATGAACTGAAAGACTTATTCGAACTCTTTATTTTATTACTGTTTATTTCTTTTTTTGTAGTGGCAACAGCCACGTTTTTGTTTTTCTTTGGAGGGAGATTGAGAATTGTGTTCGATAAGGATAGAACGCTGAAATGGCGTATGAAAGAATTGTAATATACTTTATATAGTCAACTAAATTGTAAATACATGTACATAAATTTATTAAATAACCGTGTTTTGTAAGAGTCATGAAATAATGTTGAAGTTACCACACAATTCGGCAGGATATTAAACCAAGAAAAAAATGAAGACATCTGACCCAAAAGGAAGCATTAAGTAAAGTTATTTTATGCATTCTATTATCTTTATTTGATGCTATGTTTTAACTAGATACAAGAGTTTCCAGGCACTTTTCCCATCAGGGGCAGGTTCCAAGGGCAAACAAAAAATCTATATTTATACAAAACTATCGTATGTGACACAGGATTTGGATGTATTTGTATAATGTCGAGTGGCAACAATTAATTTTTTTTAAATAAAGAATTAAAAGTATGTAATAGTTTTCTAAAACCTTTATTAGTTCATTTTTCAATAAAAGAGTGTTCTTTGTTTTTTTTTTACAATGGTATAATTTTGTTTATCAAAATAAGGGAATTCGAGTAATGAAATACTTTAATTTAAATTTAAATTTTCATGAAAATAAACTACAACGGAAAATTCATTAAAATCGTCCCTTGTTCATTTGTTAAAGGGATACCTAAATGTCCCCAAACTTATTACCTTTTCAACCATGCCAGTTTAATTCGTTTAGCATCGATTTACAAGATTTTTTTTTTTTTTTTTTTTTTTTTTTTTTACGATGACATTTATCTTTTACACTACAGCATCTATGTCATAAAGCTAAGACTAAATCTGCTTAGCCCTAATATATGTTGATTTTATCATAGAATAATAATAAAGAAGAAGGAGCATGCCAATACTCTAATGCTTACAAACCCCTTCTAGTGAAATGCTAGCGAAAGTTACTTTTGCTCCTCTCAACTTTGAAGTAGGGCACCCATCCTCAGCGCATTTATCGCTGTTTGTTATGGGTGCTGCCTCGCAGACTGATTGACAGAGAGACCAGACGATTCAAAAATCTTGCCAACAAGTCACCAACCAATCAGATCGAAGCACTGTTACAACCCTATACCCGGCATTCCTGGATTTTACAAACTGAAACCAAAACACGTACGTTCCTTCTTCCTTTATTATTATTCTATTGATTTTATATACTTATTTTTTTATTAACTTTTATTTTATTTGTTTAAAATCACGGATGAAATTTTATTTCATTTTTCTCTGTACATCGTTGTAATTGTGACGTCATATTTTCTGTTAAATTAAACTTTTTTTTTTTTTAATCAGATTATTATATTGTTTAAAAACATGATTAAAATTTTATTATATTTTCAGTGATCTTTTTTATTATCATTTGCATGTGACATAAGCATCAGATTATAAATTTTTGCAATGAAAGCTACAGAAAATGTCGGCTTCATCACAAGAAAAATCACTTTTTAACTTGTAACTTTTCAGCAATTGAAGTTATCGAAAAAGTTTAAATACAAAAGTTGTTCTTTACGGTAAGGCGGTAATTCGCCTGATTTGAAGTATTTTCCTATTTTCAATATTAAAGAAATTATGGGCAAATGAAAATTTCCACCCCCCACCATTTCCACCCCTTTGAGCAGGATACCCCATCTACGAACTCGACCGAGATTTTTAATTTCCTGACAACATATCCCGAGCTGGTTAAATTTAAATAAAAATTACTCCAGTTATCGTGTTCACAACTTAACATGAGAAAAAGCGTTATACACACATATATATATATATATATATATATATATATATATATATATACCTATATATATATATATATAAACTTTTGAACGGAGGGTGGTTTTGGGTTCTAGGGGTCATGATCGGTGAAGATATGAAGAAATTTTCCAGAAGTCGTGTCATGAGAACCATTGCAATAGGTAGATCTCCTATAAGGAATCTACCTAATATGTTCATTCAATGTGGGCACATATCAGGCACGACTGTTGTTTACATTCTTCAATTTCAAGATGGTTCTAACTTAGCATTAAAATTGCAGCAATATGTATATGTAAATTTTTAATTGTAAGACGATAAGTTGAAAAAAAAAAATGTGCATGATAATCGGTAGATTGCGTTGTTATATTTAATGGTATAGATGAAAGTTTTGTAATGGACACAATATATTAGTTTTTCTCGAAAAATGATAATATTTTACCTGAAATGAATATCCAAACAGAAAAATATAAATAAGGGTATAAAAGATTGAAGACATAATTACGGACTGGGCATAAAATTTTCAACAAAAATTTGACATGCGGAATTAAAAAGTAAATGTTGTACATTAAATGCTTCATACTCTTTCAGATTTTTAATCTATTTAAAAAAAAAAATGCGTATTATATTTTTAATGAATAGAATTTGAAACTAATTGATAAAATTAGATATTTCCTACAGAATTTTGTTTATCAAGGAATTATTAATGTATTATATTTGTATTTTAAACTAGTTAATTTATGTCAACTAAATACTAAATATTCCTTTTGTCGTATAAATCATATATTTATTTTATAATCACTATCCTCTGAAAATTTCATGAAGTGTATTTGTTTCAATCTACATGGTTGCGTAACGAATGTTCATCTGAGTATCAAACTGTTGACAGGAAAATTGATTTTGTCAAGTGGGTGATCGATTTAAATGAACAGCGCTGACTTTCGCTTTTCGTTATTATCTGATACTGGGTGAAGTGTGTTGATTGACGTACAGAGATAATAAATTATTTCACGCTTCAAGCAATCAAATTGATATTAACTGATCAGTTTATTTTTACTTTCCGTATACTACAGTGAGGAAAGTATTGTAATCATGTCAAAAATCCGAATTTGAGATTTTTAAGTTTCTATACGTTTGAGGTCCCCTGAGTCCGCAAGACTAGCCTGTACGATTATCGATGAAATGAAAATAGATAATCTCAAAACCTTCTATTGGTCGGATGCTAAGAATGCTTTATATTGGATAAAAAATGACGTTGGTTGGGCTACTTTTGTACAGAATAGAGTAACAGAAATTAGAAAATTGACGAATGTCGATGATTGGCATCATGTTCCTGGTCATCTTAATCCAGCTGACTTACCCTCCAGAGGATGCTCCCCAGATACCTTAACGAAGTCCCAGTGGTGGAACGGACCTGAGTGGTTAAAGAAGATGCCCGACTTTTGGCCTAAAAGTGACATTCTTCCTGATTATGAAGTTATATACTCAGAAAAAAGGAAAACAGTTGCAACAGCAATTGATGTTTCCTCTCAAGAATTTGATCTTTATGAAAATTGTTCCTCATACCAAAAAATGCTAAAAGTTACAGCTTGGATTCTTAGATTTTGTGAAAATGCAAAGAAGTTAAAAGAAAACCGCTTATTATCTAACTTAACAGTCGAATAACTTAATAAAGCGGAATATGCAGTGCTAAAATATGCACAAAGGAAATGTTTTTCTAATCAAGCTAAGAAAAAATTTAACTTTCCGACACTTATTGACGAGAAAGAATTAATTAGAGTCCGTACCAGAATTTCAACGAGAGAAGACTCACTTAATTTCAGATATCCAATTGTCTTACCAGCAGATCACAATATAACATCCAGAATAATTGAAGAAAAGCACAAAGAAATGGATCATGCAGGAGTTCAGATTCTCATGTCAAGTTTAAGAGAAGAATTCTGGATAA
Source organism: Salticus scenicus (assembly GCA_963930645.1). Lineage (NCBI taxonomy): Eukaryota > Metazoa > Arthropoda > Arachnida > Araneae > Salticidae > Salticus > Salticus scenicus. Next base: position 252,691,071 of record OZ005656.1, on the reverse strand, counting down.
TTAGATGCAGAAGAACAATTAGGAAAATTCTACAAAGATGCATTCAGTGCAAAAGATTCTCCTCAAAACCAGCAGAAGTTCTGAGTGCTCCACTTCCAGAAGATAGAGTAAGAGATGCTAGGGTATTTGAAATTGTTTGAATCGATCTATTCGGTCCTTTGTTTTTAAAAGATGGACAGAAATGCTGGATAGTTTTGTATACTTGTGCCATTTACCGATGTGTACATTTAGAATTAGCAACATCCCTATCAACAGAAAACTTCCTTCAAACGTTAAGACGCTTTGTAGCGAGAAGAGGCCGACCACACACTGTATACAGTGACAATGGAACAAATCTAGTTGCAGCTAATAAAGAATTAAGATCTATAGATTGGAAACAAATAGAAGATTACGCAACTGTTAGAAAAATTAACTGGAAGTTCAACCCCCATCAGCTCCGTGGTGGGAAGGCTTTTGGGAACGTTTGATTAGAATTATAAAAGCTATTTTGAAGAGAACTCTTGGAAAAGCACAGCTTGACTATGAAGAGCTATATACCTTGATTTGTGATGCAGAAAGTATAGTAAATGCGCGACCTCTCACACACATGTCGGAAGATCCAAATGACTTAATACCTCTCACCCCAGAAATGTTCTTAAAGGACATACGTGAAATAGGAGCTCCAGATTTAGACTTGATTGATAAAGTGAAGTTCAAAAAGAGATAGGCAAAAGTTAAGAGAAGATCTTCGACAAAGATTCCGTAATGAATATTTAGGAACACTTCGAGAATTTGCTTCGGTAAAAAAATCTACCACATTTAAAGAAGGTGATTTAGTGCTAATTCAGGATGATAATCTAAAACGTCTTCAGTGGCCTATGGCTAAAGTGTTAAAATTGTTTAAAGGTAGACATGGACAGTTTCGTGTAGCAAGACTGAAAACTAAAAATGGTGAACTGCTACGTCCATGTCAACGTTTGTGCCCCTTGGAACTTCATGATGAAAGCCGATCTAAACTTCAACAGCAAACTTGATATGGTCGCTTAGTGCAACCAGTGCAACGCCTTGGTGTGGACAATAACGATCCAGATTGAGCATGTCGTATGTCCTTCCCTGCTCAAGGTGGGGAGGATGTTACGAAACCGAACTTTCTCAATCCATAAACTTTATGAACTGAAAGACTTATTCGAACTCTTTATTTTATTACTGTTTATTTCTTTTTTTGTATTGGCAACAGCCACGTTTTTGTTTTTCTTTGGAGGGAGATTGAGAATTGTGTTCGATAAGGATAGAACGCTGAAATGGCGTATGAAAGAATTGTAATATACTTTATATAGTCAACTAAATTGTAAATACATGTACATAAATTTATTAAATAACCGTGTTTTTTAAGAGTCATGAAATAATGTTGAAGTTACCACACAATTCGGCAGGATATTAAACCAAGAAAAAAATGAAGACATCTGACCCAAAAGGAAGCATTAAGTAAAGTTATTTTATGCATTCTATTATCTTTATTTGATGCTATGTTTTAAGTAGATACAAGAGTTTCCAGGCACTTTTCCCATCAGGGGCAGGTTCCAAGGGCAAACAAAAAATCTATATTTATACAAAACTATCGTATGTGACACAGGATTTGGATGTATTTGTATAATGTCGAGTGGCAACAATTAATTTTTTTTTAATAAAGAATTAAAAGTATGTAATAGTTTTCTAAAACCTTTATTAGTTCATTTTCCAATAAAAGAGTGTTCTTTGTTTTTTTTTTACAATGGTATAATTTTGTTTATCAAAATAAGGGAATTCGAGTAATGAAATACTTTAATTTAAATTTAAATTTTCATGAAAATAAACTACAACGGAAAATTCATTAAAATCGTCCCTTGTTCATTTGTTAAAGGGATACCTAAATGTCCCCAAACTTATTACCTTTTCAACCATGCCAGTTTAATTCGTTTAGCATCGATTTACAAGATTTTTTTTTTTTTTTTTTTTTTTTTACGATGACATTTATCTTTTACACTACAGCATCTATGTCATAAAGCTAAGACTAAATCTGCTTAGCCCTAATATATGTTGATTTTATCATAGAATAATAATAAAGAAGAAGGAGCATGCCAATACTCTAATGCTTACAAACCCCTTCTAGTGAAATGCTAGCGAAAGTTACTTTTGCTCCTCTCAACTTTGAAGTAGGGCACCCATCCTCAGCGCATTTATCGCTGTTTGTTATGGGTGCTGCCTCGCAGACTGATTGACAGAGAGACCAGACGATTCAAAAATCTTGCCAACAAGTCACCAACCAATCAGATCGATGCACTGTTACAACCCTATACCCGGCATTCCTGGATTTTACAAACTGAAACCAAAACACGTACGTTCCTTCTTCCTTTATTATTATTCTATGGATTTTATATACTTATTTTTTTATTAACTTTTATTTTATTTGTTTAAAATCACGGATGAAATTTTATTTCATTTTTCTCTGTACATTGTTGTAATTGTGACGTCATATTTTCTGTTAAATTAAACTTTTTTTTTTTTTTTTTAATCAGATTATTATATTGTTTAAAAACATGATTAAAATTTTATTATATTTTCAGTGATCTTTTTTATTATCATTTGCATGTGACATAAGCATGAGATTATAAATTTTTGCAATGAAAGCTACAGAAAATGTCGGCTTCATCACAAGAAAAATCACTTTTTAACTTGTAACTTTTCAGCAATTGAAGTTATCGAAAAAGTTTAAATACAAAAGTTGTTCTTTACGGTAAGGCGGTAATTCGCCTGATTTGAAGTATTTTCCTATTTTCAATATTAAAGAAATTATGGGCAAATGAAAATTTCCACCCCCCACCATTTCCACCCCTTTGAGCAGGATACCCCATCTACGAACTCGACCGAGATTTTTAATTTCCTGACAACATATCCCGAGCTGGTTAAATTTAAATAAAAATTACTCCAGTTATCGTGTTCACAACTTAACATGGGAAAAAGCGTTATACATATATATATATATATATATATATATATATATATATACCTATATATATATATATATATAAACTTTTGAACGGAGGGTGGTTTTGGGTTCTAGGGGTCATGATCGGTGAAGATATGAAGAAATTTTCCAGAAGTCGTGTCATGAGAACCATTGCAATAGGTAGATCTCCTATAAGGAATCTACCTAATATGTTCATTCAATGTGGGCACATATCAGGCACGACTGTTGTTTACATTCTTCAATTTCAAGATGGTTCTAACTTAGCATTAAAATTGCAGCAATATGTATATGTAAATTTTTAATTGTAAGACGATAAGTTGAAAAAAAAAATGTGCATGATAATCGGTAGATTGCGTTGTTATATTTAATGGTATAGATGAAAGTTTTGTAATGGACACAATATATTAGTTTTTCTCGAAAAATGATAATATTTTACCTGAAATGAATATCCAAACAGAAAAATATAAATAAGGGTATAAAAGATTGAAGACATAATTACGGACTGGGCATAAAATTTTCAACAAAAATTTGACATGCGGAATTAAAAAGTAAATGTTGTACATTAAATGCTTCATACTCTTTCAGATTTTTAATCTATTTAAAAAAAAAATGCGTATTATATTTTTAATGAATAGAATTTGAAACTAATTGATAAAATTAGATATTTCCTACAGAATTTTGATTATCAAGGAATTATTAATGTATTATATTTGTATTTTAAACTAGTTAATTTATGTCAACTAAATACTAAATATTCCTTTTGTCGTATAAATCATATATTTATTTTATAATCACTATCCTCTGAAAATTTCATGAAGTGTATTTGTTTCAATCTACATGGTTGCGTAACGAATGTTCATCTGAGTATCAAACTGTTGACAGGAAAATTGATTTTGTCAAGTGGGTGATCGATTTAAATGAACAGCGCTGACTTTCGCTTTTCGTTATTATCTGATACTGGGTGAAGTGTGTTGATTGACGTACAGAGATAATAAATTATTTCACGCTTCAAGCAATCAAATTGATATTAACTGATCAGTTTATTTTTACTTTCCGTATACTACAGTGAGGAAAGTATTGTAATCATGTCAAAAATCCGAATTTGAGATTTTTAAGTTTCTATAAGTTTGAGGTCCCCTGAGTCCGTTTCCACTATTTTTACGATGATGTATGTATATGTGTGTGCGTATGTATGTATGTGTGTTTGTATGTGTGTATGTATGTCTGTAAGTGAACACACTAGCGTCTAAACGCTTTGTTCGAATAAGCTGAAAGTTGGTACGTATATTGTAAGTCACCATAGTACGAACCCTATTGATTTTGGTAAATCTAGCACTTATAGTCTTTTTACAGGGACACCAGCAAAAATTCTTTATCTATATGGCCTATGGGGCCAAATTTTTAAAAGTGCGATAGCATCTTAACGCTTTATTAATCTGAGCAAAAATTTGTAAACATGTTCCCAAGTAGCACAAGAACGTTCTTTGAACGTTTAATAACGGTTACAGTAGTTCAAACACCGTGTTTCGTGTCAATAGAACGTTCTATTGTACGTTCAAAAATAGTATTATTTAAAACGTTCTGAAAATGTGTGCTTTGTACCATCTATAACACGTACAATTCTAGTTCTATATAGAACGTTCAACTATATGACCGTCATAACACGTTCTGTAACAGTGTAATTATAACGAACCTGACAAAAGGATTTTTAAGTATACTATTGGTAGGCAAACTAGTTTAATCATGAAAATTTTAGACTTCGGTTTTTGAATTTTTTACACGTTTTGTGGTGTGAAGAATCCGAAAATCAAAGGTTGGTATGGTGCCTGTTAATGGGTATCGGTGCCTATTAGTGTGTTAGTCTGTTAGTCCAGGTAAACGAAATCTTAACAACAAATGATTGCAGAGAAATCGGACCAGTTTTAAAATATCACGTATGATATCAATCCTATTCAGAGATTTGCAACATTCTAATTTAAAATCTTCGTCAGTTATTCGAAATTTATAATTTTTTAACATGATAGCGGATAGGGCCTTTTTTATATTTTCAGTTTAACGTTTTGTTAGCACGTCAATGAAGAATGCTCAACTAGAAGTAGTAGCGGTGAAGTGAAAAAAATTACAAAATTTTAAATTGGTGAAAATAAAATTGTGGATATTTTATTTCAAAAATCAATGGACAGAATTTAACGAAATTTGTTATATAATTGGAACTTGCCCTCAATTGGTGTTTTTTTTAATTGCATATGGGATATTTCGCCTGATAGGTGGCGCTGCTACGTAGTGAATCCCACCAGTTATGTGATGGTTATATCTCAACTTCTATAGTGTACAAATTCATAAAACTTGATACACGGGGTGTATGTATAAGGAGGTGTATATACATTTTGAATGTATACATTGGCCAACAGGTGGCGTTACTAATCTGCAATTTAATTACGTTATCTGAAAGGCAATATTTCAGCTCATGTGATTTAAAACAAAACTTAAACTTCTAAATTTTGTAATATACTGAAGTTATATGTGAAATCGATTTTATGTAAAACGTCACTGATGCACATCGGCCAACATGTGGCGTAGCTATGTTGCAATTTAATCCCATAACGGGAACGAAATATCTCAACTTCTGTGATTTATAAATGTTGTAAAAGTTGTACGTAAAATTGCTAGTATATAAAACTCTACTGATTAACTTTGGGTGCTTATCGGACGACAGGTGGCGCTGCCACGTTCCAATTTATAAAAAGCCTATATTTTCTATTTACGGAAAGACTATATCTCAGCTTCTATAATATATATACTCATCAAACCTTGTGTGTGACATACATTTGATATATTGTTGATACAACTTGGTTGTATAACCAGTAATACTCAATGCTTTTTTTTTCTTTATTTTATTTTATTTTATTTTTCTTTATTTATTTATTTTATTTATTTATTTTTTTTTTTTTTGGGGGGGGGGGTATTCATCGGACATCAATTTCTCTCCAAGGAATAAGTATCCATCATTCCCGAGGGAGGAGAAGGGGTGTATGGAAGATTTTTCAATATGTTTACCTTTAAAACGAATGGTTGAACCATCGATTTCTGATGATTTAAAAACAAATTTATCTACTTTTTTATCATTTTTCATAATAATAACAAAAATGAAAATCTTTAGAAAATTATGTTTTCTAAGATTATATTTTCTAGATCTAGCATAAAACTGATTGTATTCTGATTTATGAAAATCGTATGCATTCGCCAGAGGAAAGTATTTAGATAAATAATAAATTTAATAAATAACATGTTCTGTACTGCAAGAGTTTGAATGGGAAAATATGGACGAATGTTTTGTGATGGCCTCAATGTACAAGTTTTAAAAATGTTTAAGATTTGAGTCTAATGGAAATCGTGAACAAAAAAGAAAATCCCGGATGTTATTGAATGAGTAATATAGTGCATGGTCAGCAGAATTGCAGTCACAAAGATTTTCGCGCTTTAATTTGCAGCTGTTGCGGGAAGTCAAACCAAACGGTTTGGCAACTTTATCGCTAATTTGGCTATATTTTCTCCTATCCTTAATTATTTCTTTTCTTTTATGCATTTTCTTATCCTTAGATAAGATAGAGAAAGTATTGCTTTTTGGGTTAAATTTTGAAAACTGCGTTTTTTTAATACTTACGCGTTTTGAGGTCCCCTGACTCCAAATATCAAGTTTTTACGTTTGATCTCTGAGTGTGTATGTGTGTCTTTGTGTATGTCTATGCGTGTGTGCCTGTTATCAGCATAGCTAAAAGACAAATAATTCCAGAATATGAAAACTTAACATTCTAAATCAGTGTCATATAAGGATGCTGCACTTAGCTTTTCGTTGAGATCATGGAAATGGTTCGTGTACAGGGATATCCATAATAATTCAAATACATTAAGTATGTGGGTAAAATTTTTTGCTATTTACAGTTTAACATCTATAGCCTGTACTAAACAAAATGAAATGAACATATATTTTTTATATGCATAAAAGCATGTTTTGTGGAAAATATGGTATGAGAATCGTTCTCCTTTCCTTTACAGGTCTACCCAGGAATAAAAATTTCTTTATACCTATGCAGAGAACAAAATAAAAAAATTTTAAAGTGAAATTTTTAAGGCTTGTTTCGCGCATAATTACACGTTTTGAGGGTCCCTAAATACTAAAATGAAATTTTAAAATGTTAATCTTTGTGTATGTCTGTTATCAGCTAACTTTAGAACATATATTTGCAGACAATTTAAATTTTGTATTTTGAAGTTGATTATGAGGTTGCTACTTAAAATATTTGACTAAGATTAATAAGCTTCAAAAGTGGTGAGATCGAAGTTGATTGAATAATTTCAAATGAACTTTTAAATTTAATATCAACCAAGAATTATTTATAGTAAGTACTATATTTAACCCCCTCACTAAGAGAGTTATTCATCAAAATTTATTTGTTCCTAAAAGTAGTTTGAAATATTTGAAACGTAGATTTATATATAGTACTTGTTACCTTACACCTTAATCCGCAATTTGTGTTTATAGCATTCAAATGCTAGGTAAGAGTAAGAAAAAGTCGGATGAGTGCCACCAGATTATTATTAAAATTTAAATAAAAAACAGTCTTTTTTTTTTTTAATATTGATAATATATAATTAACTAGTTAGTTGGCATAGGTGGACTCTGCTCAGTTCCCCATCTTATTTATGTTCTCATATATTTCTAGTGCGAGACATATTATAATCATGTTAAAAGAAATGAATTTCGCCAAAGCTTGATAGAGTGACAGAATGAAATCCCCGCCTAATAGGCTATCCTTCGTTCACTTCGATATATTTATCTTATTCTAATCTATTAATTTATTTTATCAGGGTCAATTCCGTTGTTTAGTTTTCATGCTACTATTTCCAATGCAATAATCCTCAAAATTCATATTTGTATGAAAAATTTACAATTTCGCTATGCTGGTAAAATCGTAAATTACGAATAATTTACGAAATTTTCCTATTAGAATATTTGTATTCAATCATGTTCAAAAAAAATCTGGAGTGACTCCACTCGACTTTCCGAACATTGAGTAACTAACAGTTTTGTAGATAAAATAAAGAAAGAGGAATTGCTAAACAAACAAAAGAGAGAAAACCATAATAGAGTGTTTTTTTCTCCATATATCACACGAGGTTTTATTTAACGCTACTGAACTTTGAGCCCTTAGATCATAATGATAAAGAATTTTTCGTTTTGTCCCTGTAAAAATCTATAGATGCTAGATTCACCAAAATGCTTATAGTTAGTGCAACAGTGATTTATAATATTCATACAAATTTTCAGCTTAATTGAATAAGGCGTTTAGATGCTATCGCACTTTTAAAAATTTGGTCTCATAGGCCATAATGATAAAGAATTTTTCTTTGTGTCCCTGTAAAAAAACTGTAGTGCTAGATTCACCAAAATCTATACAGTTGGTGCAAATGCGACCTATAACATGTGTACAATTTTTTTGCTCAGATTAATAAGGCGTTTAGACGCTATCACACTTTTAAAAATTTGGCCCCATTGGCCTTAATGATAAAGAATTTTTCTTTGTGTCCCTGTAAAAAACTATAAGTGCTAGATTCTCCAAAATCTATACAGATTGAGTATCTGTGACCTATAATATGGGTATAAAATTTTTGCTCAATTGAATAAGGCGTTTAGATGCTATCGCACTTTTAAGATTTTGGTCCCATAGGCCATAATGATAAAGAATTTTTCTTTGTGTCCCTGTAAAAAAACTATAAGTGCTAGATTCACCAAAATCTATAGGGTTCGTACTATGGTGACTTACAATATACGTACCAACTTTCAGGTTAATCGAACAAAGCCTTTAGACGCTAGCGTGTTCACAGACATACACACATACACACATACACACATACACACATGCACACACACATACATACATCATCGTAAAAATAGTGAAAACGGACTCAGGGGACCTCAAAACGTATAGAAACATCAAAATCACGAATTCGGATTTTTGACAATACTTTCCTGACTATAGTGTTCGGAAAGTAAAAATATTATAAATGTAATTTTGAAGTTGTCTAATGTATTTATGATCCTCAAAATGGAAGTTTATGCTCAATTTTACCCCATTCTGTCATTTTAAGTAAATCGTAATTTCCAAATAACTTACAAATTTTTTAAATTGGAAAAATCATAGTCTATGATATTCATGCCAGTATCCTAAATAATATTTCGTAAGTGGTTTGACATCTTTACGATGAAAACATCCCTCAAGATTGACGTTTATGCGAAATTTTGCTCTATCCTGCCATGTTAAGAAATTTGTAAATTTCCAATAACTTACGAAATTTTTATATTGGAAAATTCATAGTCAATAATATTCATGCCAGTATCCTAAATAATATTTCAAAAGTAGTCTGACATCTTTACGATGAAAATATCTCTCAAAATTGACATTTATGTCAAATTTTGTCCTATTCTGCCATGTTAAGAAATTCGTAAATATCCAATGACTTGCGAAATTTTCAAAGTAGCTTATTTATAGTTACTGATGTTCATTCCGGCATCAAAACTATTTTAAAACTGGTCTGACATTTTTACAGTAAAAAGTTTCCATTTAATGCACGTTTAAGTGAATTTTTGTCCTATTCTCCCATGTTAAGAAAATCGTAAATTTCTAATAACTTACAAAGTTTTTAAATTCGAATGTTGTAAATGAATAGGGTTCTTGCCAGTGTCGAAAGTAATACTTTAAAACTGATTTGACCTCTCTGCGACAATTTGTTCTTGAGATATTGTGTACACAGACTAACACACTAACACACTAACCCACTAACAGACACCCTACAGACAGACACCATACAAATTTTGTCATTTTCGGATTCCTCACACCTGAAAACGTGTAAAAAAGTCAAAAAACCGAGGTCGAAAATTTTCACGATACCTAAGTTCCCCATACCTATAGTATGATGGGGAACTAAAAGTAATTTTTATTTCATTATCTATTTATTTATTTATTTGGGTTTGGAAAGGGTCTGATAAATGAAAAAAAAAAAAATATGTTTTTTGATAAATCTATATTAATAAATCTGACTTTTGTCTGTACATTTTTCGTAATTAAAAAATTTTGCGATATCTTGAAGTTCCACACATCATGAGAGCCAAAAATGATTTCAGAAAACTTTCTCTTTCTATATGTGAGTGCATGTGTGTGTCATTGTGTGTATGTTTATAACGCTATTTTTGTCAGGATATTACATGAGAATGGCATCATTTTCCATTAATAAATTGCTTAGCCTCTGAATAAAAAAATTCTAATCTAATAAAGCCTCTGAAAATTAGATACAAAATAATAATACTAATACTTATTATAATAATAGCAATAATAATAAATAAATAAATAAATACAATAAAAATAAAATAAAAATAAAATAAAATAAAAATAAAAAAGCGTAGAAATGCATGCAATTTTTTCTTGTTGTTTTTATTCATTTTCCCCCTTTCTTTATCGAGCCTGACTTTATCGGTTTTCGTCCGGACTGGGCTCAGGCCTTAAACTTTCGGCTCGTGCAGACCTCTGGTATAACATTTTGTATAAAAATGCACAGATTTTTTTAAACTAAGGATTGTGAAATGAATTTTCTTTTGTTCATATAATATTGATAATCATTCAAGAAAACTTTTTATACAATCGGCAGCAAAATTACTGAACACATCCACATTTTTCATATACCATTTTTTTTTTTTTTTTTTTTTTTTTTTTTTAATAGTTTGACCGTTATTTTTTATCACAAACTTACTTTTCTATGAACAGCATAAGACTAAGACCATGACTCGATAAATATTTACTCAAGAAAACAATAATGTGCACGAAATTTTTATACGATATAAGAGCTATATAAAAAATAACCTATTTTAAACTTTTATTTTCCATATAAAGCTCTAAAGATAGATTTCAGGAGATTTCTTCTTCTTCATTTGAAATCAAGCATATTTTAAGGCATTAACTGTAGGGTTTATCACTAAATTAAACAATATAGTGAAGAAGAGATGGAAACTTTTTTATAAACAATGAGATTCGAATTATTTTTCTCTTTTGTTAATTACGAAATTTATTACTAAAAAATAAATAATTTCTGTATTATACTCGTATCAATAAAAATATAACTATTTTTTCTTTGAGTGACACAACTATAATACAAAATTAGTTACGCTGGGACCATCACAAAACTTTCTTTTATATCATTCTATATGAACAAAGTTAGCTACGATTAGCATTTACAGAATTTTAATCAACTTACCATCATATAAAAAACTTTTTATATATGTAATTTCGTGTAATTTTCAGCAATAGATGCTGAAATGTAGACTGTAGACATCTAGAAATCGTAAAAAGTAATAGCAGCACAACTTGTTTGCCAATTTGTATCCGAATTCAATCAGAATAAATTTTAATAATATATTTTTCACATACCAAGTTTGTGGTATTTAAATGACAAAAGTTGAAATAAAATTTTAACTAAACGGGTAAAACTTCAACGTAGTAGCGCCACCTAACATAGCCGATATGGAAAATTAATTTATTTAACTTTACAATAGCCATCTCACAAACGAAATGTGATGCTTTTAAATATCATAGAAACTGATATACTGCCTTCCCGTTAACAAGATTAAATTGCAGCATAGCAGAAGCACCTGTCGACCGATATGCACCCAAATTGAATCAGCAGAGATTTACATAATGCTGATCTCATATATAACTTTAGTGCATTTATGTATCATACAAGTTCTGATACAACCTTTCCTTATATGGGATCACATTATATCAGCGCCACAAAATCGACAATAATATCTTAAAAGCTAATAAGCACTAATTTACTTCCTGGTCCATTCAAATGTTATGTTCTTTGCGTCAATTGCTTCTTGAGAAACCGCGTCCACATTTATTTATTTCTATTTATTTCTTTATTTTTTAACGAACTCACAGTCATTTTCAAGTGAAAAAAAAAGCCAAATCATACTCAGAAGTCACAAAACGTGTATATTTATCGAAAACCGGAAGTTAAACATTTTCACAAATCTAGTGCTTTTTTCTTATGTAAGTAACAAACATAATAATAATAAACAGTGAAGTGATCATACGTTGTAAATAATCTATGATATTGTAAATTTAGAAGCTGAAACAATAAAAAAAAAAATTATAAATAAAGTAGCTAAAAATTTTGTTTTCCTTATTTATTTATTACTTTCTTCTATAATAAAAAGAAGAAAGGTTTGATTCGTAAATATTTTTGGCTCCCGCGTTTCGATAGATTTTTCCCTTTTTAAGATGTTCTAATAAAAAATTGATATTTCTTAGAAAATGCCAGTTTGTCTGTGTGTTTGGACATGTGTGATAAGAATTTTGTGTCATCTCTAGGTCAAAAACTAATGAACAGAATTTCCTGAAAACTTATATTTTGCTCCCCCTTGATATCAGTTAGTGATTATTACCCCCCCCCTTTTTTTTTTACACATATAACGCTCAACAGGTCGCACTGTCATTTATTTTTTTCAAAATTTTTAATATTACAATAAAGGAAAAAATTTCTTATAAATACACACAATAGGGATTTCTTTAGTTGAACATTGTCAAACTGATTTTTTAAAAAATATTAACGGTGAACAAGACTTTTAACAAGAAGAATAGCAATCCTTCCCCCCTCCTCGGGTGTGTAAATTTTTATAATATTTTTTCAAAATTACTCGTTGATATCTTTTAAAACGAACGGTTGAATCAATTATCTGTGATAATGTAAAACAAAGTTATCGATATTTAAAAAAAAAAAAAGTTAATATTATTATTATATATATATATATATATATATATTATTTTGTTTTTCAATTTTACTGTGTAAAATGTGTGATTTGATCTAAACTATGTGAATTGTATTAGAAAATAAAGAAAAAAATTGTGTGATAGTCACAAGACACTAGTTTAACATTTCCTGTAATTTATTGTAATTGATTCATATAAGCAGGCATGCGATTATTTTAGTTGCGATCAAATTTTTATATTTTACTTCATAATAAACGTCAATTATTTTGCAAAATATTATTAAATAGATACGCAATAACACGTAATATTAAAAAAAAAAAAAATCTGAATAAAAATCTTGAGTTTTGTATTTCTCACAAAAATAATAAATATAATTAAATTAAATTCCTTTTCAATTAATAATATAAAAGTGATATACATTTTGCTGAATCTTGAATCTTAAAAAAAAAAAAAAAAAAAAAAAAAAAAAAAACGAAAAAATTCGCCAAACTGTGAAATTTTTATTGGGTTTGCCAGTTATGACAACGGAAGCACTTGGACTCCAAGGTCCAAGATAGATAACGGTAACTTTTTCTGTCATTATTTTCATTGCGTATGGTTTAAGATTTCTTCCTGACATTTGGATACACTATCTACAGATAAGTTTATTCTACACAATTTTCATATGTCTAGTCTAGGATTTCCATAGTTTTGCCCAAATCTGAATTCAAATTTAACAAAATTAAATAAATTAAAGTTTTCAAAAACCATAAAAAATAAACAAATAAATAAATAAATAAATAAATAAAGAGTAATAATAATAATTTGAAAACATTAATTTTTTAAATTTTTCATGCTAACTACCTTTTAATTATTTATTATTATTATTTTTTTCCCCATTCGATTTTGTATTATTACAGTTTAATGTTAGATATATTTAAGTATATTTGTTTAGATTTTATTGTTAGACTGTAGTATTGTAAAATCAAGGGAAAAATAGTTAGCAGCCGGCTCTCTAAAAATTTTAAAAATATTTTAAATTTTAAAATTTATTTATTTTATATTTAAAAGATTTTCAAGAATTTTTATCGTATTTTATATTGTTATATTTCAATGCATGTGTAAGTAAAATTCATAAACTCTAAATCAATACTTTAAAATTAAATCTTCACAAAATCGATAATAAATAGATTAATTAACTAATTTTAATTTTTTTTTAATACTTCTCTTAAATATTTTTATTTTCTCCCATCATTTGTACATTATTACTCTTTATCAATAGAATATATAACATATCTATGTATTAATTTGTGAATTCATTGATAAGTTAAAGTTTTAAAAATAGTTCTATGTTTGAATGCCAAAAGTTTGCAATAAGTTTCAGTATTTAAACATACACAGTCGGTAACAAAAGTGTCCGAACACTAGCAAAAATTCCTATGTAAAAAAAGTACACTTCATACGGTTTTGTTAAATAAATCTTTATCGAATCATGTTCTTACACTGACTAAGAATAGGATTCGACAAGGATTTATTTAATACAACCTTACGAAGTGTACTTAATTTACATAGGAATTTTCGTTAGTGTTCGGACACTTTTGTTACCGACTGTATATCTATATATATATATATATATTTAACTTAACAAGAATTTCGCAAATTAATTACCCAAATATGGTTAGGTTCATATTGTTAAAATATATTAATGCAAAATCAAAGGGAAAAATAATAATTAGTCAGTAAGGAGCATCTTAAAACTTTTCAGTTTTCTTTAATTATAGTTTAAAAAAAAAAAAAAATGAAAATACTGTATGTTATTATATTTGAAGACATGTACGTAAAATTTTATAACACAAAGGCACACATACATACAAATGAATCACAAAATCCAAAGGGAAGAAAAATGAAAGAAAGAAAAGAAATAAAGAAAAAAAACAAACAAACATAGACAAACAATATGAAGGTGATTCTTAATATTTCTAAATGTTTTAAATTATTTTATTTTATTTATTATTATTATTTTATTATTTGTTTTGTTTGCAGAAACAACTTTTAATTAATTATTTATTTATTGTTCAAAAAGTTTTACCACATTTTATACTGTTATATTTCACTGCATGGTGTATGTAAAATTTATAAACTCAAAATCAATAATTTAAATAAATTTTGCATACGCATGATTTGAAATATGAAAATATTAAGGAAATTTCACGGAATCTATTTAAATATATATATATTTATTTATTTATTTATTTAACGTATTTAAAATACACCGCTGTTCAAAATTAAAGGAACAAACCTGCTTTCCTATTTTCTTCTTTTGTACATAACTTTTAAACAAATAAACACATGGACATAAAATTTGGCTGGCATGTTCTTTATCATACCATTATTCGAATTTTACATAACTTTAGCATAAGCAATAATTTTAAAGTAATAATTATTAATTTTTCTCAAAAGTAAGCTTTGGAAAGAATGAAAAATTTCAACAATTTTAGTAAAGAAAACTTAATGAAAAATTGTGTTAATGATGCATTATAGACAAGTGAACACGCACATGCCCTCAAATGTTAAAAACAAAATCCTGATTTTTCTTTCTGTGTTCATTTCTCTTTTACTTTAATAATGGAATTTTTGAAAAAAAAAATAATAATAATAATAATAATAATAATTACTAATTTGTATAAACTGTGACCATCACTAGAATAATAAAAACGTCGATAAATAATTTAATAATGAACGTTTTATCCGATTTTCATGTTTCTATGTAAAATTAAAAAAAAATATTCACACGCGAAAAAATAAAGAAAGAAAAAAGAAAAAAAAAAATTACTACAAGAAAAAATTTTCGGTTTTAATCTACAAATAAAATATAGATGCACGTACATCTTTAACCTATCTGTAATGCACCTTCATGACCATTTTTCATTAAGTTTTCTTTTCTAAAATTGCTGAAATTTTTCATTTTTCCAAAGTTTATTTTCGAGAAAAATTTACTGATTTTTAGTTTAAGAATTATTACTTATGCTAAAGTTATATAAAATTCGATTCATGGTATTTTAAAAAACATGCTATCCAAATTTTATACTTCTGTGTTTATTTGTTTAAGAATTATGTGGAAAAAAAGAAAACGAGGAAACAGTTCATTGTTTTAATTTTGTACACTTGGGTACTTCTTTTAACTAATTTTTATTTTTTGTTTTCCATTGACTCTGCATTATTATAGTTTAAAAATAGAATATGTAACATATCTGGGCATTAATCTGAGATTCCATTGATAATTTAAAATTTAATAAAAAATTTTTGTGTTTGAATGCTAAAATTTGCAGTAAGTTTCAAAATTTAGACATAAAAATATATTTAAGTTTTTTTGCTTAACTTATTAAAATCAATATCAAAATATGGTTATATTCTATTGTTAAATTATAATGATGCAAAATCTAGGGGGGAATAATAATTAGTTAGCAGGGGGCATATATCTTAAATTTTTTCAAAATATTCCAAATCTTGAATTTATTTATTCGTTTTTGAATTCAAATATTTATCCAGAATATTCAAAATACTTGATCGTTTCTTATACCATATTACAATGCACTACACAAAAAGGAAAAAAGGAAAGAAAAGATAAATAAGGAAAGGAAGGAAAAAAAGAAAAATAAAATAAGTAAATAAAATAACAAGTGCAGAACTTTGAATAGACACTATAAAATTCAAGAATTCGAAGAAAATGGAAGAACTCGCAACAATTGTTCCGGGTCGAGAAAAGACATAACCCTTCATCAACCGAACAAAGTAGGCACGAATGCTGCAAAAAAAACTGCAACGTAGCTCTTGTATTTTCAGCACTCGTGCCTACTATGTTCGTCTGACGAAGGGTCGTGTCTTCTTTCGACCCGGAACAATTGTGGCGAGTTCTTCCATTTTATGATACAAGACATTTTTAGCACGTACAAAGAACGTTCAAAAATTGTTTACATAACGTTGTGAGAACGTGTGTATAGAACGTTTTCAGAACGTTTCTACACTATTTTAGAACGTTTACAGTACGTTTTCTAGAAGGTTCTGAAAATGTGTATAACGTTTTGAAAACGTTCTAAAAACGTTTAGAACGTTCTGAGACCGTGTACATAGAACGTTCTCAGAACGCTTCTATAACACCGATGGTGATAGTTACACGTTCATTGAACGTTCTCTGAACCGTACTATTGTACGTCTTCAAGATGGACAGATAGACGTCTATAACACGTTCAGAGTGAACGTTCTTAGAACGTGTTTGCAGAACAATTTTTGAACGTTCAGAGAACGTTTCGGTGCTGCTTGGGTTATAGGTCACTGTTGCACCAACTGTACAGATTTTGGTGAATTTAGCACTTACAGTGTTTTTACAGGGGTACAAAGAAAAATTATTTATCATTATGGTCTATGGGGTCAAATTTTTAAAAGAGTTCCATCGTCTAAACGCCTTATTAATCTGAGCAAAAGATTTGTACACATGTTATAGGTCACAGTTGCACCAACTGTATAGATTTTAGTGAATTTAGCATGTACAGTTTTTTTACAGAGACACAAAGAAAACTTCTTTATCATTATATTGCATCTAAACGCCTTATTGAATTGAGCTGAAAATTTATATGAATATTATAAATCAATGTTGCAAGCATTTTGGTGAATCTAGCGTTTATAGGTTTTTACAGGGACACAACAAAATTTTTTTTATCATTATGATCTATGGGCTCAAAGTTCTGTTGCGTTAAATAAAACATCGTGTAATATATGGAGAAAAATACTCAAACACTCTATTATGGTTTTCTCTCAATGTCGTGTGTAGTCACTCCAGATTTTTTTCCTATTCTGTGACAATATTTGAAACTGATACAATGTCACAATATGAATTAACCGTTTATCTACTGATAAAACTTTAAAAAGGATCATTGCATTAAAAAGCATGTAAAATTGAATTCATTATAGAAATATCAATGGTATTTATAAGAATACATAATTTATAGCTCACTTTAATTTCACTACATTTCCTTCTTAAAAGGAAGGAACGAAAATAACTTGAGTGATTTACTTTCATTTGCTTGGAAGAAATGCGCCCCCTCGTCTTGAGTTGAATTTAGTAAATTAAAATGAGTTAACATAATGCATTCAAACTTGAGTTATTTATTGTATTTGAGTAATTTATTTATTTTATTAATGATTTTAATACAAATGAATTTAATAAACTGAATCACTTTATAATGGCGTTGCCCGTGGCACTTGTTTGCTAGTGAATAAATGCGTTGTAGCGAGAACGATGTTATCACTTACAAGTGTATCGATGAATATAGATAACACAAGTTCGCTTAAATGAAAAGCTACTAATTAGCTCAAAGAATTGTATTTTTAACTCAAGTCAATTAAAAAGTAATTAACTCCTACTTGACAGGACAGGACACAGCCAAGACGGGCAACCAAGTGTACCCGACCAGCAAAACACATATCATAACTCTCCAGCGACCTGACAAGCAGGGGCACGGGCCCGGAAGAGCCCGCCGGAAGGGAAGACCAACAAAATCTCATGCAAACTGGCTGCTCTCCGACGGGTGTGCTAGGCCGGGTGCTGGAACTCACTTGAGCCTTTTAGAGGAACAAGGCCAGCGGTGAATAGTATGTGACAATTACGACTGCACCAACGCCTCGTGCCATCGGAACTGCCCGCAACATAACACATCACCTATTACTTCACGAGCGACGAGTGGGTATAGCCTATTTGCCGGAGAGGCATAGAGCACAATCGACGTAGAGAACTACCTGTCCACCCGCCAAGCTTCACGCCCACGCCGCCTCGTTAGTTCACCGCCGTAGCGGCTATCCAGGGGCACCACTGGGAGGTGAGGTCGGCTGACGCAAGTAGGACCGCTACCTGAGTGGCAGCGCGTCCCACGGCCCCCACTCCTACTTGACATGGGGAATTAACTCATTTATTTTAGGAGAGTAGATGATGTATGTAGCCGATTTTTTTATTTTTTTCAGGAAAGAATATTGTAGAATAGTGTCGCTGTTGTAGAATGTGGTGTAGAATCTTCGCGTGTGTAAAATTAAATTTATATATCAGCTTAAGAATCTAATAGCATCGTTAGAAAAAGTACAAACAATATAGAAAGTGAATACATTTTTTACACTTTTTAAGGACTTAATATCTTTTTCTGATTATCTGTACCAATCTTACCCTAAAGAGCTCACCATATCCTTTTTATATACTATGGTGAGGAGATGTGATAAATTTTTATAGCATATATTTTTAAAACCACTCTTAAATAACTAAACAATTTTTTTTTCAAATAGTTTTTTGTTTTCGGAATGTTTTATACCATTTAATAATCGTATATTTTTCACAACGTATTCCTTTTTAAATTCACAGCATTTGTATGTAACTCCGAGAAAGCTTTTAGCCCCAACATCCATTTTTTCTCCCTAGCGTAATTTTGTATAAATATAAAATTAATATATTTAAAAAATACCTTTAAATCGATTAAATAACTCTAATTGTAAGTTTAAAATAATTCAGATATTCAATTTTTGTTTAAAGAAATTTTTTTTTACAAATAATTAAGAATTTTATGTATATCAAAATATTAACCAATACTCATTTATTTTAGCAGAAGACAAAAACCTTTTAGTGGTAATTTCAACCGTTGTGCAAGTAAAATAAAAAGTCTGCTGTCTTCCGAATTATATAAATAAAATTTATCAAGTTGTAAATTGCTAAAATGCATTTTTTTCTCTGTGTTTTATCAAATCTAAATATGTTTTATGTTTTAATGCACTCTTCTGATTTCTCATATATTATAAAAACATCAATATATAATAAATCTAAATTACTTCTTTTGTATCAAACGCTTTAGTCCCATAAATGAAATAATTCATTGAAATATTAATGTAAAAGTTACATTAATAGTTAATAGTGTATTCTCAATCCTAGAAAATGAATTAAGCCCATGACTAATTATTAAATACTATAATTTAATTGACTTAATTCTTAAATTAAATTATTGATTTAAATTTTATAAAAGTTACACACACACACACACACACATATATATATATATATATATATATATATATATATATATATATATATTAAGTTTAAAAATATTGTTTAAAACGTTTTGTACAATTTTTAATTTCCCTTACTCATATTTATGATAAAGAAAGTATTGTTTTAGGGCCAAATTTTTGAAATTGAGTTTTTCTTATATTTACACGTTTCAAGGTCCTCTGAATCCAAAAAACATGTTTTTAGCGTTTTGTCTGTATCTATGTGTGTGTCTGTTATCAGCATATCTCAAGAACAAATAATAGCAGAAAGTCCAAACTTGTTACTCTGAATGTGTATCATAGAGGGATGCTACACTAAAATTTCGTTGAGATCAAGCAAATAGTTCATGTACAGGAACACCCAAGATAATTCAAATACATTACGTCTACGGGGGAAAATAGCAGGTCTTGAAAGATAATAATAAACTAACCTTAATCCATAATTTAAAATTTTTATTACGATTTCTTTATTAATATACCGGGTGATCCAAAAGTCAGGACAAACTTTAAAAATGAATAATTCGAAAACAAATCATAATACAAAGATACGGTTTTCACCAAACGGATGAAAAAGAAACCGGGTTTTGTGTGGCAACGAAAAAATATTTGTTCTGTTGGGGACCAACAGATGGCGCTATAGTGTTTTATTTCACCAAAAGATGATTTACAAATGAAAAAAGTGTTGATAACTTACAAGTCAGCTTAATTACAGTTAATTAGTACTACTACAATAACTGCTCAATGTGCTGTCCATCATTCAGAAGTACAGCTGTGAGACGATTCACCACACCGTTCACAGTATTTAGTAGCATTTCTTGCGTTATGGCAGACACATTTTGGCGGATGTCATCTTTCAGTGCTGCTAGTGATTCCGGTTGGTCGCGGTACAATTTTGACTTCAAAATACCCACAGCCAAAAGTCACAGGGTGTCAGATCGGGAAATCTTGGAGGCCATGCGTGATAAAAATAGCGACTGAGAATGCGATATTTCGATGCATGTAAGTTTCAACAACCATTACCTGCCGCAGTTGCTTCTTTTTATATCGTTTGTTGCTTTGCATAGTCCTACATCAGAATCCTACATCGCCATCTGTTGGTCGCCAACAGAACTATTTTTTTTTTCGTTGTCACACAAAACCCGACTTCTTTTCCATCCGTTTGGTGCAAACCGTATCTTTGTATCTTGATTCGTTTTCGAATTATTCATTTTTAAAGTTTGTCCTGACTTTTGGATCACCCGGTATATATATTCTAATAAACAGGCATTCTAATTTACTCTCAGTATTTTAAAGAAACCGAATGCGCTTAAAAAAATAAATTAATAAATAAATAAAAATAAGGGATCAATGGAGGAAAATATTTCATCATTATCCAATGAATTCATCTTAAAGACGGTTATTTTCATGTAATAAGATAAAATCAATATTTCCTTATGCATCAAAATTGGGATATTATAATTTGAATTATTCTACACATATTAAGAACTTGATAAAAATATCATGTCTTGTTAGTTAATTAAAAGAAAAGAACAAGTAGGAGGAAATTTATTAAAATTCAGATGAAAGATTAAACTTACAACAAGGTAGTATTCCTATGTATTAGAATCGAACGCGTTTCTTTTTAAAATTTCTTTACTTTCAGTATTTCCGTTAACCATTAAACCTAATTTCTCAGGTAATATCTAAATTTCAATTTAGTTAAATCGTTCCCTCATAAAGCTTTTGTTATCCATATTCTTCTCCGTTGTGCTAAACTTTATTTCTGAATTGAATATTTTTTTCATGCCGAGAGGAATGGTATTTTTTCTAAGTTAAAACTCCAATAACTATCTTATTCAGCTGATCAAAACAATTGTTAATCAGTTTTCTTTTTTTACCCACTCCTCTGTAATTAAATCTCTAGTTAATCTCCATATTGTTTACGTTTCAATTCCATATCATAAAATTATATCTCAAAATATTGCTAAAATACTTTGTTTTTCCAGTATTTCAGTGGCTTATAGAACTCAAATACTAGTACATATATTTCTTTTTAATTTTAAATTTATAACCTCCATCCTTACTCTTTTATCCTGAGCTGGTGTCATATTTTGTATATATTTGTGAATCCTAGTAAAACTAATTATATCAGAGATACAGCTCGTCCCATTCATTTTCGTGTTTTAGAGCAAAGACGTGTTTTTAGAAAATCTGATATCAAATCTAAAATTGCTCCACACGCTATTGAAACTGACGATTAATCTGATTTTGAGGTTGGTTCGCTGGATGGGTTTTACGTCGCGCTAGTGATGCGCAAAGGGTAACTGGCGACGGTCTGGAACTCATC
Organism: Salticus scenicus; assembly: GCA_963930645.1. Taxonomy (NCBI): domain Eukaryota; kingdom Metazoa; phylum Arthropoda; class Arachnida; order Araneae; family Salticidae; genus Salticus; species Salticus scenicus. The sequence continues at coordinate 252,668,876 of OZ005656.1, read as the reverse complement.
CCTAGAGGTGGTCCGGAGACATGCCGTCACAATTTTGATCCTCCGCAGAAGGGATGGCTCTCCCGCTTCGGTGACCCCCAGAGGTATAATTTTTGTTGGGAATATGGATGGCATTGTGACCACGTCAGATTTTACGTGCACCAGCCACCATTACTGTACACGACGGTCTTTAGCCGGATCGAGTATCGAACCAGCCATCTTCCAATTACGAGCCCGGCGCTCTCCCATCTGGGCTACCGCTCCCCCTGATTTTGAGGAAATTATTATTAGTGCTATAGAGCTTTTAAGTTATTTCGTCACCCTCTTCTCTGTATGGAAGGATTGTTTACAAAGCTTTTGCTCCATTTACTCAACGACGCATGCGTAATACCTGATTATGTTTTCCTACTCTAAAATTTCACCGTAAACGGTATAGGGTTCGACACTGCATTCGATGTTGTTGATACTGATGAGGATTTATAACTAATTTGACAAATATATCAATGTTTTAAGCTTAATACTTTATCGTATTTATAAAGGATTACTTGTAAATAAAAATTATTCATACTTATATTATTTATAAGTATGCTTACGTGATGTTTTTATAAATTGCCTTGAATTTGATATTTTATTTTAACCCTGTACATATTTTCTTATAAATATTTTGCTAAGTAATAAAAATAGCAAAAAAATAAAAAAAGTTTGAAATCGGAAAAAAAATTTTTGATATAGTGTAAGAATATTTTTTAAAACCTTTTTTCGTTTGTTTTCATAGATTAAATTATATATATTATCTTTATCTTCAAAAGTTTTCAGATTTCAAATTACTCTTGATTTTTCTGTTAGACAACAGAAAATCTTAGTAGCACTTACTGTTCGGTTCAGATCTTTTTTCTATTCCTAAGCGTGATGAGTTTAGAAGTGAAATTACAGACTTTATATACACTCATATTTTCAGTAACTTACTCCATATTCATTCCTTATTTTGGTAAAAGTAATGAGGAATCGAAGAAAATGTTTATCTAGAGCAAATAGATCATGGCTTTCGTTATTTGATATACATTTAATAAAATCGTCCCTATCTTGAAATATAAATCGTAGAATTACACATACCGTTATTTTCAATGCTTTAATAATAGGTCTTGAATATATTTTTGCATGTAACAGTATATCTTACTGGATTCACGTTTATTTAACCCTATATTTCTTTCTTCTGTATATAAAAAAAGAAGTATTGTATTCTTGAATTGTTTCAACATTCATTTGTCAGTTTTTAAACACCTATGGAGGATTTACCCATTAAAATAATAATAATGATAATAATAATAATAAAAAAATTCTGTGTCTGTATATGTGCAACCAAAATATTTTCGGAACTACAAAATGTGCGACAATTTTATTTTGTTATACCTTTAACATTACTTAGCGCTGATTGAATTTTGGAATATACCTACCAGAAAATATCATTACTATATTTCGATTTTCCTCACTTACTGGTAGGCTATATATCAGTTTCTGTAATTTATAGTAAAATATTTAAAGGAATACTATTGTTAAAACGTAATGAATAAAAAACTTTCGATTTCAACACCATATCAAGGACTCAAATTATATATATATATATATATATATATATATATATATATATATATATATATATACACGATGACTATATTTTTTTAAGTAATCTAGTTTAATATAGTTGGTCATTGCCGATGAGGTGAAGTGCGGTATTCAGCCAATTTTTTCGTGATATTCTGTGTTACTATTGTGTTACTATATGCCACCTTCTGTTGCATAGAACCACATGAATATTGATACTTAGAATGCATGTTTCAAAAAGACCCTTTAACTAATGTTTGACATATATTAAAAGCCAAACTGCCTAATAATATTATGCAGCATATATATATATATTATTTTCAATTTTGAATTATTCTTCAACCACATTTCATGAAACCATGGAAGCATCTGCGCAAGTGCTAACTCAACGATTCCAATGCTAAAATAGGGGTGACAGTCATCTGACTCAGAGAATATGAGCAATAACAGAGCGCGGAATTATTGGATGTTTTCCAAATTTCAAACTGTCGGTCAAGCTGGCATCCCTCCAACATTTTGGACGCGTCCTCACTGCTAGTTTTTAGATATGTGGCCGCACGGTACAATATTTATGATTGACGTTAAGTAAATATTGCACAACACAATGCAATTCATATATTTCGTGTTATGCAAACTTTGTTCTTTATATTAAGATTTAATATCTCATAACATGTTGAATTTCAGTTACTCATATTTTTTCATTTTCAAGTGAGTCTATAGCAGCATGCAGAAATTAAAATTTCATCCAACTGCTTATGCAGAACATTCATAGAGTTATTTGTAGAGATTTGTCGAAAAATTTATTGCGCATTTTAATCGGTAAGAGCTGTTGTTATATGTAACGATATAAAAGAAAGTTTTTTTGTGGTTCTTAAGTAGTGGTTCTTAAATTTATTTTTTTTTCCCTTCCAAAATTAAAATGTAGTAAGGAATAATTGTACATTAATAAATAGTTAAAAATATAGTATATTAATATATTTAAAATGATAAGATAATAATTTTGAATTTACATACATATCAGTTTGTCACTAATTTTAATAAATTCTCCAAAACATATATTCTAAATATCTGTAAAATTCGGAATAAAAACTGGGAAATACTTTTTCTTATAGATATTTAGTAAAGCATATATTTAAAGGATAAAAAGCAATTTTGTGATATTTAATATCAAATACATATATATTTGACATTCTCTTTAAAATCCAGTGCATAAAGTAACAACGATGAAATATTTTAATAGCATATATTTTCCTACTTTTATTTTTTCAATCTAACATATCGTGGACCTTCATTTATACATCCCCTCTTTACCTGAGGAATCGAAGGGCAAACACGGAAAACTTTCGCCACTTCCGTAAGAGGCACAGACAATATTGCGTTTCGGAAGAAGTAATGAGTTTTGAGCGGATATTAAGACTTTTCGGACACATTAACTTGCCACGCCCTTGCCCCACATCCGATCTTCAAAGAAATAGAGTGGGATGTGCCCGATGATTTTTTTCTTTTTCACTCGAATAATTTTCTTTAGAATTCCTATTCTAAGATTTCATTTTAATAAAACTTGCATATATTGAGATATTTTTCGAGTTATTTCACAAAAATAAAATATCGTGGGTCATATTTAAATTTATTTTATTGGATAGTGAACCTTCTTTTTGAAAGCATTTATTTATTAGTTTCAGATTTGATGCATACACACACACACACACACACATATATATATATATATATATATATATATATATAAATGTAAAATAAAATAAAATGTTAAAAAAATAAAAACTCATTCATTTACAGGGTTATAAAATGAATTAACTTATATTAGAGCTAAATATTTCAATTTATAGATTCGTAAGGAACATGTAATATTTTTCTTTTAATATAACACTTTATATGAATCGCTGATTGCAGAAACGAGACAGGTCAGAATATATATATATATATATGTAAGGAATTGTTTCTTTAGAAGATGGTCAATTACTGTCACTTCATATTAAGATAGTTCACTCAATAAATATTCCAAAATAGTTTATGCAGTCGTTTTATTGAAGACACTTAGGCATTCTACAGGTTATTAACAGTCAATCAGTCTGAGCACGCTGACATGTACATCCGTAGACGAATCGGGCAGAAACCGTCCCGTTAACAGCGGAACCGCAACCAATTCTCCTCCTGGGGCCGTTAAATTAACTTTTATTGATGTGGATTAATTAAGCAAAAGCTTGCATAAAAAAAGGCGCCGATTTTCGTGTGCTCCCGCTTAAACATGGCTATTTTGGGGCGAGGCCAAACTCCTAATACGAATTCTTACTGGATAATTAATTAAGCTAAAATCTCGCCTACATTTTATCATTGGTTGACCCGGACATCTGGGATTTGGTATTTCGCAATGTTTTGCCGTTTATTTCGACTATTGCATATTTTTGATTCTAAAACTTATTCTTAAATCCGATTCCCGCGCTACGACGGGTTTTGTTGGAAAACTAACTTTACCGGAGCTCTAAAATAGAATTCTCACAAAGTTGTTCTTAAAATTAAGAATTATTTCGAGATAATACTATTAAGATATTACTTAATATTAATTTATAATAATAATTTTAGAATCTGAATTCTTTTAATCCTTTCATATGTATATAATTTTACAGAAGAATCAAAAACCTCTTATTTTTTTTATTTTTTTTTCCCTTACGATTATATGTGAATTTAAAATTCTGAAAAAAATAAATAAATAAATAAATAAATAAATAATAATAAAAATACTGCATTCATATTTCAATCCGTATCTCAAACCCCACGTTTAATTAAAATTCAATAACTCAAGATCGGTCGTCATGGATGTATGTTCCTTAATTGTCCATTTTTGAACTCTGAACAAGTCCCCTTTCTGCAATCAGCGGTTTATATATCATACAATTTAATTAAATCTACACGTTAGCTATGTTGCTTTATTTACGTTTATATTTAAACATATTTTGTATACATAACAGCGCTTTAATAGGGGTAATCTTCAAATGAATCGTAAATGGAATCAGAAATTAATAATTAATGGACTTAAAAATCATTTTTAAAATTCAACATTGAGCATTTCTCAAAAATATCTTGTAGAGTACGAAATTCGTTCAGCATTTTTTCAAAAATATTTTTCTTAAGAAAATGTAAATTTCCAAAATTGTCCAAATGATTAATGTAAAATTATATTGTAAAAGTATAGACTATTTAGAATTTTACTTCCTAATTTTACAGTAGAAAAGTTGAAGATTAACCCTTAACAGTACAAGGTAATTAGTATCATTTAAATTACACTGCCGTCGGAATTTACAAACAGAATTAAATTAAAAGAAATTTTAAATTTTCAGTTTTGAAAAAACGGCCTTTTCTGCTATCTTATAAATAAAAATTTTCCCTAAAAAATTTCCGGGATGAGATTTTGCAGCTGGAGCCATATAGTAAGCGGTAAGTATATTCCTAATGCACGGGTAAGGATTAAGTAAAAAAAAAAAATATCTTATTTAAAAAGCAAAAAAATACAATTAAAAATGCATTTAAAAATAGGATATATATATATATATATATATATAAACCAAACAGAAAGAGGCATTTTTATATTTGCAGCTTCAATTGAGGCATTCATGGGATTTATGTGTGATTTCCAGTATTTAAGTTTATAATAATTTTTCACATAGTAAAAAAAAAATGGCCTCGATTCTTTAAAATTGCATTAGATAACCATATAAATTGCAATTTATATTAATATTTCTAATGTAATGGTTATATTAAGTAATAAAAAGGACCATTTTACACGATTAACAGATATATTAAATAATATTAATACTCTTAAAATCAAACAAACATTAAATTGGATTTATTTATTTATTATTGTTAATGGAGTTTTTTTTTTATTTATTACTATCTCAGTAACCAAACAATAGAAATGGGTAGATAACTTTTTCAAAGAAAAACTGTTTACTAGTATAATTATATTTTTCATTTTTTTTTTCTCTAAAATCCATAATATTACATGCACTACAATACACTGTTATGTACATGAAGTATTCGATCAGTTCAGTAAAATATATTACATTTTAACATTTTTTTCTTATAAACATGTTTGTTTTGTATTTTCAATATACGTACTCTAACATACAATAATAAAAAAAAACTGCTCAAATTTATTATTTACTAGTAACTATATTTTTCTATTTGAAACACAATATTAAATGCAATTTTCCTAAAATAATATTTTTATTTAAGTAAAACATTCGGCTCGTTAAATTAAAATATATTGATTTCATTTTTTTTTTTAAGTGTTTGTTTTGTACATACAAAAAATGTACTTTAAGAATAAATAAAAAGGTCTTTTTATAAAACAAAATTATGTATCCCAAAATATTTATTTTTATTTCCAAGATCCATACAAGAATGACACGAATAAATTTCCAGCAAATGCCTTAAATGTCAGTAAATATGTTATCGAATTTCTAAAATAAAGCTAAAAACTTTAATACTTGCATGCTGCTATAATATTTGCAATCTAAATATAAGCTGTTTGACCTCAGATATAAAAATCTGAAAATCCAATAACTTTAACTTGTCCGAGATTACTGATCACAGTCCACTGTTTAATAGTCGCTAAATCTGACTATTTAGGTGGTTAAAATCCCAAGAGTAATGGGATTATGTAATAAAAAAGTTCTATGATATATTTATACTTAACCATAAAACTAATAGAATGGGGAATTCAGTATGAAATATGATGCATAGAGTGATTGGACATCGACGCTTTGGGTTATCATTTGTGTCATTTGGATTATTTAATGGAATTGAAGCAAAGATAATCTTAAATATTACTAACATCGTGCAAAACTTGCAAATATTGAAAATTTTCTTAATGTTTTTAATTAAAAATATCTTAGAGTTTTGTATATATCAGTAGTTCTGCACCTAAATTTGTAAGTTTTATGAAACAAATGCCTGTTATAAAATATTTCTACGGATGACAAATTATGCGATAAAAATATTGCATTAATGTGAGGATATTTTAACATGTAAAGAAAAAAGAAAACTTACTTTTTCTTTTGGTTAGAAATATGATGTTTAAAAACATCGGAAAAATTTATTTTAACGAAAACGGTTAAAAAATGTAGATAATTTTGAAACCGAATTACTGACAAGTTCAAAGGTCTAAGATCTTTTAATTTAAACAAATGTATACACTCAGAATGGGAAAATGCAAGAAAAATATTGCGTAAAAGTAAGGAAATATTAACTTATATTAATAACATTATTTTTCTTTTGAAAAAAAAAATGGTGTTTAAAGGCATTGTAAATATTTGTTTTGTGAAAAATTATTAAAATTTCAAAAGAATTCTCTTCGGAATTATTGGTTAATTAAAAATAATTCTAAGACATGCTTAATTTTAAAAAATATAAAATTTCAAAACATGTTTTTACAGTATATATAGCTTTCACATCAGAGTGGCAACGAAGTAACAATTGCCGCCAACACATCAACAAATATCACCAAAATTATAGTACGCATGAAGGATATATTTGTCTTCTCAAAGATATTTATAAACTTATTTTACCTTTTAAATTTTCTAAAAAAGTATATAAAGATACATATATAACCTCTACAAAATAATAATAATAATAATAATAATAAATAAATAAAATCTAAATTTATTTCATTGTTTAGTAAATGTCGAAGAGAGTGAGATTTGGAACCTGCTACATTATGTATTTGCTTGTATACTGAACTAATACTTTCTCCATTGCCTAGTGAAGAGTCTTGTTTATATATTAGACTAGCAGACCCGGCCACGCGTTGCTGTGGCTATGTTATACGTTGAATTATAATGTAGTAAAATATTCAATATATTAAAATTATTATTTACGAATAAAGACCATCCTTGATAACATCCTTGATCTTAGCAGACTTAGCCCGCTTCGCTGGTCCCTATTTTTAAATGATTCACTATAATTAAAGAATTCTCAAAATTGCATTAATTTTTAACATGTGAAAAAAAAAAAGAGAAAAAAAAAATCTGATCGGGAAAAATGTTCGACACTCATAATGAATCCATATATTATCGAAAGGAAAATGATATAAAATACAAAAAAATCTTCTCTCATTGGTGGAATAATCTGTTCGGACCCCCACTGCCTGCGGCAGTGTATACCTGCGCAAACCATGCGCACCGTTTCTTCATCCACCGTTCCCGCCCTTCTTAATAACTCTATACTTTCGAAAATATCCGCAATCGATTTATCGGGCCTTAAAACTTAATAATACTAATTTTCAAAGTTCTAACTCTTATTTCTATTATTTTGCCCCTTTGCCCTCCCCCCTCCCACTATTCTAAATAATTTTACAAATTCGAAAATATCTACAGTTTATTTGTAGGTGTCAAAAACCTGTATGCACCAATTTGAACGATCTAACTATATTTTTATTTTTTGCCCCTCTGCCTCCCTTCCCGCCCCTCCTAATAAATTTACAAATTCGAAAATATCCGCAATCGATTTGTTGGTATCAAAAATTCTATGCACCAATTTTGAATGATCTACCCTTACTAAAATTTTAAGGTTTTATTTAAGGTTTTATTTAGGTTTCTTTAAACAGGTATTTTACAGGTTTTAGAGGTATTTAAAATAAGGTATTATCAAGGCTTTAATGGTGCAAAATAAAGCCATAATAAAAGCTCTATTAATACCTCCACAGGTTTCTCACGAATACATTATGGTATTTTTCAGAAAGTTATTGCAGGTTTTTTATAAATACCAAAGGGTTTGCATAAAATACCATGACTCATGTAGGTATTTTTAATATACATACAAAGCTTTTTTTTAAATACCTTCCCAATGTTTTTTTGATGTTTTTTCCTTAGATTTTTTTTAACAGGTATTTTACAGGTTTTAGAGGTATTTAAAATAAGGTATTATCAAGGCTTTAATGGTGCAAAATAAAGCCATAATAAAAGCTCCATCAATACCTCTGTAGGTTAAGGTATTTCTATAAAATTTATTTCAGGTTTTTTATAAAGAACCATGAAGTGACGGCTTCGGTATCATTTTGTATGTTTGATGCTGCCATCTACTGAGAAATTACTGAACTTCTGTACTTTCAATCATTTTCTTCCACGCTTGCTCCGGTGGGGATCGAACTGAAGGACTTCGGGTTTGTAGTTGCGTGCTCTCACCAATCGGCCGGCGGGCTCTGATTACTTTGTTCTTGATTATTTAAAGTAGCGTTTTGAGATTAACCTATTGCCCGCTGGTGTTGCGTTCACGCAAGACCAGAAATAATCGCGCTTAATAGTTGACTAAAAAACGTATTTTTTTAAGTATTGTTTTTTAGTGAGAAAAGAATAGATTTTTTTTATGACAAAAAAAAAAAAAAAAAAAAAAAGATCTGAAAAATAGTTTTAAGTTTAAAATGGATTTCAAACGTGAATCACTGTTCAAACAAAAAAATTCCAATATCTTCATATCTGAATGAGTTTAAATAACTTGTAAAATAAAATTTATGTAGAAAACAATTTTTTACCGTTAGAAGCTTTTTATTGTGAAGCCCTAAAAAGCACAAAATAAAAATTTATTCTGGCAAAGAAATGCTACAAAGAAATGAAAATTTATAATGTTCAAAATATTTTAAAAAGCTTTCGAGACCAATATTCTTAGTTATTAGTTTTTGTATAATCATTAGTTAGGCTATAAATTTCAAATGTCTCGAAAGCTTTTAATAATATTTTGAACATTAAAAAAATTCATCTCTTATAAAAGGTAAATACCTATATTTTTCTCTAAAATTTTTTAGTTTTGAAATTTTCATTCTCTTTGTAGCATGTCTCTGCCAGAATAAATTTTTATTTTATGCTTTTAAGGGCTTCACAATAAAAAACTTCTAACTTTAAAAAATGGTTTTTTACTTAAATTTTATTTTGTGCATTTTAGTTTAAAAAAAAAAAAAAAAAAAAAAAAAAAAAAGCTTCTTAAAAAAAAATAATCAAAATTACTGAGGATATTGTGTAGACAACGGAAGATTTTCTTTTATCGATTGACATTTTTTTATTATTATTATTATCTGCAAAAAAGTACCATATCGTCTTTCGAGGACCGAATCCGGGACCATCGAGTTATCAGCATGACGCTCTAACCAAAAGTTTAAGAACATTCAAGAAAAGTCATAGAACATTCTAGAAAAATCTATCAAATACTTATATAAAAAGATATTTTTCTCGAATGCTTTTTGAAATATTTGGAATACTTAAAGTTTTTTATCTTTTGCAAAAAGGAAACGCCCCTCCTAATAAATTTACAAATTCGAAAATATCCGCAATCGATTTGTTGGTATCAAAAATTCTATGCACCAATTTTGAATGATCTAACTCCATTTTTATATTTTGCTCCTCTGCCCCCCCCCCCTTTTCCGCTCCTCTTAATAATTTTACAAATTCGAAAATATCTGCAATCGATTTGTACGTATCAAAAACTTCTATGTACCAATTTTTAGCGATGTAACTCTATTTTTATTTTTTTGCCCCTCCGCCCCCTTACCCGCCCCTCCTAATAACTTTACACTTTCGAAAATATCCTCATTCGATTTGCAGGCCTCTAAAACCTCTCTATACCAATTTTGAACAGTCTATCTGCATTTCTATTTTTTTTTTTTTTTTGGTTGTTGTTGTTTGTTTGTTTGTTTGTGAAATCACGTTTTGGCCCCTCCCCCCCCCCCTTTTGGGAGGCGAATTTTGCAATAAAAACTATCCTATCTCTCAAGTTGGACCAAATTGCACACAGTGTCCAAATTTCATTAAAATCGGCTCATTAGTTTAGGAGTTCTTCGCGGACAAACATAATAAATTTTATATATAAAGATATATATATATATATATATATTAAATTATAAAGTTTTGATCAATGAAGCACAAATAAGTAAAAAACAGGATTAATTTCACTGTATTATCTTCATTATAATATGAATTCAATTTACACTTCAGTCTAAGTAACACGTGGCCGGCTATGCTAACACCAAAAATTTAAAAAGTGGAAATAATTGAATTATACGAAATTTATTAATAGGTTAAAAAGTTGAAGATTCTTTGTGTAGATGGCAGCACCAAATATATTTCAGCTTTCATTTCAACCCAGTCGAAAGGTATCGACATCTGTTAGAATCATTTGGAGTTAACAGATAATTGTGACTGTCAAATAATAACAGACAAATAATTAGCAATAAATTAAAATTGCGACTATAATTTGAGATTTAAACTATCCTATCTCTCAAGTTGGATCGAACTGCACATGGTGTGCGAATTTTATTATAATCGGTTAAGTGGTTTAGGAGTCCATTGAGGACAAACATTGTGACACGAGATTTATATATATTAAGATTATGAAACCATTGTTATGTATTTTTAAAATTTATAGTGTTTGAACTTTCTGCATCTTTCAATACCAGTTTTTTGTGCAATCTACTACAGCGTTTTATAAATGCATCTTGTGCATAATCTGTATGATTAAGTTAATTTGCAAAATTAAACTTTTCTATCTTCGTGTGGAAAGAATAAAAAAAAAATAAAAAAAATCTGCGTTTGAAGTTTCTTTAATTTAAAATTTTTTGTGCTGATTTTGCTTAAATCTTTTAACATGCGCATTATACAAATACCTGAAAAATGTGCTCGCTTTTTATTTCAGATTTAGTTATGTGTTTTATAGTACATATACACAACTGCCAACTTTTACTGTTTTATCTACCGGTAAATTTGATTAGTTTTTTTTTTTTTAGCAGATTTTACCTAAAATCAAATTACAACTTCTATTAAATTTTCTGGTAGCCAAAAATCGCAAAAGTTAACAATTATGCATATTGTTGTACACAAACACGTGCACACAACCATTTTATATTTTCGACCCCTAAACAACTATGAACAAGGTATTTTTAGACGATTATTATTTTTTTTCTTTTTAGCAGTTTTCACCTATAAAAATCCAATTACTATTTCTCTTAAATTTTCTGATAGCCAAAAATCGTAAACGTTAGCAACTACGCATACATAAAAAAAAAAAAAAAACTTCATCTTACATATGAAGTTTGGGACACTTATACACAACTGAAACTGAAATAGAATCTTCCAGTTAATAGAGAAAAATGCAGCACAGCAACTATATTCACCTATATTTGCATAAATGTGTTCTTAATTTTTTGTAACAATATTATTATTTATATTAAGTTTGATATGTTAATTCACCAAACTTAATATAAAAATATTTATTACACTTAGAACCAAGGAGAAAATCACACACTTTCTAATAATAGTCAGATCATGTTCACTACATATTATAATGTTTAAATCCGTAGAAAAGCGGAATAAAAAAATTCTTTTGCAATTTACTACTGTTTTTCTTTTTCTTTTTCTTTTTCTTTCTCTTTCTTTTTCTTTTCTTTTTTTTTCTTTTTTACTTTCTTCTATCTTCAATAGAAGAAAGTATTGGATTCGTAAAAATTTTCGATTTCGGGTTTTTGATGGATTTACACGTTTTGAGAGATGTAGAACACGATTTTACCATTTTTAGAAAATGTCTGTCTGTCTGTCTGTCTGTTTGTCTGTCTGTCTGTGTGTGTGTGAGAAAATTTTGTGGCAACTGTATCTCTGGAACCACTGCACAGAATTTCATACAAATTGGTATGTAGTTGCACCTTGACATAAATTAGTGCCTATCAACTTTTGGTAAAAATCGTCTTACAGGTTGCGTTGCCATCCCGCTTTTTCTAAATTTTTAACAGGGTGATATAGGGCAAAATTTTCAAGATGGGTATCTTTCGAAAGGTCTCGTCAGTACCTTTAAAACGAATGGTTGAACTATAAATCTGTGATAATTTGAAACAAAGTTATCGATTTTTTTTTACTTTTTACGAAAAAAAACTTAGAAAAAAATTTTTTTTTTTTTTTTTTTTTTTTTTTTTTCTCTCTCTCCCCTTAATTTTATCAAACTCCCACGGTTTCCGTGTTCTGACAAACTTAAACTAGTTTTTGCTTTTTTTCCCTAATTTTGTCAAAGTCCTACGGTTTCCGTGTCTTGACAAACTAACATATTTTTGCATTTTTCCCCTAATTTTGTCAAAGTCCCACGGTTTCCGTGTTTTGACAAACTTTGACAAAATTTTGGGTAAAATGTGAAAATTATTCTAAGTTTGTCAAAACACGGAAACCGTGGGACTTTGACAAAATTGGGGGAAAAATGCAAAAATTTGTTTAAGTTTGTCAGAACACGGAAACCGTGGGAGTTTGATAGAATTAAGGGGAGAGGGGAAAAAAAAAAGTGTGACTTCGACAAAATTTTGGGTAAAATGCGAAAATTTGTTGAAGTCCCACTTTTTTTTCCCCTCTCCCCTTAATTCTATCAAACTCCCACGGTTTCCGTGTTCTGACAAACTTAGAATAATTTTCACATTTTACCCAAAATTTTGTCAAAGTCCCACTTTTTTTTTTTTTTTTTTTTAATTATTGTTACTGAGTGAATTTGTATAGGAAAAGATAGAAGAAAGTCATGTGGTGGCCACAACATACTAGTTTTATTATGTAGGAATAAAATCTTGATTAATCTATATATGTTACCTTTAAGAGTTAAATCGTTAATTTCTTTTGTTGAACGAACATTAAATATAGTTCTTTTTTATACTTTATAATTATTTTTTTTTCCTCGAATGTTTCGTAAATTTCGAGATCTTCCTGGTTTACGGCCACATCTTTTCTTTGAGTAGTTTTTGTAGGAGGTTTTGCTTCAGAAAAAGTTGTACCTGTTCAAGCAGGGCGCACGAAAATATGTTAGATGATGAAGGTTTCGAAATTTCAACAGGACATGAAACAGAGACATACAGTTCCATCATTGTCGTTCACTTTCTTCCTGAAGAAAATCTTTTTTTGGAAATTTATGGAGGGAGGTTGTCTCTCAGCCACATCAAAATTTAAATATTCGCTCTCACCAGGAAACCATCCCAATAGTTTAATAACAGAAATCAATTAAATTATATTCATTCGAGATGGCATAATATAACATGATTTTTGATGCACAAACTTGTACCCCTCATAAGTCCGTTCTCAAGAAATCTATATTTAAGTTTGGTTAAAAATTTAGTAATGAGAAAGGAGTGGGAGGAGCCTCATCTAAATCTGCTAGAACCATGGCTTTTATCAATATTTAGATTATATTTTAGAGAATTTTTAACCATTATATCTCAATTGAATGTATCTGAAAGCTGATATAGGCAACAGATGAATGTATCAAGGAACAAATTTGTCTAAGCTCTTTCAACCTCTGCTTGTTTTGGATTTCATTCATTATTTCAGTAAGGCGTGGTGTTATCAATTTCGGTGTAGTTTCACCGATTATTGGCGAAATTTCAGAATTTATAACTCGAAAACAAGCTGACGAGGGCTAATGTTTTATGCGTCAAAAAACATATTTATATATGCTTTTTCGATTAATGCTTGTTTGGATTTTTTTTTTTTTTTATTACAGTATGGGATTATTTCTTAGTCAGTGAATATGTTTTGATTCGCTGGCTTTTTGCCAGTTACACAAAACCTGATAGAATGTTCACAGGAGTGACCTATTGGACTTGCCAACATTTTCAGCAAAGTCATATACAGAGATTGGTTTGCCAGGGTTTGCCAGCATCCATTTACTACAGACTGTACTGTAGTATATCCTATAAGGTTCAAACACCCCTCTTTTCAACGATTGAAGATTATGGCTGGTGGTGGTTCGAAGCAATGTCCTTCATGCAACATTGTCCTTCATTTAATTATAAAAAAATTTCAATTAAATTGTTACAACATGCAGAAAAAGATTGCAGTTGTACCTACAGCCATGGATGGCCTTAGGTACAATTCAGCTATATGGCCGTAGGTACAAGTTTCGGTAACTTCATTCAAAATACCTTCCACTAAAAAACCCACACACAGAGAAGGCTAATTAAGCATCTCATTTATTACTCAATATAATGAGAAATTTATATATTAGAAATAAAAGAAAATTATTTGACTGACTTTTGTAAAATAGCAAAAGAGTTGAGCTGCAAAATTTTCCTTCAAACCATGTAAATTCTTTTTGTACATGTAACTATTAAAAATTTTCTGTTGAATGGTTTCAAAGTGATTGTAACTGTAGTAACTGGTGTTGTCACTCGCCCGACTGAATATTAAAACATAAAACTAAATATTATTCAAATGAAGTGGGGTGGACCTAGGTACATGATGGCCTTAGGTACACGGGTCTCCCCTATATATTCATATAGATATATCTGTCGAAAACAGTGATTAAATATATATAATACATTCAACAGGTATAGCTTATTTTAAAATATTACTTTAAAAAATTTATCATTATAAAAACAAAATTTTAGTGCTCACAATGTAAACTAAAAATGATTATTAATACTCGATAGAAGCAAAAGTTTAAATACCTCGAATGCAATAGTTTAAAAAATGAATCCATAAAATAGAATAAAATAAATAATATAATTTTACTTTTTTCTTAATTTTTTTAACTGCATTAAACTTATAAAATAAGCCATGTCCAGTGTTAAAAAAAGAAAGAAAAAAAATATTAATTATGATAGTTGGAGCCCAACGCTCGATTTTTACATAGGCATTTTAAAATTTATTTCTCCCTGCCATTTCAAATTATTAAATATTTGTTTGTATTTTTTTATAGCATATATTACATCCTAATAATTACATTATTTAGAGTTCAAGCGGCTCCATTAAATAAAAATAACACAATAATATATATATATATATATATATATTCATTCAAGTTTTAAAACCAATTACCTGTTTATTTACTTATAATATTAATTTCTCGTGATGTAGCGGAATTCTACATACAGTGCCCACCGCAGTCCTATATTTGTACGTGCATTTTATTATTTCCCCACAACTTTAATGAATCAGTATACTTTTACATATCGCTTTAGCTGTAAAATCTTAACAAAAAATATATTATAAAATAGTGGTATTAAAATAATAAAGCAAACGTGAAAATATAGGACCGCTGCGGGCACTGTACATACTTAATATTTTATTAATATTTACTGTTCACGTTTAAAATATCCGCATAGCAATGAAAAGAGTTTATTCTAAAAATATTAATAGTTTTATTTTATTTAAACTTCGTCTTATGAGCCAATAATTTTTTGAAAAATATCAGGTCATTTAAACTTTGATTTCTTCGATGGTAGCAACTATATCTATACACTATACTATTTTTATTTTGTATAAAATATCTTTGTAAATGAACCAAGGGACTTTTTACGTTTAATTTATTATTTAAAACAAAGAACGCATCTTTCAAAAACGTGTAAACCGCGGATATATATATATATATATTTTTATCTCAATACATTGTTGCAAATGTGATGTAAGTTTTTTTTTTTTTTTTTTTTTTTTTTTTTTTTTTTTTTTTTGCTGAAATATAATTTTTGTATTATTATTATTATTATTAATATTATTTTAATCATTTAAAATGCACGCATGGAAGCTACGGATAAAAATTTAACTTTCTTTATTACTATACATTGTTGTAGCTATGATGGAATCCATTTTGAGAATTCTTTCCAGAAAACTTGGTTTTTTATTATCAAGAAGATACTATTAACTTTTTTTATAATAACTTCCGAAATACATATAATACCAGACAATTTTTTAAATTTATAATCACTTAAATTAAGATTTTGGTCGCCAATTTAAACAGTATCGAAATTTTATATCTGTATTACATATGTATTTAATTCTTATTTACAACAAATTCGAACTACATAAAGAGGCACTTTCATAAATTAATAGCACACAGCCCACAATACCCATTTATATATTACGTATGTAATGAATACTGACAGCTATAAATAGGAATATAAATATTCTAAATATCAGTGAAAGCGATTTCGAAATACTAAAATACAGATAAAAACTTTGATATCCCCATCCCGTCATAACATTTGTAATCTCAATAACAGCTGTATGACTAAAGATATAAAAATCTGAAAATCAAATATCTTAGACTTGTTCGGGCTTATTGAACGCAGAACGCTATTCATTACTCAATAAATCTGACTTTTTAGGTGCCTGAGGTTCCTTGTGTGATGGGAATTGTGCAATAAAAAATTTCTTTACTGTATTTATACCGAACTATAAAAATAATGGAAAAGGAAATTCAATGTGAAATAAGATGCATAAAACGACAAGCTGCGGATATTTTTGACGAACATTTTTGTAATTCGCCATATTCAATCTGTTTCAAGTAAAGTTTGTTTTTGAATTATTCCCAAAGTCTTATAAAAGTACATATTAATATATCTTACATACGAGAAAGAAAATATGTATACTTATTTTTAATTCACTAAAATGGAAGAAAGTTCCATAGAAATTTCAGGAAATATTTTTGCAGTTTTGGAAATTTAAGGAATTTACATGCTTTAAGATTATATATATATTATTTAAACGTACATTTATTTGAAAAAAAAAATACTTTCATGAAAAATTGTTAAAAAAAAAAAAAAAAAAAAAAAAAAAAAAAAAAAGTTACATATCTTACAACAAAGCGCAAAACGATGTTAAATGTTCTAGGGGCGCCATTTGTAGAATGTAGAAGCAAATTTTAATTCCCAGTTGAAAAAACTGGCACCGGAATTTTTTTAAATAAAATTTTGCATTTATAACTTTGAGGAAAATTTTCATTTATTTCTTCTGTTTTAATATTGTCGGGAAATTCAGGTAAATTTTAATTTTAGTTGAACAAACTTTTCTTGACCCTGAAAATTTCAATTCAGCATGTTTTAGACACCACATAACTTTCTTTCATATAATTTTATATAATATCACCAACTGCCATTTGTAACGCACAAAAAATAATCTATATTACTTCTTTCAATAAATATTTTATACAAGTAATTCCATGCGGTGTCCTCTAATTCATTCTAATATATAGCCTCATGGAAAATCATCAAAATCGAGTATTAGCAGCACATCCTGTTGAACGATATGCACTCTGATAAAGTCGGCATATTTTTAAATAACGACCATCTCACGTAACAATTTTAATATTTTTAATTATAGAATCTGAGAGGAAGCCTCTCTGTAAACAATGAACATTGCAGAATAGTAGAGCCACATAGGAATCAATATTCTCAAAAATTAAACCAGTTAACTTTTTACACAAGTTCTCCCATACATTAAACTTTCTGATATTATGCACTATACAAGTTGAAATATAATCGTCGCGGATTTGCCAAAGGCGCAAAATTGACAAGAATTAAATTTAAGTTTTGACGTAATTAAATAAATAAATAAATATATATATATATATATATATGTATGTATGTATATTTCTATGTATATTTACAAATTTATGTGCATTATTCTCTTTTTTATAGAGCTGGCACAAAATTTTAGTTACAGGCTGTACCACAGAAAGGCAATATTCTGATTACTAGTATATAACCCCGTCAAAAATGACGGAATGTGAACGATAAACCTTGAAAACAATGTTTAGATCATGATGGTTACCACGTGATCATTTAAATGTATTTTCAATTTTTGTTTATAAATCAAATGTGTTTCGATATTTTATAATTTTCGTTCTGAAATTAAAAAAATTCTACCCGATCAATAAATATGAATGACAATAAAAAAACTGCTGGTTGACAAAAAATATAGGCCCGACAACACAACAGCAACAACACATCCCAGTGTTCCATTAAGTGCTCTATACGCAAGCGAAGTGTGACGCCACTGACCGTCCGTGGATGCAAGAAAATGATTTCCTATGTTATTCGCCCATTGGATTTTTTTTTTTTGTTATTAAATCGAGGAAAATTATTTCCCGATTTTAATCCCAATATTTGGGTATATAT
Source organism: Salticus scenicus (assembly GCA_963930645.1). Taxonomy (NCBI): domain Eukaryota; kingdom Metazoa; phylum Arthropoda; class Arachnida; order Araneae; family Salticidae; genus Salticus; species Salticus scenicus. The sequence continues at coordinate 252,650,380 of OZ005656.1, read as the reverse complement.
ATGTATTAGTTATCATGTGCATGTGTTAGATTGAGTTATTTTGCTGTCAAATTGACAAAATTTTAATTTTAAATTTCAAAACTCTGTTGTCCTTGGCGTTTTTGTATTTGGCGATCAAAAACGTACTACGAAAATATACATGCCAGATGTATATTTTCGTAATATGTATTGTGCGAAATATTGTTTCATATTATTCATAACTCTCTTAATATAAGTTTTTAAAATAACCATGATTTTTGAAGGGAATTAAATTATGTTCGCCAGATAATTTGGTGATATATATATTTTTTTTTTTTTTTCTGCCAAGGATGACCGATATCAAATCTATTCCGCTGCAACATATTAGTATCTTATATCAGATACTTTATTTAGACATTTGAAAACAAATTTCACTTCAAATTATGATAGAATATTTATCAGTTTCCTTTTAATTAGTATATTAGTTGGATATTTTTTGTTTAAATATCATCCTTTGGAATGAAATGTTTATGTTTTCAATCGAATATGGAAATTTGTCATTTTTTTTTCTAGAGTTTTGAAATTTAAAATTCAAATTTTATCAATTTTACAGCAAAAACAACTTAATCCAACGCATGCACATGATAACTAATACACGTCTAAACCTAAATATGGGGATTAAAATCGGGAAATATTTTCCCTCGATTTTTAATAATTTTTTACGAAAAATCCATTGGGCGTTTAACATAGGAAATATTTTTCTTCTATCCACGAACGTCCAGTGACGTCATCACTTCGCTATCGTAATTAAAGTCCTCATAATAAGAAAAAACGATTCACTTCATTTTACCAAAATACTCTTTTTTAAGACTATCGTAGATCCTGTTTTCAAATTTTCTAACTAACTATCCAATAACTACAGACACTCCATGCTAACCCAAATTCACCTCTACTCGATACCTCCAACCAGCTGTCTCACCCACAACATCGCCAAAATATCCAGGATCCAGCTAGGGACTTTCTCATTCTCAACCGAACATTTTACCTTGACTCGACATTATCACCTTAGACTACTCTACTTTCAATACTCATTTCAACTGGTGACTTTTACTTGCCCAACCAAACATTCTATCCCAACTATCATTTTACACTAATTTCAAAACTAAAATCAACTGGCGGCATTTACGTACTAAACTCGACGCCAATCATACCTTACAATGTAAACAAACAATGAAGTTTGATAAAAATATTTAAAGGCTTTAATGCGTTTTTACAAATATTTTAAGATTTTTAAGGCTTTAATATGTTTTAGAAATATTTTAAGCATTTTTTTAATGAAACAGTCAAAGAGTCGTTCATTCGGAATTAAAAAGTTGTCCATTTGGAATTTGTATTTTCTGAATGGCAACAGTTTTGGTTTGTTTTTATTTGGTATTGCATTGTTTATAATCATGAAGTTACATAATTCTATTTATAGGTTCATGTTTATAATAGCCAGTGATCCTTTATATTTAATTTAGACATTTAAACATTACAATTGAATAGTTTTTCAAGGTTTTATAGGAAATAAATAAGAATATGTGCGATACAAAACATGTATGAAAATGATATGTATGTTTCCAAAGTTGAATTAACAAACGAAAAAAAAAATGACTGCCAAAAGTTTCTGTTTTGAAGCGGTACTCACCGGATTCGTTCATGACAGATGAGGGTCATTATATATATTAATGATCTAACCAGGACCTTCTAATACATATAATATTGTGAAAAATATGAGATTTTTTTTTTCGGTTATAATATATTCTTTTATTTAATATAGAATAAAGTATGGATGTACAGTCGGGGAAAAAAAACGCAACACCCGCTGTAATTTCGTTATTAATTGACGCAAGAACATCTAATAGACATAATTCAACAGGAAATTAAAAGCACTTTCTGAATATGTCATCAAATTTTGAATTAGGGGTCATCTACATATTGAAATGTGCGCCAACTTTGATTTTTTTTAATAGCAACACCCAATTTTGACTTCATTTTCGAATTTCTGAGAGTCTGGCAGTGCGGAAAAGTATACTGTTTGTATATTTTATCTTTAGTATTTATAGAGTTATAATGAAAAATGTGTTAGGGGATTATCTGGAAATATAGAAAAATAAAATTAAGATCTTATAAGAAATAGACAAAATTTTAATGTTTCACACCGGAAATCTTTCAGGAAAAAAATAATTAAAAAATTAATAGAACGTTACTTTTTTTTCTGTTCCTTAATTATCCTGAATTCAATTTTTTAGATTTGTATACACTTCAGTACTTTTTTAGTTAATTTTAGGTCTGTTTAAATACTCTTGCGATTAGTCCATACAGTACTCTTTGAAAAAAGTGCAATATTTTTTAAATAAAAGTGCATATTATGGCTGTACTGATCACCAATAAAGCTTAAATTTTCCTTCATAGGTGTAACATAATATACGAAATGAAATAATATTGATATATATATCTATACAACAACACATAAACAAAATATTTTCGGATAAATTATCCTAAGGGTTCATGAAGTAAATATTAAACTATTTTAATCGCACTTACTAGTTTTGGGTCAGTTGAACTCTTTGGAACTGTACGATTCATTTTATAATTTCTATGAAAATATAATATCTTAATTAACCCTTTCGCGACTGCTGACGTAGATTCACGCCTTTTGAAAATCTGTAACTCCGTCAGTGGGCGTTTCTTTCGTAATTTGTGTGTTACATTTTCTTAAGTGTGTACCCAGTGCTCATAATTTTGCAATAAAATATACTATGAATAGAAATATATTGATTAGAAAGAATATAATTATAATGTATATCCATTTGTACAATAATTGTGAATACAGAAAATTTGTTCTGAAATGTTTCATTTTGAGAGTAAAACGCCCGTAGGCGGGTCTTACTGTCAAAAAGACAAAATCCTGCGGTCGCAAAAAGTGTTAAAATATATTTATAAAAGTTAAAGTATTTTTTTTTTAAATGTATAAAATTCAAATATATTAATAAAATTTTAAAGACTAAAGTGCCCTTAAAATAATAATCCCCTCCCCCTACAAAATATATAAATAAATAAATAAATAAAATAAAATAAAGCAATATATGAAGCAAATGATTAACCTTTTTTAACTATGATGGTAGTTAAGAAACGATTTTACAAGTCTGTCTTGCATTCCAATTCCATTAGTTTTTTATCGTTGACAATTTCACATTAAACCCCTTCAGACCCGAATTTTTTGTCGCCTAGGAAAAAATTATTTTTATACTAAAATTAATTTAATTCATGTAAATGAAAGCAACTATATACTTTTTACAAAAATATTTACTCATTTATATATATTTTTTAAATGTACATTTTAATGGACATATGGTCCTTATTCAAAATTTGTAGCATAGGAGATCTTGAGTGATATTTGTATGAAAAAAAATTATCTTACTATATTATAAGTAATTTATTATTATATTATAAATAATTGCTTTTGAATAAGAAGTTATATATATATAATTATTATTTTCTGTGAAATCTTTCAAAACAAGTCCTCTCTTTTACTAAACACAAATGGATACGACGTTTGTCACAATAAAAATGTGTCCTTCCTTTGCATAATGGCATCTTGCATCGTGTTGCTTCTTTTTTATCATCGATTTGGGGCATATGGTCCACATTATCGTGTTGAATTTCTCTTATTGGTCTTTTCTCACAGCAACGAAATTTTCTTTTTCTGTCCGGTGTAATTTCTTCTTCACTTTTTGAAGGACGACCACGTTTCTTTACATTTACAAGCTTGTTCTTATAAATTAAACTTTTGGAAACGTGCATATGAAATTCCAGTACATTCGTATGCGTGGGAACTTATTTAGACATTCAATCATAATATGTAATCCAAATAAAGTTTCAATTTCAATAACATTTGTTGGTTTGAATCGAGTTTGTCCTTGTTGAAGTGCGTATATGTTTGTACATTCGGCCATCTGTTCAAAAATTTCATCTGTTATATATTTAGAAAAATATTACATAGGATCCAATACAATAAAATCGCCAATTTTGTCATTCTCTATGTATTCGAATTTTGGTACATCGGGTGTTTGTTTCCTCCATCGTACTCTTTTCTTATTTCGAAAACCTTCTGTAGTGGGCTCTGGATTTAAAATTTCATCTTCTCTACTGTCTTCGATTTCTTCAACTTCCCGTTCTCTTCTTACTCTTTCATCTTCACTTTCTTCTATGTCATCAATATCCGAATAGTTTATCTGCAATAGTTTCTAAAGTTTATCTGCATGTTTTTCGTTTTCTAAATTAGATTTATTTAGTTTCTTATTCATCTTGAACGATAAAATAATCTGCAAAAATATTTTCAAGAACTGTATGTCTAACTATTACTCGCAAACAATTCAAATCGAAAACTTTGTACAGTGTTTCCACTAACTGGGACAGGATGTACATTAGGATGTACATATTTTTTATAGAGGTTATAATACGAAGCCAAAGTAAATATCTTTTGTACAATTTCATTATTACGTAGACCCATACATACTTTAGTGATGTGTATATGTTTTGACACTCATTTGAAAAAATAAGAACGAAAAACTAACAATATTTGCTACTTACTGCTGTCACGGCCATTCGAATTTCAAACTACTCACATAAGAAGCACTATAACTCAACACGCAAAAATCAGATGGCGTTATAGACGTTATTCTTTCATGTTAGATGATCACTTGTAGGTACATTAGGTGTTGAAACGAAGTTTAAACCTATACAGCATAAAATACAGCACGAAAAGTGTTATGTACATTACAATGTGCATGGGAACCGAAGGGGTTAAACCTATTTTTCAATTTAAAACAGTAAACCCCGCCTATTTAGTTTTTTTTTTTTTTTCTTCCAGTGTTCGTTTAAAAGATTCAAAATTTATCATCAATTAATCGATGGAGTAAATACTACTTGTGCATATTTTTGTCAACATAAAATAAGGGGTTTAACACGAATACTCAATTCACATTTACTTTTCCATTTCTGTATTGTTTTGTTTTGATGAACGATGAAGGCGTGGCTTGTCTTCCTTATAAAACAGGAGTTCTTGATGCTAACACTAATGTCTAAAAATCATCATTTTTGTTTCATTTCTTTGCGTTTGACGTTGTTGTTATATAATTTGACCCGTAAATAAAAAATAAAAATATTATGTTTAATTTTCTTTGTTATTTTTTAAAATTTGATTCGTTATATCATGCAAAACTTTATAAGAGACGGCCCCCTAAACCACTCCAAAAGAAAGATTTATTTATATCTCGAAAACTAATAACTGGAATGAGCTGCAAATTTGCACACCCATATTTTTCAGCATTAGGATTCATTTTATGTAAAAATTAATATAGGTCATGATTCATAATTTTTATGAATATGAATTGATTAATATTTTTCAGAACTAAAAATATTTTTCAGATTCAAAAGTAACGATGGATTATGTTTGGGTTTCATCACTGTATCTCGTAAAACAAAAATTATATCGATCAAGTTATTTTTTGTGAAGATATTAATAAAAGTTTGAAATATGAATTTAACATTATCACCTTCAAACTTTGAACGCCTATAACTCTGTGAAAAAATAAGTAAAATATACAACCAATATACTTTTGCGCTTTGTCGCGATCCCAGGAATTCAAATATAAAATAAAAATAGGGTGTTACCATTGAAAAAATCAAAGTTGGTGCTTGTTTTAATATGTAGACGACCCCCAATTGAAAATTGCAGTTCATTTTCTGAAACTACTCACAATTCCCCGTCGAATGTTACCTATTACATTTTTCTACATCGATTAGCAACGAAGTTACGTTGAGTGTTGCGTTTTTTTTTTTCCCCGACTGTACATTTAATTAAAGTAAGTTTTATTTGTTTGGTGAGTTATTATTAACTGTAACTGAACTTAAAATTTAAGTTGTTAATTTAGCACTTTGTTACAGGAGAACTAAGGTATGGTTAGGTATGAATTCATCCATTTATGTTACAAACGGATTTTACAAATCATCTGTGGAAATTTGTATAATCATTTTTAAAAGTATAAAAGCGTTTTTTATTCTAAGTAAATTCAAGTTTATTATTATTATTGGTAATATACTACGATATATTATACAGGGTTATTACAAAAGAATCATCGGGTTTCCGAAGCGTTTATTTCGGAACATAATTGGGTTACAACAATGAGTTATACATGAAAATAAAACGAAAGCATCCAAGATTGGCGTCCATACTATAGATATTCAATATGTGTTCCTTGAGTGATTCGGCGGGTGTCAAGGCGATAATTCAGTTCGCTCCACACATTACTCAGCTTGGTTGCGTTTGGAACTTTTGTCTTTACACAAACAACCGGTTTCTTTGAACTACCGGTACCAGCGCAGAATGCTTTGTTGGGTTGGTGGTTTGCATTTGTATGCCCGCCGGAATGCTCCTTGAACGGTTATGAACGATTCAGACTTAGCTAGTACTTCTCGTAGTAATTCTAGTACACAAAACGCTTTCTGCAGTCCAGTCGCCATTTTGAATTTGACTTTCGTGCAGCAACCATGGCAACTACACGCACATTCCACATATGCAGCGTAAAACTGTAGTTAATGCCCTCTCGTTTGCGTTGTCATGGAAACATATACGTTTCCAAGTTCGGACGTAGTAATGTATCAAAACCTGATGATTCATTTGTAATAACCCTGTATAACCGAGAAATGGGTAGATCTTTACATAAAAATATCTTGTTGAATAGAGAATACCATTATTTCTTTTACTACATCCCTAAAAAATAAATAAATATATAAACTCATTTTCTGTTTAATTTTATTCTGTGGGTTGAAAATGTTGCATAAACAGTTTTAGACGGAAAAGGATATAACGAGATTTTAAGGAAAATTTGGAATTACAGATTCTTCTTCTTCTTTTTTTTTTTTTTTTTTTCGTGAAATATTAATTACACTTATACTCGTCTTCAGAAAAATTCACGGCGCTGTTAATCTTTCATCCGACGGTTGCGAAATATGCAGGAAATTGGGTTTACTCGAATATTGGATCGAATATTGGATCAAACGATATTCATGAAAATCTTGGATTAAGAATATTTTTAGGTAAGAAAACGATTGAACTTATCCTCATATTCAGAAAAAGCCGAATTGTCTGATAACCCTTTTCATGTAGGTTGCAAAACAGGGATAAAATTGGATTTATTCGAAAATGGATTTAACGATTTTTATGAAAGTTACGGGTCGAGGGTTTTTTCCTAATGAAAAATCGAGTAGATTTTTGCTCATCAGAAAAATCCGCATTCATTTTCTACCCTTACTCCACTCAAAATGCAAAATATGGCAGGAACGCGGTTACCTGAGAAACGGCTTAAATGATTTTGATAAAACTTAGAGTAAAGAACTTTTTAAATGTCAAATGCATTTGACTCATCCTCATCTTTATGATAATTAACATCCACTGATAGTTCTTAATTTGCTGGTTGCAGCATATGTTAATAATTGGGTTTACAAGGAAATAGATTTGATGATTTTAATAGACACTTTGAGATAAGGACTTGTAAGATGCGAAAACTGTCTGATTAATCTTCCATAAAATTGGCGTTCCTTGTCAACCGCGACATACTATTGCAAAGACTTAGTTTTCTCAGAAGTTGATCTAGCGATTTATTGTTCCAACCATACTAATTTTTCTTTTTTCTTTTCTTTTCTTTTTTTTAGATTTGAGAACTATCTTGCTTATCCTTATCTTTTTGAAAATTAGCGTTTACTTTCAACTCTCACATAGCCCATAGCAAAATAAAGCAAACACCCAGAAACAACTTGAATGATTTTGATGAAAAATTTGATTGAAGAGTTTTTTGACTTTACCATTTAATCTGATATGCTCTTCTCTTCAACTCAATTAGCGTTCATTGGTAAGCCTTGATTTACCATACAATATAAATATATATATATATTCGTAAGTACTTGAATGATAAATATTTAGATTAGAGTAATAAAAATTTAGAATGATAAAATTTGAAATGTTGTTAAAAATTCAGAATTAGTATTTTTTTTTCTTTTTTAGGAGGACTTTTCAATCGGTAATGCCATAATCTTTAGTTTTAGTGTAATTACCGTTCACTGGAAAGTTGTACATCATCATTGAAAAATAAGGCAGAAACTTGGTTTTCTTGGCAATTACTGAACAATTTCCAAATGAAACAGTTTTTATTTATTTATTAATCTGAAAACCGATTTGATTTATCTTCTTTTCCAGAAAAATCACCAGTCGCTGGTAACCCATGCTTTTATTGGGGGTAAAAAAGGCAGAGCCCTGGTTTTCTAGGAAACTGTTTGAACGATTCCGATGAAAATTTATAGTTACGGTTTTGAGATGATAATTTAAGTTCAATTTCTCTTACCTCGAAAAAAAAAATATTTTTTCACTGGTAATCCACGCTGCACCCGGGTAAAAATTATAAATATAAAAACAATTTTATAAAAACTTTATTTACACTACGAATGTTTTTTTTTTTTTTTTTTTTTTTTTCTCAGACTAAGTTATCTCGGCCATCCGGGTACTGTAAGAATGGTGCAAACATCTATCACCATCATTTTTTAAATAAATAAATAAACATTAAAAACACCAGAAAAAATAATTTAAAATTTTAAACTTGTATCTTATATTAAAGAAATGTATTTCAGCGTCTATAATAACAATAGTATACCTCTTGGAAGGATTTCATAGTTATAATTAAATTGCACTATTTCTAAAAGTAAATCAAGTAATATCTATGGAGACAGCAATAGGTATATGCATGCTTATCGCTTATGTAATAAAGATGATTAATCATGCTTCTTGCAATGTTTCTCTTGTCAAAATACAATTGTATATTGGTGTATGAAGTTATTTCTTATATGGTTACACATGTTCCATATCACAGAGATATTACAAAATGTGTACAATGTAGTATGTTAATGACGATGAAAATACAGACTTAACTGGTGACAAAAATGAATTTTATTTATTTCATTTTACAAAAAAAAAAAAAAAAAAAAAAAAAAAAAATATCGCATAAAAAAATCCTAATAAAATAACCAACATGGAATTTATTAAATATATTTATATTCATTTAGAATATGCTTCTTTTAAAAATAAGATTTATACAAAAAAATCCATTTTAAAATTAAATTTTTTTTTTTCTTTTTTTTCACTTTTTTTTTTTTTTTTTGTTAACCAAAATGTATGTTTTTATGTTTATATATGAGTGTGTTGTTTTTCTTTCTAATTCAGGTATAATGGATTAAAACACTTTTATCTCTGCTTCCAATTTTCCGGCTCGTTAGACAAGGTTCCACTATTCTCAAGTGGTCTGTGTTCTGAATAAATGTTTTGAATGCAGAATTCTGCTTCACAAGCTTTTTTATCTGTAAGAAGAATATTCAGATTTATGCAGTATTAGTTTTGCGAATTAGTATATGTAAAAAACATATATATATATATATATTTAGATGCAGCTTATTTATAGGAAAATTATTTTTCTTCAAAAACAGTATAAAAATATCATTACACTTATATCTTATAAAGAAAAAGTGTATCACAGTATATAAGATAGTGATGGCATATATCTAATATATTGGGACATATAAGGAATTATATATATATATACAATGGAAAATTTGATATTTTTAAAAAAGTGTCTTCAAATGGATGTCTTAACGGTGGGGGGGGAGGGGGGTTACAGTGAAAGCATAATTTTATTATTAATCCATTTATAACGATAATATAAATACATTTTTTTCTAACTTTTAAGATTTCATCAAAGCTGTGGATTTTATTATTAAAATTGATCATGATTATAACTGATTTTTTTAACAACTGAGGAAAATGTAACTGAGCTCGATGAACAAAACTTTTTCTATATATAAATACACAAACATGCAATCCGTAGTGTGTTTTTAACATATTAGTTATAGGAGTAGAGGATACAAAGTGTTATCATTCGAAAGACATGATTAATAGGTGTTTGAGAAAAATAATTATTCTCGTATGACGCCTAATATGTATTTAAAAATACTTCGACTTTTATGCTCATTTTTATTTTATAAACATTATCATTTTTATAAAAAAATCCTAAGGGAAAAAAATGCTAAAATTAACAATTTGTTAAAATTTAAATAAAAGCATAGATACAGTAATTTATATAGATTTAGAGTCTTTATGATTCATTGTAAGAGGCATCAGCTTCAGGTATATATATATAACTTGATGCCAATTGTTAAATGTTTCAATTTGGTCTATAGTTTCTGAAAGAAATAGGCCTTCGATCTTAAAAGAAAAAGAATTCTTCATTCATATGGGAAATTTATTTTTATTGTTGGTTCTTCACATGTAAGTATATTGGGAAAAAACAATGTACATGATAAAAACATTAGCTAAATCACCATTTGTAAATCACTAAAGTAACTGACAAAATATATTTCAGTTAAAATCTGCTGTCTTTCATTATTTCCTTGTACAAAAGATAATCCCGATTTGCAAAATGGAATTTCTATCTCTCATAGCTCAAGAACGAATGGTCGTAGAATGTTGGAAATTCATATCTGTGACTATCATGGCGTCTTATTGTACATCTCCAACTTTAATCTTGACTTTTTCTATTTTAGAAATATTTATGCTTTTGCAAGATTTCTCGTGACGTCTGTAGATACGCATGTATATCTGTGTGTAAGTGTGTGTATGTATCCCACATAACTAAAAAACAACTAGATGGAGAACTTTGAAAACTCAAAGTGAAGTGTTAAGTAATTTTAATGAAATTGTTTTTACTTTTCATTTCTAATGTGATTAAAAATATAGTGATTAATGTTTTCTGAAAAATCTTTTAAATATAGTGATTAACAAAGCAGGCTAAGCCTGAAATAAATAAGAAAGAGTATACTAAATTTAAATAATAGTGTACAAGCAATATTTAAACTTTAAAATTTCTTCACACACTGTAAAATAAGTGACAGCACTGCCGGTTTTGAAAAGACGTGGTTTCTCTTCTTCATGTGTAAAACACACGTGGTACTGCCTTTGAGACGAATACAAGACTGAAAACAGGGCAAAATCCAAAGGGGGAGGAACAACACAACCAACCACAACCATTATAAAATAAATAAATAAAAGTTAAATTAAATTAAGTTTAAGGTAATCAATTTATAATCAATATATATATATATATATATATAAATTATTTAAAAATCCCTTCATTTCATTTTTTGTGTTTGTTTCTCTCTGGTTTGTCTTGCAGTATGCTTCCTATTGGTTGGTTTTGTTGCTCCTCCTCTTTTGGATTTTGTCCTGCTTTCAGTCTTGTTTTTGCTTCCAAGACAATAGAACGTGTATTTTGCACCTGAAGAAATAAGGCCACGTTCTTTCGAAACCGATAGTGCTATCTTAATTTTATGGTGTGTGAAAAAGTTTTAAAGTTTAAGTAAATAAGTGCATATTGTATTTCGGTGAGTAAAGAAAAATACCTAATTAACTTCTGAATGAGAATTGTGGAACATTATGTAAAAAGAAATAAAAATGTACCCTGAAATGCTTTAGGCCTTTTTTAAAAATTATTTTCACATAAATATCGTATTTCTATCTCTAGAGACATCTGACATCGAGTTATTGGAAAATTCACGATGGTGCAAAAGTAATTCTGAAATATTTTTCCCGTATTCGACGATATAACTCGTGGGAATGGTAGACTCTCATTTAATCTAAGGAAAATATTTAACAACAAAATATTTAGAAATTTTAGAGTTTTCATTGTCTTCTAAGAGATTAAAAAAAAGAAAAAAAAATCTGAATTTCTTAAAACCTAAAAAAAGTTTCGTTAGCGAAAATTACATTTATATTTAACGATAAATAGCATTTTAGTGAAATTAATCTAATTTGAAGGAAGTAAAACATCAGATACACTCAAAATTGCTACAAAATAGTGAGGCAATGAAATTTTGTTTGGGGGAGGCAAAGAATAGTTCCAACATGTTCCTATAGATGGCGCTGTCAGGGTAATGTCAGGGGAACACCTAAATGGACTCATTAAACACAGGAATGTTGCTAGCAACGCAATAGATTAGCAGGAAACAATAGACTTCAAGTGTTTACTATAATTATTTTAACAGAAAGACAAGAATACGTGTTTACAACGGAAACAGTCATAGTGAAAAGAGAAAAAGAGGAGCTTCATGAAACAAATGCTTTACGGATAATAAACGGCACATTTTGGAACTATTTTTTTTCTTTTTCCAAACAAAATTTCATTGTCCCACGATTGCTCCAGTAAAATCGCTCTGACAGGTAGTTTAAAAATTATAGCGTTTGGAAATTGTAAACTTAATTATAATCCCCTTGTATATTAAACTAATACCTCTCATAGAACACATTATTTTCATTTTCATTTTCTTTTTTTTTTTTTTTTTTTTTGGTGATGTTATTGTACCATTTGTTTTACTTATAGATGAAGAGATCTTAAAAATAAACTTCGTTTATCATTTGATTTTTAATGAAGAAATATAAAATTGTAGATCTGTACTTTTCTTTACTTTTGTAGATCTTTACTTTTTTAGTTCTTTACTTTTGTAGATTTGTATACAGACTGAATAAAAAATGTGTCTCAAATTAGCGTATTACTTAAAATTTATAATAGTAAACGAAATTTAAATATTTAAATTTCATTAATTTTCACAATTTAAATAACATACTCTCCGAGAAATATCCACATATGACATATAGTGTACCTTAATATTTTGCATACAACTGTGAAACAATAATCAACTCTAATCGTAGCCTGTTTTACAACAAACTAGCTTATGTGACACTGCATAATAAATGTTAATATATTCAAGTTTTGTACTGTATAAAAATATTTAATCAAATTTTTAAAATATCACTTGTAGACAGGAATATACTAGAATTATTTTGTTAGCCCTTGTACACGAAACAAAAACGTTTTTTGCAAATTTTTAATAGAGAACTTACTAAAGTGAACTGAAGGTCATATAAAAGTTTCAAGCTATTTCAAACATATTAAAAAATTTAAAGCATGGACAAAAACACATATAGACGAAGAACGGCAGAAAAAAGATAAAATGAACTCATAACCAATTTTCAACTTAATACGGAATACTTCTTGAAATTTTACTTAACAAAAACACATGAACACGATATTCATTTTTACAATAAATATACAAAATATTTGTTTTATTTGAAAAAAATCATTCATGAATAAAACAATTAACGTAATAATCTGCACAAATGGATGAAAGCATTTCTAATATCATGAACCACATCTTTATTTTTCAAAGCTAATGACAATTTTTTGTCATTAGTTAGAATATTTGTGACATATTGACAGATAATCATAAGAAAACTAAGTTCTTTCTTTCTTTCTTGTCGTGATGATTAACGAAGTTTTCTTTCCGAAATACCATTTTATTCTCATAGAAATTTTGAATAATGGAACTTTTTTCTGACATTAATTCTGTTTAAGTTATGATAACTACAAAAGATGCACGGTTATTTTAGTTTTTTACTACCGGTCACGGCTTTATTTTTGAGTGCCTTCGCATACAGAAAAATTCAATTGATGAAAATATCTCATTAAATTATTTAGATTTTTTTCATTCATTTATTTATTTCATTTTTTATTAAATTTTATTTATTTCAGTTCAATTGTACAGTCGGTAACAAAAATGTCCGAACACTAGCAAAAATTCTTATGTAAAAAAAGTACACTTCATACGATTCTGTTAAATAAATCCTTATCGAATCATATTCTTAGACTGACTAAGAAGAGGACTCGATAAGGATTTATTTAACAGAACCGTATGAAGTGTACTTTTTTTACATGGGAATTTTTGCTAGTGTTCGGACACTTCTGTTACCGACTGTACATTGTGATATATTATAAAAGAAATAATAGTTTGCCGGTTTATTATTCTGTCAGTTTAATCCATTAGTTTATTTCCTGAAATATTATTTTTACAAATCCAAACACTTCTAGTATATGTATATATATATGTATATATAATTCCTATGCTTATTGTATTACTATGAGCGCATTTAGATTTACTTTTTATCAAAATGACAAAATATTACAATGTTTGGAACAAAAGTTTACTAAATAATCTCACAGAAATTATAGAAAATAATTGAAAAATCTTCAAATACATTCCCACACAGAGACACAAAAATATATAAAGGTATATTTAGAAACTGTTATAAATTTACAAACATTTTATTATAATTACAATAATTATTAATTTCCAAATAATAAATTTTTACAGTAATTTAATAAAATAGTTGAAAATTTCTCATGGGATACTTCGTAAATATTCCAGTTGAGTTATTTTTAGTCAAAGAGTAATTATAAGAAAGACTACATCTTGATCATCCAATTAAGAATTTTCAGTTAGATTTGCTTAGCTAACTTGTGGAGTTTGCGTGGTTGCAGACTCCATCTTAATTGATTAATTAGATAACTAAATAGATAATTGATGAGTACGAGACTTGAATATAAGTTATAAATAAGACTTTTACTTGATTTTAAAATCAAGGGCGATTACTTTTCCGAACTCAGTCAAATAATTAAATAAATAAACAATTTAGAGAAGTATTGAACTCAAGCCTCACCCAGCAAAAGTAGTGGAAACTCGGAGAATGCTGCTTTCTGTTGACTCGCTGAATATGCCGCTTAAAAGTTGTCGGCACAATTCCCTTGTCTGGCAATTCCTTTTACGCAAATTCCACTCTATCTACAAACCGAAATACTCGCCAAATTAGAAAACTCCACTATCGAATAACTTCGCACTAGCGTAAGGATCTAACCTCGTCAACACCACACTCTCTGCAAAAATACCTCGATATTTATCCTTAAGGCTGTACATCAGTCAGCCTTTCTCCCTTCTCATGTTATCCAGAGGGATTTTTGTCGCGTCGTTTTATAAAAATATCTCATTCAAAAATGAACTTTTTCGAATTCTGTTTTTTGAATATTACTCTTTGAACAGGTCGCCTTTTAGCTGAGTGAGCAATTTTTCGAAAAAATAATTTAAATGTTTTACTTAGAGATCCACACTTTGAGTCCATAATTTACTTATTGAAATAAAGTATTTAAATTAATTTTTTCGAAAAATTGCTCACTAAGCTAAAAGGCGACCTGTTCGAAGAGTAATATTCAAAAAACAGAATTTGAAAAACTTTTTTGAATGAGATATTTTTATAAAACAAAGCAACAAAAATCCCATTGGATAACATGGGAAGGGAGAAAGGAAGCTATCTGACTGATGTACAGCCTTAACTCAACCACCTCCAATCACTTCACTTAGCAAAACTTCCAAAAACCTGTTCATATCCATTTCACACACTGCAAGTTACTTTCTCAATTGCAGCTTTATGCCGGCGCGCAAAATCATTTCGACTTTATCTGAAACTTCGCCGACCGTTTGCGTCGACCATCCTAATCTCCTGTCTATTGCGTCATCGGGAGTCGCTGGATCCAGCTCACTTTTAAAACTGTGGCGACCTTCCATTGTCTTAACCTTACACATTCTCTAATACTATCTAACATGTAACGTTGCAATTAATATTGGTTAAAATATAATTTAATCTTATTTTCATAAACTTAACAAAATTAAATAGCACACTTTATTAAAGATTATCTCCTCTAAGTTCAATAACCTTTTGCTGCCGAGGGAGAATTTCAACATTCTCTTCAAAGTGCCGCCGTTGATTTTCAACTCTGAAATCCATAAATATTTCGAGATTAGTTTCAAGATTATTTGATTGTATTTTCGAGCCGTGTCACTAGTTTCATTGGTAGTAGTATAATACAAAGGAACGTATTTTGGAAAAACGTATATATACGCCCGGGGCAGTTAAAGGTTTAATACTTTATGTTTACAACAATATTTCAACATTCTAAGTCTTAAGAATGAAATAATTCAAAATATATTTTGCATAATATTCTGCATGATTTCAAATAGAAGAGAAAAATATAACGTCAGGTTCTTTTTTTTTTTTTTTTTTTTTTCCCTCACGAAATTTATACCTATGTTTAATAATAAGCGAACACCATAAATTTCAAAAACACAACAAATATCTAAAATTAAAATAGTTAAGCACAACATATTACCATGACTACAAATGTAGGTTAGACCATAAATATTATTTTATGGCATGAAATTTGTGATAATTTTCGTCATTTAGTAATATTATGTTGAGACATTTTACTACAACTTAATATTTTGTTGTAAAGGTAAATATATAATACAGATAATAATATCTAAATTATTTTTGTTTTATTCCCAAAGCATATCTTGTCATTTTTAAGGATAAAGGTAAAAATAATAAGTAATTTTTTTATTTTTAGTTATTTCTTATTTTTCATTTACTTAATTTCCATTCAAAATACATTGTTTATCCGAGTACTTATTTTATTTCTTATACATTTAATTTGAATGAAAGTCTGTAGAAAATGCTTTACAAATGACGCAGTCTTAGTTTGACGTGTTCGATTATATACTTTGTTATCTTAGTTTAGATTAATTAGAGTACTATTTTATGCTTCTACGTGTTGTGCAAGTTTGTAAGTGCTAAGTGCAGATAAAGTAATGTATTAAAAAAAAAAACATGTATATTCTTATAAAATGTTTATTTATTTTGAATAGATACATATTCTATATAAAATATTATTTTTCATATTGACAAGTGTTTCATCAAATGCTTAGATCTCATGCTAAAACTTGTTTTGTACATACATACATATCTATCATTCAATTATCAAAAGAGCGAAGAAGAGTTAAAAAAAATAATAATAATAAATAAACATTTGCAATTTCGAAATGTTAAACAAGTTTTGGAAATAAATAGGCATTTCCCCTACTTAATGAATTATCTCCAGGAAGAAAAATATATAAATACCATTACAAGCTTATATATAAAATTTATTTTTAAACGTTCTCTACCCATTTGTTTTTCACAGTGCTTACCGGAAACTCACCTTTCGAAGATGTTTTTAACCTTGACATACAAAAGTTAGATGAGACCATTTATCATTGCTTTACACGCACTTTTTAAGAAAAGGAAATTTGTTATTCTAGACTAGACAGCTTTTTCCAATTCATTTAACCTTCCATCCAACGGTAATATAGATCATTATGATGTAGACCAAGTGTTAAATAAATGTAACTGTACTTCAAATAACGTTAAAAATAACCAACTGTTTTTTAAAACTTTGCTGTTTTTAATATTGAAAGTAATAGAACTTTCTAAATTTCTGAAAAAAAAAAATATATATTTTATAAGGTCATTTTCTATGATTTATATACCATATATCATCCTTATGACTTGTATTATTGTATATTATATCATCATATAGCTTTCAAAACTAATTTAATTTTATGAAACATCCTATGTTTTTGTATTGCATGTAAGATATTTGGAAGAATAATTAATATTATAATATTTCTTGTATAATGTTCGTTTCATATAATGCCATTTATATACATACTGAAATACACAAAACGAAATCACACACTCAAGCTAAAGCCAAAAAAGTAACTGAACGTGTGTTTTATAAATTAATTTAAAACTTTATAGGGTAAGTTCACCAGTGATTGACACTTTTAGAGCAATATCTGATGTTGATGTTCTAGTCATCAGAAAATATTTTTAGAAATCTTAAGTTAGTACATATAGTATGAAAGACATCCAGAACCACATATACATTAAAATATATGCCTTTGATAACAATCATTTTTTTATGAATTGTCATTTCAATTTTCCAGTAATTGACACTGCCATTTTTTCACTTTATCAGTAATTGGTCCCCTATATTCCAGTGTTTGACACTGCTAGTTATTCATTTTACCAGTTATTAGCACCCTATGCTCCAGTGTTCGGCGTAAAATGTTAAAATTCTTATATGTCAAATAAATAATTTTATTATCTTTATTATTTATTAATTATTTCGGAATAGATGTCAATTACTGGAGCATGCCGATCACTGGAGCACGTACCCTATGAAGGAAAAGTTATTATTGCTATCTGTAATATTTTAAAATTCCGTATGGTAATATCATAACAATTTCAAAAATCGCTCAAATATAAATTGACAGTTTATGCATAATAAAACGTACGGAGCACATGTACACTAAGGAGCTGAAAAATTACAAGCATATGTGTTTTACAAATTTACTTAATATCTACACCATAGGAGAGTTTTATGGCTTGTATTTTAGAATCTTGCCTAACAACAAGTAAACTAACATATTAATATTTCATGAATTCGCAATTAAACTAGTTGGCATAGGTGGACTCTGCTCAGCTCCCCATCATATATAGGTTCTCAGACATTATAACCATGTTAAACGAAATGAATTTGACCAACGCTTGGTACAGTGACAGAATGAAATCCCCGCCTAATAGGCTATACACCGTTTACTTCGATCTATTTATCTTATTCTAATCTATTAATTTATTTTATCAGGGTCCATTTCGTTGTTTAGTTTTCATGCTACTATTTCCAATGCAATAATCCTCAAAATTCATATTTATATGAAAAAATTTACAATTTCGCTCTGTCGATAAAATCGTAAATTACAAATAATTTACGAAATTTTCTTATTGGAATGTTTGTATTCAATCATGTTCAAACAAATATCATAAATGTAATTTTGAAGATGTCTAATGTTTTATGATACTCAAAATGGAAGTTTATGCACAAATTTGCCTTATTCTGACATGTTATGTAAATCGTAAGTTCCAAATAACTTACGAATTTTTTTTAATTGGAAAAATTATAGTCAATGATATTCATGCCAGTATCCTAAATAATATTTCGAAAGTAGTTTGACATCTTTATGACGAAAATATCCCTCAAAATTGACGTTAATGTGAAATTTTGCCCTCTACTGCCATGTTAAGAAATTCGTAAATTTCCAATAACTTGCGAAATTTTCAAAGTAGCATATTTATAGTTACTGATGTTCATTCCGACATTAAAACTGATATTTTAAAACTGGTCCGACATTTTTAATGTAAAAAGTTTCCATTTAATGCACGTTTAAGTGAAATTTTGTCCTATTCTCCCATGTTAAGAAAATCGTAAATTTCTCATAACTTACGAAGTTTCTTAATTCGAATGTTGCAAATGAATAGGGTTCTTGCCAGTGTCGAAAGTAACATTTTAAAACTGATCTGACCTCTCTGCGACAATTTGTTCTTGAGATATCGTGTACACAGACTAACAAACTAACGAACTAACGGACTAACGGACTAACGGACTAACAGACACCATACAAATTTTGTCATTTTCGGATTCCTCACACCTGAAAACGTGTAGAAAAGTAAAAAAACCGAGGTCGAAAATTTTCACGATTACCTAAGTTCCCCATATCTATAGTATGATGGGGAACTAAAAAAGTTGCCTGACAGGAGAAAAGACTAATACAAAACAACGTTTCTTTAACAATATATGAAAATAAGAATTTATTTAATTAATATAACTACTTTTATACGTCACCAATTTGAGTTAGGACTGTTACAGTTTTTATAAACTACCGGAGTAAAGTCCAAAAAGTAAAACTATTTTTTGAACGCTCTTTCAAGTTGCGTATAATAAGATCAATTTAATTTTAATTCACACTGCAGAGAAAATAATGTTTATTTTATATACATGGGAACCTTCATCAGGGTTGCTATATTAAAGTGCTGGTAAGTGGCCCTACTAGTTGAAGCTGATTCTAAGTTTATAATGGGGTTTGGTTTTCAATTTCAATTTTCCATATTCTAATGACTATTAGAGTTTATCCAGGTATGTATTTATATATTCTTGTATTTTATATTGATGAATTATATTTTGTGCTTGATTTCTGAATTTAATTGCTTTTTATGCTTTGTATTAATTTTCGTTTGCTGTATGGTCTATACTGATCAGTATAGTAAATGTATTGGTTTAATTAAAGAAGATGAATGTTAATGCAATTCAAATAGTTTCAAAGACTTTATTGATCCTTATTATGCTCATATTGTCTCAGGAAATTTAAATATAATTGAAGATGATCATTTAAAAAGTATTATGAATTTGGGATCAAGCTTTAGGTTAAATTTTAATTATAGCAATAAAAAAATCATTGATTTCATAGAAAAAGATTTAGACATTTTTAGTTTAAAAATTTCCTATAAATATAGCTGGCCTTTTGAAGATTTTAGACGAAGGAAATTTAAATTTTTGTACCTTTTTGAGAAACAATTGCTTTTCCTTAGAAATTACTATAGTAAATTTAACCTTAATGAGTTTAAGTATAGTGCTGAACTTTAAAAAAGTATTGAAAATTTAAAAGATAAATTTATTATTGCTACAGTAGATAAAGCAAATAGTCATTTTGCTATTATTTGTAAAGTTTTTTATAAAAATCGTCTTTTAAAGGAATATTCAAGTAATAGTTCTTGCAATAAGTTAACTGACCACCCCTCTATTATGAAAAACGTATATTGGCCTTTCATAAAAAAATAAATTTAAGCAAAAATTGTTTTAATTTTCCATATCTATTCGTTACTGTAAAATTTCATAAAAATCCAGTTAAATTTCGGTTTGTCAGCTGTGGTACTAATAGCTATAATGATAAAGCCGGTAAAATCTTGTTTAAATATTTAAATTCAGTTTTAAAAGTAATAAATTCTACTAATGATTGTAACATTATAAACAATAGCCAGAAAGTTTTAGAATATTTCAAAATTAATTCAGAAAGCATTACTTCCGTAAATACCTATGATTTTGAAAATTTATTTGGCAGTATTCCGCACAACTTGGTAGTAGAAGTTTTTGAAAGCATCTATGATGAATTTGGCAGCTACTTAAATTGTGATAAAAATTACTGGATTAATCTTATTAGGTTTTGTATTTTTTAAAACGTTTTGTTTAACGGGAGAGATTACATTTTACAGCGGAGGGGGATCCCAATGGGAACGAGTTTTTCGAGTGCTTTCGCAAATTTATTTTTATATTTTTTCGAATTTTTTTTTTATAAATAATACTTTCTTCAGATATATTGATGATTTAATTGTTTTTAACTGTAATTTTTTCGAAAATATTTCTGGAAAAATATATCCTAAAGAATTAATTTTAAACCGTACAGATACTGATAAAATTTCTTTCCTAGATTTAAATATAAAGAGAAATGAAGATAAATGGCTCATTGGATTATATGATAAAAGAAAGGATTTTAATTTTAAAGTTAATAGTCTTACTAATTGGTTTTCAATTATCAGTAGAAATGTTTTAAAAAATATTATGTTCTCACAGCTTAAAAGAATTCTTACTATTTGCAATAATGAAGAAGATTTAAAATATGTTCTTGACGACTTAAAAAGTACCCTGCAAATTAACTGTTACCCGTCCCAATTTTTAACTGTGAGTTTCCAGAGTTTTCCTATCTCGGTTTGTTCTACTTCCTCATTCAAGGGCGATATTTAAGTACCGACGAGTAGCCCCGTCGGCCGAAGATAGTTTGTTTTCCAGATGAAGGGTTGTATTTTTATTTCACTTTATACTTTCTTTTTTACTTTCAGTAATTCTTTATTGTATTGTATATATATTTTTAAATGAATTCATGCAATTTTATAACTTTTACAATTTGATAATTTTATAAAATTTTTTTAGTAGTTTTATACTTTATATGTATGTTTGATTTCTCTTCAGTTATTGGTGGTTTTCTGTTTGGTGAGAAGTTGGGGGCTAAGGATAGTTATTAGCTTATAGCTACTCTCCTTTCAGAAACTTCACGTTCACCCTTACACAGGGGGGCCTCCCTGATGAAGATCTCGGTGTTTTTTGGTGTTTAACTTCATTCATTTGTTTGTATATTTCTACATATATATTTTCCTACATATATATATATATATTTATATATTTCATATAAGTTTTAAAACCAATTATCTATTTATGTATAATATAAATTTCACGTGATGTAGCGGGATTCTAGATATTCAATTTATTATTAATGTTTACTATTAACGTTTAAATTATCCGCATAGAAATAAAAAGAGTTTATTCTAGATAAAGGAATTGTTTTGTTTTGTTTAAACTTCGTTTTATGAGCGAATATATTTTTTAAATATATCAGGTCATCTAAACTTTGATTTTTTCGATGATAGCAACTATATCCATACACTATACTATTTTCATTTTGTATAAAATATCTTTGTAAATGAACCAAGGGAATTTTCATGTTTAATTTATTATTTAAAACGAAGAACGCATTTTTCAAGAACGTGCAAACCACGGATAATTTTTTTTTATCTCAATACATTGTTGCAAATGTGATGTAAGGGTTTTTTTTTTTTTTTTTTTTTTTTTTTTTTTTTGTAAAATATCCTTATTATTATTATTATTATTATTTTATTCATTTAAAATGCGCGCATGGACGCTATGGATAAAAATTTACTTTCTTTATTGTAGCCATGATGGAATCCATTTTGAGAGTTATTACCAGGAAACTTGTGCTTTTACTGTCAAGAAGATACTAGTAACTTTTTTTTTATAATAACTTCTTAAATACATATAATACCAGAGAATGTTTTTAAATTTATAATTACTTACAATAAGACTTTGGTCGTCAATTTAAACAGTATTGAGATTTTATATTTGTATTACATATTAATTCTTATTTTTAACAAATTCAAATGACATAAGGATTCATTTTCATAAAATAATAGCACACAGCCCACCATACCCATTGATATATTACATATGTATAGATTACTGACAGCTATAAAAAGGAATATAAATATTCTAAATATCAGTGAAACCGATTACGAAATACTAAAATACAGATAAAAACTTTGATATCCCCGTCCCGTCATAACATTTGCAGTCTCAATAACAGCTGTATGACTTAAGATATAAAAATCTGAAAATCAAATATCTTAAACCTGTCCGAGATTATTGAACAGAGACCACCATACATTACTGACTAAATCTGACTTTTTAGGTGTCTGAGGTTCCACGTGTGATGGGATTTGTGCAATAAAAAATGTCTTTACTGTATTTATACCGAACTATAAAAATAATGGAAAAGGAAATTCAATGTGAAATAGGATGCATAAAACGACAAGCTGCGGACATTTTTGGCGAACATTTTTGTCATTCGCATTATTCAATCTATTTTAAGTAAAGCTTGTTCTTGAATTATTCCCAAAGTCTTATAAAAGTTACTAATAATATATCTTACATACGAAAAAGAAAATATGCATACTTATTTTTAATTCACTAAAATGGAAGAAAGTTCCATAGAAATTTAGGAAAATATTTTTGTAGTTTTGGATATTTAAGGAATTTATATGCTTTAAAATTATATAGATATTATTTAAACGTGCATTTATTTGAAAAAAAAAAAAAAAAAATACGTTTATGAAAAAAAGTTACATATCTTACAACAAAGCGCAAAACGATGTTAAATTTCTTAGGGGCGCCGTTTGCAGAATGTAGATGCAAATTTTAATTCCCAATTGCAAAAACTGGCACCGGAATGTTTTTTAATAAAATTTTGCATTTATAACTTTGAGGAAAATCTTTATTTATTTATTCTGTTTTAATATTGTCGGGAAATTCAGGTAAATTTTAGTTTTAGTTGAGCAAACTTTTCTTGTCCCTGAAAGGTTTAATTCAGCATGTTTTAGACATCACAGAACCCCCGTGGCAGAAACACGGAGACACGGCGACAATGTCGAAGAAACAGAAATGTTCTTGCAGAAAGATTTTACTTAAGTCAAATAAATTTTGTCGTGTTAGAAAAAAAAGTGAGAGAGAGAGAGAAAGAGAGAGAAAGAAACTCAAAGAATGGCTTATAAACAAATTTTCATTCTTTGATACAGCATGCATTAGCGATTCGTGATGCGGTGATATGATTCGGTGCATCGACACTTTTCACTGGTAACCTCTTCACACCGGAACTTCATTTTTGTGTCTTAAAACTTTGTTTTCGCACAGCGCCTGCCGCTCGTGTGGTGTGTATTTATTGTATTGCAAAAAATGTTTTTTCGAAAGAATGTGGCTTTGCGACCATTTTCCGAATTTCATATTGCGTGCATTTTCAGATTCATGCATAACATAATAGCTGCATCCAGTTATTTATTTATTTATTTATTTATTTATTTTTTTAAGTGCATGATTGCTGCTGTACCGATTTTCATACATTTTCTGATTTACGAACGACAAATTAGTTGGATCTAGTGATTTTTTTTCTTTTCTTTAATGTATGCGAAGCGTGCATACGTGCGTGGTAGTAAATACACGTAAATTTTTTAAAGCTGCATTAATTTTAATGTTTGGTTCAAACTATGCAATACATTTCACAAATATATACAGAAATAAGACTATGGGGATATTTGTAACGTCTGTAGTTATATGCAAAATAAAAAATGAAGCTTCAAACCTTGCTTCAAAAAATAGAAAATTAAGAAATTAATCTTAAAAATACTTTATTGATATTTAGCATTTTATATGTAGTAAAAGATCTTAGCAATAAATATTAATGGGTATCTTAAGTTATAAAATTGGTAACTTTCCTAATTTTTTTTCTTTACTAATCATTAATTATTTTAATTGTGATTAAAATTCTTAGCTTTAAATTTTGTTGTTTAAGCATATGAAGTCGTTAAAAAATTATTAATTTATTTTACAAAAATACTCTTATCGTTAGTTTCTACAGCTTGTTCGTTTCATTTTTTAAACATTTGAATTTTTTTTAAAAAGTTAATTTTTTTAATTGAAATATCGCAAATAAAATAGTTATTTTGAATAAAAATCAAACCAAAGGTTTTGTTGATTTTTTCTTTTCTTTTTACTTTCCGAACACTATAGTGAGGAAAGTATTGTAATCATGTCAAAAATCCGAATTCGAGATTTTGATGTTTCTATACGTTTCGAGGTCCAACGAGTCCGTTTTCACTATTTTTACGATGATGTATGTATGTGTGTGTGTATGTATGTGTGTATGTATGTGTGTATGTATGTGTGTATGTATGTGTGTATGTCTGTGAGTGAACACGCTAGCGTCTAAACGCTTTGTTCGAATAAGCTGAAAGTTGGTACGTATATTGTAAGTCACCATAGTACGAACCCTATAGATTTTGGTGGATCTAGCACTTATAGTTTTTTTACAGGGACACAAAGAAAAATTCTTTATCATTATGGCCAAGGGACCAAAATCTTAAAAGTGCGATAGCATCTAAACTCCTTATTCAATTGAGCAAAACTTTATACACATATTATAGATCAGAGATACTCAATCTGTATAGATTTTGGAGAATCTAGCACTTATAGTTTTTTTTACAGGGACACAAAGAAAAATTCTTTGCCAAATTTTTAAAAGTGTGATAGCGTCTAAACGCTTTATTAATCTCAGCAAAGAATTTGTACACATGTTATAGGTCACATTTGAACCAACTGTATAGATTTTCGTGAATCTAGCACTTACAGTGTTTTTACAGGGACACAAAGAAAAATTCTTTATCTTTATGGCGTATGAGACCAGCGATAGCATCTAAACGCCTTATTCAATTGAGCTGAAAATTTGTATGAATATTATAAATCACTGTTGCACTAACTATAAGCATTTTGGTGAATCTAGCATTTATAGATTTTTACAGGGACACAACGAAAAATTCTTTATCCTTATGATCTAAGGGCTCAAAGTTCAGTAGCGTTAAATAAAACCTCGTGTGATATATGGAGAAATATACTCAAACACTCTGTTATGGTTTTCTCTTTTTTGTTTGTTTAGCAACTCCTCTTTCTTTATTTTATTTACAAAACTGTTAGTTACTCAATGTTCGGAAAATCGAGTGGAGTCACTCCAGATTTTTTTGTAAGCAAAAAGAGTTTTATCTAATAGTAGGTGATTTGAATAAATACTAATTAAACAGCAAATGCTTTTATTTACTTATTTTTATTTACTTATCTGTATAGATATCAATATCAAATATTACTTTTAATTGATTTCTATTTATTTCATTCATTTGTAATCATTATTTTCTGTTATAGATTTTATCCATGAAATCTGTTACATTTCAGTTTTCAACATTTCCTTAAAAATTAAATATTTCGCTGGTCTCAATCTTTATGAAAATATTTCGACTATGCTTTGTTTATAATTGTATTACTTAGATCTTGTATTCTGTTTTACTTTATGTATTTAAATGATGGTATAATTATACATTCTGAATTCTTTAATGTCAAATCACATTTTTTTTTTCAAATACACATCTTTATGCTATTTTTATATAATACAAAAAATGAATCTTGTGTATTAGAATGTTATCGTGCATATTTCTAGTAATCTCAAAAACTATAAATGATGTAAATTATTTATATTTCATTCAGTATTCTATATTAATTTTTACTTTTAATTTGTTGTATTTTATTTTTGAGTTCTGTATTATATTTTATATTGTTTGGTTTGCACCTTATGGAATAAGTGCATTTGTGTATTTAAATGTATATATTTAATATAAAAAAAAAGTAATGAAATTTTAAAAGTATTTGTAACATTTGTTTAATTTAGACATTTCATGATTTAAATGCCTTAAAAGAATTTGCAGATTATTTTTGATGTGTTACTGCATTTTGTGGTTTGAATTCATTGAATATTTTATAAACAATATTGTATATTAATGTGAACAAAAAATCTGAAGCAATTAAGATTAATAGATTTATTTTCACCTTTCTTAAAAAAAAAAAAAAAAAAAAAAAAAGTATTTTCTTGCAATAGTGCAGATATATGCATTTGCACCTACTTAAAATTTAAATACATTGGTTATATTGAATATTATTTACTATTTAAAAATAATTTATTTTGAATTCTTAAATGTTAACTTCACAAACTATTCCTGCAGAAATATTTTGGCGTTGATAAAGCTTGTCGCAGAAAGCTTAATAAATTTCTGCCACAGGGCACATAACTTCCTTTCATATAATTTTATATAATATCGCCAACTGCCATTTGAAACGCACAAAAATTAATCTATGTTACTTCTTTTAATAAATATTTTACACAAGTGATTCTATGCAGTTTTATCTAATTGATTCTAATATATAGCCTCATGGAAAATTGTCAAAATCGAGTATTATCAGCACATCCTGTTGGACGATATACACTCTAATATAATCGTCATAATTTTAAATAACGACCATCTCATGTAACAATTTTTAGTATTTCTAATTATAGAATCTGATATGTAGCCTCTATGTAAACAATGAATAATGCAGAATAATGGAGCCACACAACAATCAATATGCTCCAATATTAAATCAGTTATTTTTTTCCACAAGTTCTCTCATACATTAAACTTTCTGGTATTATACACTATACAAATTAAAATATATACGTTGCGGAAAAAGGCGTAATTCCGCATTTGACAGGAGGTATGTGCCAAAATGGGCAAGACTTAAATGTATGTTTTGGTGTAATTATATATATATATATATATATATATATATTAAAAAATTATGCGCATTATTGCTTTTATCTAGAGCTGGAACAAAATTTTAGTTACTGGCTGTCCCACAGAAATGCACTATTCTGAAAATGATCTAATCAGAACCTTCTAAGATATATAAAATTGTAAAAAACATGAGCATATATATATATATATATATTTAACGATTACAATACATTCTTCTATTTAATATAGAAAAAAGTATGGATGTACTTTTAATTAAAGTAAGTTATTTAACTTTATTTGTTTGGTGATATATTATTAACTATAACTGAACTGAAAATTTAAGTTGTTGATTTAGTACTTTGTTTACACAGAGCTAAGAAATGGTTATATATGAATACATGCATTTATGTTACAAACTGATTTTACAAAAAATCATGTATGGAAATTTGAATAATTATATTTAAAAGTATAAAAGCATTTTTTATTTTAAGTAAATTCAAGTTTATTATTATTATTATTATTATTGACAATATATTAGGATATATTATATAACCGAAAAATGGGTACATTTTTACATAAAAAAAATTGTTGCATAGAGAAAATCCTTATTATTATTATTTATTTTTTTTTTTTACTACATTCTTAAATAAATAAATAAATAGATAAGTAAACTCATTTACTGTAAGCATTTTTCTGCTCGTTAAAAATATTGCAGAAATTGGTTTACACGGGAATGGATATAATGAGATTTTAATAAAAATTTTGAGTTAATTTCTTTTTTCCTATGAAATATTGATTATGCTTGTCTTCAGAAAAATTCACGTCGCTGTTAATTTTTTATCCGACGGTTGCAAAATATGCAAGAAATTGGGTTAATTCAAATAATGGATCAAACGATATTTATGAAAATCCGGTATTCATCATCATCATCATCATCATCATCACGGGCTTTAGAAGTTCCTACGTCTCTCGAGACATCCGCTTACCTTCACCTGAGGAGAGAAGAAGCACATAAGGAGGTCTTATATGGTCAAGATGTTCGGAACGATGAGCTTTGTGGATTCCCAAGGAACCCTGGCGTGATGATTTGATGCTGTAAGCAGCATGACGGAAGAGAGAGGCAGAGCAGAGCCGATCTGGAAGCTGTGGAGGCATATGGCAGTAGAGCAAGGAGCACTAAACCTACATTTTTTTTTTTTTTTTTTTTTAATAAGATAATTGAGAAAAGAATAACGAGCCTGTTAAGCAGTCAGAATACATTAAATACTATACAA